>OX465096.1:29195878-29418378 GCA_949987625.1 Chalcis sispes | reverse complement strand
TTTGACCATTAAAGTCATGGTGCGTAAAGAGCAAAAGAGATTTGAAAAATTTACGTCAGGTTTCAAAATGAACCTTACATGGGAAAACCAAAGTAACTTGATAACGACAATCTTCGTAGGCAATAAACCACTATTAACTATGAAGGAGATTGAGAGGATAGTTGGATGTTAGTTGAGAGATAAGTTGAGCGTTAGTCATATAACAATATTGAAAACCGCTTGAACATGTTTGTCTGCAAATGGTATCTTGTTTAAAATTTCCTCAAAAAAGCAGTATAACTTTCTTATAAAACTGATAGTTGGTATAATATAGTAAACATTACTATCGATACCAAGGTCAAATCAACTATTTTTAGAATTTTCGTTTGTCTGCGCAGCAAGCGAAAATTACACGGAGAATTTCTAGGAATAATTACAAAAAATATAAGAAAAATTACTATATTTCTTTAGTAACCCGAGGACATCTTGCAAAAATTATTATATAGTATAGTAAATGTTAAATATAGCATGTATAATAATTTTTGCTGAGTAAGTATAGTAATTTTTTTAAAGGAACTTTAGAAATGTTCCCTAAGCAAGTCTGGTAATTTTTATCTAACTTTTTACAGAGAAAAATTTTACGGAAATTAAATTATTCCCCCCTCCTCTGTCTCTCTTCCTCCATCTACGCTCTTTTTTAAAAGTTTCTGTTTTTTAATTGAAAGATCTTATATCTTTTTTGTGCATCTTCCTTTATAGTGAAATTATTTTTATATTTTTTCGTACGCTTTAATAATAATTAATATTAAACACTATTTATAAATTATTCTTACACGCATTCGGCATATATATGCTAGCTTAACCTATTCATAGGTAATATATAATTTATCGGTTGATTTACCTTTACAATAGATTTATATACTAATCGAAATTAAAGTTGGTTACTTGCGACTTTCGTTTCAGTCGTACGGTTCAGGTCGTACCTAGTCAAACGGTACTTATCCCACATGAATGATGGTTAAATGCAAATTAGCTATTTAAAAAGAACTTCAATAATGCAGACAATAAGGATAAAAATAACAAGCGATTTTAATTAGAAAATCAAATTAATTTTTTTTTATTTACTAATTTTTAGATACTTACATAATAAAATTGGATTGCTTGTTTAAAAGAAATACGCGCATGCGCACAGATGTCGCAATAATATAGATATATGAATTTTTAAATACTATCAGCAAATTTTTTGTAAATTATTTTGTAAAACATAATAGTATACTGCAAACATTCGTAAAAATAATATTTACTATACTTATAGTAATTTATTTAAAAGTAAATTGGAAAATTTATTTGTTGTTTTGGATTATTTCTTAAAAATCTTAGAAAAGGCTGAAAAATGTCCCTGAACCTGTATCTCCCATTCAATACAGTATGGTAAAAATTTTTCTAGAAAATTTTTCTCCGTGTAATGCACAGATTTTTTATGAAACTTGTCATAACACAATAGTATATTTTCCAAAGGTTTTATTTCATTAAAATCGGCTTACAGGAAGAAACTTATATTCTAATATAAGTTTACCACTAATTCGAAGTCGCGGCCACAGTTATACTTAATATTCGTGAGTTAAACTAGGAATGATTATCAAGCAGCTTACGTAATAAGCAGTTATTATGTAATAAAATTTAGCAAATGTAGGGAAAACCCGGTACGGAAAATCATTTCGGCGATTTTCCCGTACTTTTTTGCTTTTCTTTTTTATACTCTAATTATACGTATAACAATGTATAAAAAAAATATCAGTAAAGTGGTGACGAACGGAATTGAACAGCGTCAAGAATTCAAAGATGAAAAAATAATTAAACAAGTTTTAAGCGCTAAATATCAAACGTTAAATTTGTCTTCAGCAATAGTACAAGAGAAACAGTTTCGCGCGGAAGAATTTTATTATCACTTTGTTGTTTCATTGTAATTACACATGCGCGCATTGGAATCTCACAAAAAGATTTCAAACGGCATTCGGTGCTGTTAAGTTAGAAAGTTGTAAATTATTCTTCGTGTAGATGATACGCTTGCAACAAAAGCGAATGCACGCGTTGGTATATGACTATTATTTATGCATAGAGAATTTCCAATTCGCATTCTGCAACTCTGTTTTCTCAGCATTTATATAATTTTAATTAAATTTTTGATCCGTTCAAAATTAAAAATTTTTCAGGCAAAATACTTGATATTAGATAAAAATTTACTGGGCTGTGCATACTCGAGATCTTATCGAGATATTAATAGCAATTTCATTTATCGGTAATAACAATACATTTTATATAGACTTATGAAGTGCAATGTTTACATTAGAACACACATAAGCGTTTATACCGAAGAACATATCTTTGGTGCGAGGTATTAGAAACGGGGAAGTTTATAGTGCTGCAGAAAGCCAATAAAATTTAGTTAAAGAAACGCGCCGAGTGGTTTGTAATCCTTGTAGGACAGGCGCGTGCGCGTGCGTATGCGCGGTTCACATAGTTAAAGAGAAAAACAACAAACGCCGCAAAGACGAGTCATCGACCCGGGCGAGAGCAGTGGCGGCGGCGTGTCAGGGAAGGGCGGCAAGTGCAGGATTTGCGCTAGTGGGAGCGCGCGCCAGCTCATCCGGTCGTCTTCGTTTTCATCGTCGTCGTCCTTGTCGCTCACGCGTAGTCGAGTAATCGCGAGTAAAGGAAAATAAAAAAAACGAGACTGCAGCAGCCTCCTTCTCCGCCACCTCCTTTTTCTCCGTATAATTTCGCGAAAAGGTGCAAAAGGGAGGAAGCACTTTTGCGTAATGTACCGTAATCGGCTGTAATCGATGCAAATCGCGCGCATCTCTATATACATACAAACACCGCGCGTATTATCTTATGTGTATATAAACGCGTTGGCAGAGAGACTCGAAGGCAAAACAACGTCCAATTCGTGCTGCTCCTTTTTCTCTATCAAATCATTACTCGTGGCACGTAATACCTACACGGCGCAAACGCTGCGTATACGTATAGTTTAAGCGGGCCACGACCCCCAAATACCAATGGCGATGTATATTTATAACGCATTTACATGTAACCGAAAGCCAACGAGCGCATCTTTTCCTCAAACGCGTTTCCTCGACTCGTCTGTGTTATTCGGAGCGCGCCGCGCGCAAGTGCGAACCTCGTAATGCGAGAAGAAAACGCAGCGGCAGCAGCGCCATCGGGAACCTCGGGAGAAGGAGCGACGCGAGATGAGAGCAGGAGGAAGGAGAAAGGTGGAGAAAGGTGCGCGCGCGCGCAACTCCGAGAAAGAAAGAAGAAATTACGAGCGATATATAGGGGGACTCGTGGCAACGCAACCCGGCCGACAACTTCACACGAAAGGGACTCAAAAAGCCAACGCGTACCGAGAGAGAGAGAGAGAGAGACGTACCAACTGCAATAAGAATGCACAAGCGGGGGAACAGGTTGCAAGGCTGTTGCAGCCGACATCGACATTCCGAAATTCGCAACGCCCACGCACGACTGTACACGCAACGAACCCATTGGAGCGCTGAAAAGACACGCGAACGATAAAGCGGATGGATAAACGAGTTTGTCGCACATAATACCATTCAACAATTTCTTCTGCCCCCTCTCTTTGTTTATTCTTAGGTGTGCTAGCGCAGTGTTGCGCCTGCGATTAAATCCTACAACGATGCTGCTTATTGCTTGTGTTTATGTTTACTTTTCAAACGAATGTATATATTTATTCATAAAGTTATTATTTTGATAAAATTTTATTAATTTTGAGTTATTGGTCAAAGTAATGCACAATCGCGACAAAAATTTAGATCATGCTTGAAATATATCTCAGAGATGAGATGACCTGAAGCATATCTCAGAGTTTTATAGTATTACAAAATTAGGCGTGCATATAATTGCTATAAACGTATATAAATGCATCGATTTTCTTATAAAGCCATAATTTTACTTTAATTTATTATAGACGAATGTTTGAGAATTTTTTTACAATCAATGAAAAATTCAAGCAACCGATTTATGAAGTGCATTTTGCAAAATTATGGTACATAAATTAAAAATGAATGAAAATTTATTTACACAAAATTAAAAAATAAGCATTTAAAAAATACGCGTGACATATTTTTTAAAGAAAATGTTAATGCAACATTATTAAATTGAATTATACCTATAGGATTAGAGAAAAATTAATACATTTTTTTTTTTAAAAAGTCACATTTATGGACGTATTTGCTGTACTGCATAGAAAAAAAGTATGATAAAGTGTATTATTTTTTATACAAAATTCTAAAGTGTCTTATGCTTACTAGGTTTAATGCGTTGCAAATTAAAAATAAAAATAGGCAATCTTTTCTATTAAAATATCTCAAATTATGATTCATATGTATAATTCACATTTATTAGCAAACAAACCGGTTACTTGCTTTCCATACAACAATTGTGTAAACCGATACTATGACGACTCCATACTGGCCGAAACTTATCGAATGAAAAAACGTTTTACAACGTACTGAATCATTAAAAATTATTAATCTTACACAAAGTGCTCATTAACTTTTGAATTTGTATATAAAAATTAGAGCGTTTTCCTATTGCACTATGTTTCGTAGGCATACTTTTTAATGTTTGCAAAATAGTACTTTATCAAAAAATATATATGACTAATAGTTTGCTAATTTTATCTTGAAACCCTTCCAAAAATAATCAGTAAATGTACTACGAGTTTAATAATTTATTTAGTTTTATATTTTTTTTTACGCTTAAATAAATAATTAATTCAATATGAATAGTTTGTTTCTCTTTCTTTTAATAAAAAGCAATTGTACAAACGTTATTTGAAGTTATAAAATTTAAATATGCGTTGTAAAAGTCATCATCGAAATTAGTGTTTGTTTTCAAATCCGCAAGATAATTTTTCAAAAAATTATTACGCATTTCAAATGTCACTGTCGAATAATTTTTGTTTGTCACTCGGAGAAGAGACGCTAATACTCTGCACTGCAGCATTCGTCGTCTTCGTTACTGCCTTATCGCGAGCGTGAGAGAGAAAGAAAGAGAGAGAGAACTTACTCGTTGTAAATCAAAGTGTCATTGAGAAAGAGAAAAAAAGAAAGAGACGAATAAGTTATTTATAAATCAAAGCGAGAGGGTTTTTTAGTCTTACCGTACACCGGTAGACGGTTTTTCACGCTTCTTTCTATCTTTCTCTCTCTCTTGACTTGTGGCCTTGTACCTGCATGTACGGAAAGGTAAAAGATCGCTGTAGTTTAGCAAACGAATGAATTGAAATATTCCGACAGAAGAAATGGCAGGTAGCCGCGGCCCCACTGACTGCCTACCGAGCGTCCGTAAATAATATATACAAATACCGAGGATAGCCGCGTGCGCTGCCATACTGTTGACTATACAACGAGAAGCAAAGGAGGTTGATCGTCCGGGGATGCGTACACTTCTCTCGCTGCGCCTGTAACCGATCTCCCGGATTTTTCAACCGCTCGGCGACTTTACGAGCCACTCGAACCTCTTCTAATTTGATGGCTGTGAATCATGCAGTCTCCGACTCTCGTTCCTCTCTGGGCGCCCGAACGCTTCTCTACACTTGGCCACGGAGAGGAGGAACGGAGACCGAGGCTTTTGCTCGCCTCGGCAATCGTGGGGCTTTTTCTCGGATTCCATCGAATACTCTAATGCTTCAACCTGTTTTCTACAGACTGGAATTCCAAAATCTTGGCACACCGAAGCCCTGACAGCTTGCTTCGGTATTGTGTGTGTGCGCGCGCGCGTGTGTGTGTAACTGTGTATATATACGTCGGGAAAGATTTTTCTTACCGATTCGATAATTTATCGCGCACACACTTTGTTTCGATTTACTTAAATCGCCTTGGTACGTTAAAACTTTACTGCGCATTTACATTAAAAATTTATACGCGTAAAATTTCAATGTCTTGGATATTTGATTATTAATGATCCCATAAAATAAATGAACACTCTGCCTTTTCCTTGAATAATAAATCCGTTCAAAAATTTCCTTCACGTATTTTTACATTATATTTCGACAATAATGGAAACAAAATTTTGCGCACCTTTGCTTACAAACATCACGGGTTGAAAAAGAAATGCGAAACACCAAGCGATAATAAAAAGAACTTGTTTAGATATTTTTCTTTTACGTCGTCGTTCTGTAGCTGACATTAAGCATTCAAAGCCATAAACGTTAGAACGTCGACGGCCTTTAGCATCTCTAGAATAATCATTTGGTTGGAAGGACCTTTACGCTCGGCGACACTGGTTATTCGAAAATAAACAAGACCAAAAAGCGTGAGCAGAAACCTAAATTCCGCAAATATCTTAAACCGAATATTATACATGAATGTATTCATACTATGTACCTATATAAATATGTTCACTCATGCAAATACACACACACGCGCGCGCACGCACGCACACACAAATATAAACTTAAAATTGTAAACAGACAAGTTTGTAAGGTGTTATGCATGAGTTGATTTTGTAAATTAGCGCTACTCACCCTGTTGCTCTCGAGTGCCTCGGCACTGTGCTCCTCCTTCTGCTTGAAACAGCTACTACACTTACTCTTATTGAAAATGTTAGGCACGAACTTTCTGCATTCGGCGCCAGTGCCCCTAGCACCGCAGCCCGAGCCTCCCGACATCGCTTCACGAAAGCTCAGATAAGCGGCTCGGAGCGCTCAGCGAGATCCCGACATATCGGCCCTCTTTCCGTATCTGTCTCGCGGTCCCCAGGAGCAGACGACGGAGACGAGGAGGAGCCACCCGCGAAGAAGTTGCCTCGCTCTCGTACCTTGAAAGCCGTATGCTGCTACTGTTGCTACTCTCTTGCCGCTTTACGGTACTTCGACCTTGAGAGCCGCGAAGATAACCTCGATTGCTCGCCGGAACTTTTCAGCCTTCTCGCGTAGCTCGGCACGCGAACGAGGAACAGGGCTGTTGGCTGCTGGATTGCTTAATATGTAAGCACCGATACGATTTCTCGCTCTTCGAACTGTATTTCTCCTCGCGCACGCGCACCCAATCCACGTACTTGCTTCTTTCTCTATATGTGTATATCTATCTATAGACACTCACGTGTTCTGTGTATATGTCGGCGCGCTAGGCAGCGGTAAATTCGAACTTTGGCCCGCAACCTAGACGGAAACACTATCCGCACCAAAAACAACACCGAAAACGCACAAGCACCGCTCGAAACGCGCTCTTCCGAGATTTTCCTCCTCGGCGGTAGCGCCGCTCCTCGGCCCGATTTTCTCCCGTTCTTCGCTATGTAATTCGCGCAAAAGCCAGCGACCCGCAAGAATCTCCGCAGTTTGGTGCTAGGCCGCGGCATCGAGGTTAGGCGGCGCGGTTCAACCGTCCGCGGAGCCCCAGCGGAGGCGCGACTCCTCACGCGCGCTCGGCTCACGGTGCTCCATGACAGCCTGGGAGCTCTCGTCGACTCTCGCGGTGCGATCGAGGCTGCTTCTTGCGCGGCACACTCGCGGCTCGGTACACAGCTCACATACACATACACACCCACAGACACAGACGACACAGCTCTCCGCTCGCTCGACTCAGCTCGGTTCGGCTCGGTCGGCCTATTTTTTCCCTCTCGTCCGCACGCTCGCACACGATCGGCCGACCTCTCGGCCCTCGCTTGTGCGATATCCCCTTAAATCGCTCTTGTCCCTGCGATTCGCCGCTATTTATCTTACACCAGTGGCCCTCGCTCCCTCTTCTCCGAAATGACTACTACTTGCTACGATGTGCGTACTAAAGAACGCCTGATACGCCCGGACACTTGGCAAGACCATGCAACGCAGACTAAAGAACGTCGAGCCGAACGAAACCTGGAAGGCACGGTAGTGTGACGTACACAGGCGAGACGAGCGCTCTCGACGTTACCGCCGCCGCTGCCGCTGCCACCAGCGCTCACACCGTAGCTCCGTCTCACTCCGCATCTCGCGCGGGCGCTTTCCCCGCTTGCTGTTTTTCTCTCTCCGTTTTGCTCTTTCGCGTTCTCCGATACGCGCGTTCATGTGTACAGTTGCCGCGTCCCGTCACCGCGACCGCGGCTACACGCGGTGCTTCCATTGCTTCTCTCTCTCTCTCTTTCTCTCTCTCTCTCTCTCTCTCTCTCTCTCTCGCTTTCCCACTCCTTGGTTGGTAGCGCGCCGCTCTCCTTGAAGCGAACGCAACTTATAAGAAACGCACGGCTATAATCGTTGGGAGAGAGAAGAGTCCTGGACAGAATTTATCCAGGCGATTGTTGACAGTGCTACCATCTTTTCTCCAGTGATTAAACTCGCTTCAAGTGCAAAAGGAGTCTTCGCGCTGTCGATATTGTGCACGTATCACAATATATTCACGATTGAATTTCCTTTAAAAATTATGCAAAACAAACTAACGCTTTAAATTGTTTTCAAATTGTAAACGAATATAAAATTCTTGAACATAAAATAAATTTTATGCATTAAACATTGTAACAGAAAAATTGGCTTTATAATTCTAGTACGAAAAAACCCATGCCTTTACTAAGTATTAAAAATAATCTGAACTTTTTCACAAATATGCGCAAAAATTTCAATACACAATTTAACTTGAACAATATAATTTGTTATAACAATAAACAATAAATTATAACGATCAATTTAATAACTAAATCAAAATATATGTTTTAATTATTAGTCAACTGAAGTTGTTTACTACGTAAGAAAATTAAAAATATTTTCCAATTGCATTGCAAAAAAATTGCAACAAAAAAATATTGACGCAAAAACAATTAATTTTTCAATTACTTAAATTAAAATTTTGTTATAACTCAATTAAAATCTATCGAAATTTCATAGAAAGTCATTGAAGTTCATTAATAATATATTTCCATGTTAAATATTATAATAAAAACAATGTTTCTTACATTGATGCACATTCGCATAGCTCTATTACTTATATTTTTAAAGTTCTAATGCTGCAATACAAAAAATCCTGATGATCCTGGATGAATTTTTCAAGTTATAACGAAATCTATAAAATCGTAAAAAAAATAATATATTTTTAAAATAAATGTTTAAATTATAATTTTAAATTTAAAATCTTTAATTTTCTTAAATCTTTTAAAACTTTAATTTTAATTCAGACGAACTCAACTTTAATAAATAAAATTAAATTATTTTTCAATATATTACTTTAATTCAACATTATAAAGAATAATATTATAGCTTGTAAAAAAAATTATTTATAAATTAATTGTAAAATAAATATCAAATATTGATAAGTAAAACAAAGACATAATCAGTTGCTAAAAAATGATTGCAATTGATAACTATTTTTTCGACAAACTATAATTTAATTTTTTCCATCAATATAATTTTACTTAATTAATTTCCTCTATTAATGTTATTGTCAGTCTCATGGGTAAATTTATTCTAATCAGAAATCACCATTTTAACATTTATTTTAATATAGAAGTCCTTCTTTTAGATTTTGCTCGAAATTTATTTACAAAAGTTATCTGTACGAGGGCGGTTCAATAAGTACCCGTGTTTGAAGACAGAGAGCGTTCCTGAGGGAAGTTGGTATTATCATCGTGTGCTGCCAGCTATCAAACGACGGTAAAACAAATTTCAGATTGATTGATAGGTTAGTTTGGATTTGGCAGCCATTCGAGTAAGACGTGTTTCGTGATTTTCGCTAAGATGGAAAAAGAGCAGTATCGTTCGGTAATTCGCTTGTTTTTGGATGGAAAAAAATGCGAGGAGATAAAAGCAAAGTTGGATGCTGTTTATAGGGACACTTCGCCATTTATGACCACAGTTAGATATTGGTTCAACGAATTTAAACGTGGGCGAATAACCGTTTTTGATGAGGAGCGACCAGGACGCCTGGCAGACGTGGTTACCGAGGAAATCATTCAAAAAGTCTACGATATTATTCTCGCTGATCGACGAACGAAAGTGCGCGAAGTAGCAGAGGCCGTAGGTATCTTGACCGGAAGGGCAATTAATATTTTACATGATAAGTTGGCGATGAAAAAATTGTCGGCCCGATGGGTGCCGCGATTGCTCACGGTGGACAACAAGCAGATGCGGCTGTTAACTTCGAAGCAGTGTTTGGATCAATTTAAGCGAGATTCAAAGGAGTTTTTGCGTCGAGTTGTCACCGTTGATGAAATCTGGATTCATCATTTTACACCAGAAACTAAGCAACAATCAAAACAATGGATTTCTCCCGGTGAATCTGCTCCAAAGAAGGCGAAGACGGTCCCATCGGCCGGAAAAGTCATGGCGACGATTGTTTGGGATGCGAACGGCGTCATCCTCATGGATTTTTTAGAAAAAGGAAGAACGATCACTGGACAATACTACAGTGAGTTATTGGACCGCTTCGACAAAAAATTGAAGGAGACATGGCCGCATTTGGCGAAAAAGAAGGTGCTGTTTCACCATGATAACGCACCAGCACATTCATCCAGAGTTGTCGCCGCCAAACTGCATGAATTGCGTTATAAATTGCTGCCGCACCCCCCGTATTCACCCGATCTGGCTTCCTGCGACTTTTTCTTGTTCCCTAACATGAAGAAATGGCTCGCGGGAAAAAAATTTAGCTCAAACGAGGAAGTCATCGCCGAGACAGAGGCGTATTTTGGAGAGTTCGACAAATCCTATTTTTTGGAGGGGTTAAAAAAATGGCAGGAACGTTGGAAGAAGTGTATCTTTCTAAAAGGGGACTATGTTGAAAAATAAAAAAAAATTTTTTGAAAAAATGGTGTCTTCATTTCTAACACGGGTACTTATTGAACCGCCCTCGTATATCTAATTTTGCAAACGACTTTTCTTAGTCAATAAAATGCATCGTGCCTTATGAATTTTAAAATAATTTTATTGCTATGCCAACGCATATATCGAATTCATAATTATCTATTCTCTTCATCAACTTCTATTTAAGTTCCAAATGAGGAAATATGAAATTAAATTATCTTTTTGCATACATCTGAAAATACGATAATTATTAATAATTCTTAAAGGTAAAATAATTGTCATGTCTTCGAATGATTATAAAACAAAACCTAGTTGTTCTTTTTTTTTATTTAAAATGTAAAAATAGTAGTTTTAAACTTTTAATTAATTTTTTGCATGTAAATTTACATGACATTAATCATGTAACAAATCATAGTTATGCATGCGCTTTTAAAAAAAGATACTCTGACATCATTCATTTTATTTCTACAAACTCGTTACGCAACTTTATTTACCATTCCTTAAGCATGATTTATTTATGTTTTATTGAATAGTTTACTCTGATTTAAAATTTTTTCTTACGGAAACTTTGAATCAGAAATTAAATTTTCTTATATTTTTCAATAATACCTTTGTAAAATTCTTATCTACGTCAATTTGCGAAGAATTTAATCAGCAAAGCAATGCATTTTAAAGGGAAAATCTTTGATACAGTTTCCAGCCTTACTAATTGAGATAACATAAAATTTAAGCTAAAGGTAAACTACATAGTAAATAATGTACATTTTTAACTTTTTGATTTAACGAATTCTCACGCATTCAATTAAATCTAAATATTAAGAAATATCATGTAACCCGAATGGTTTATTCGAAATTTGACTTTGTATTTTAAGATAAGATCATAACATGTTATATTTTATAAATCTCATTAAAAGCTGATAATTTAAAAAGCAGAACTTCGTTTATTCGTATACCTACTTTCCTGTTAAATGAGATAATGCTAATACAATATAAATAAGTCTACTTATTTATCATAAATTAAATAAGCTCCAAGGGTTACAGCCGATGTAACATATATCTAGAGCTGATATTCGAGTATTCGAATATGTGATTCGAATAGCAATATTATTCGGATAACTGAAATAATTCATACTAAAAACACATAGGTTTCTCAAACACAATAAGTGTTTCATAATAAATTATTATATTATTTAGCTTTTTTTTCTTAATAAAATAAAATTAATTTTAATAATTAGTCACAATTATTTAGGTATTTAATATTTTTTCAATATCCGTATTTCCGAATCAGTATTCCGAATAAATATTCGAAACATCTACAAATATTTATACAACAATTAAAATTTTATAACATTATTTATTCCAAATTTAAAAATCTTTTTTAAAACTAACTATTTTTTTATCTTTTTAATTTGTGAAAATTTTTTTATTTTTTTATGCTTAAAATTTCTTAGAGGCTGGTATTTTTACTAAATTTAATATTAAAAAATATTAAAGAAATTGAATTTGATTTTAATTATAAATTTGTTATGCGCATAGTTTAAATTATTTAAAAATAAAAATTTTTATTATTAGCACTTTCGAGCGTTCCTCAATACGGAGAGCGCCCGATCAATTTCGTTTAAATTTATTGAAGAAAGAATTGATAGAAAGAAAAGATTAATATTAATTATTTGGAAATAAATTAATAAATTTATTGATTACAAATAAAAAACGAAGAAATCTACCAATATGAGTTGATGATATGTGTCTAAAATTGTTGGCACTAAATCAGCCGAAACTATTCGGATGCGATCGCAACTTTGTGGTTGTGCAATTTTCGGGACGCCGTGGTGTAATCGCAGCGTCGTCAATGTGTGATACCTAGAACTGGATGAATTTTCATTGCGCAAATTGCGATCCGTAAAACGTTTAGAGCTTAGTCAAATTATATATATAAAAAAAAAAAAAAAAAAAAAAAATCAAATTAAATTAATTTGCGATAAGGCAATATGTAAAAACGTTCGTTTGCAAGTGCAATAATTTAACCTTCTATGCTCGATAATTGCGATTAAATCGAGAAAAGCGTGCTTCGCGCCTTTTTTATTGACTCCATTACTCTAGTGTGCATTTTTTACGTTGTTTTTCAGAAAATTTGAAAAATCGAGCTTTTGAAAGAGAATATACATACTGTCAGTAAAATTATGATTCGGGAGCAAAGCCGCGACGGGGGACGCTAGTTGGATAATATAAAAATATAAATTTTCAAAAAATAATTTTTCTCGTTTGATCAAATATTTATATAGACTTTTAATAAATGCAAAGAAAAAATATGTTATTTTTATCAAAAATTAAATATAAATCACATTTTGACATGAAATAAAACAAATAACTCGTAAATATGTAAATATACAATATATAAATGTTAGTACACGATTTCTCCTTATAATAAGCGTTGCTTTTTTTCAATTTGATTACATTTTATCTTTGTTAGAATAATTTAATTATTACCTTCCTAAATTATATGTATCCTTATCTATTTGAAGAGGGAAATTAAAAAATATCAATACATTAGTCAAAATAATACATAAAGAATTTAATTTATTTTATAAATAAATAACTTATTTGTGATTGATATTAACCCATTAAATCCTGAGCCGAATCTAGGCTAGATAGCATCAAATTAACACTAGATTGCCGGAGCAAGTCAATTTAACTCATTTGTGATTTTAAAAATCTGCGGAAAATATATTTTAAAAACAAAATTTACATGTAAAAATTGTTTTGAATAAAGTTTCTTTAAAATAAAATTGTATTTAAAATATTTTTAACATATATATTCTGTTTTAAAATATATTTTCAGCAGATTTTTAAAATCATAAATAAGTCAAATTGACTTATTGCTCCGGCAATCTAGTGTTAAATATTGGATTAGTGGCATGGCCAAAAAAAAAAGTATCTGAGTTTGTTTTTTTTTTTTTTTTCTAAAGTATGTATTTTTTCCCGTGTTTTTTCTTTCATTATTTGCAATTGTTTATAAAAAATTATTTAAAAATATAAAAAATTTGTTATTTTGAAAAACTAAAAGCGGCAATAGTTTTTACAGAAAAAATCATGATGAAAACCATAGTGATGTTTTTTTGTCAGATTTCAAAGTGTTAGTGTAAAAATGGCATAAACAAATACATTATCAGAGACATAGGTGAAATTATGAGTGATCATTTTCGTGACTTTTGCACATATTAAAATATACATTCTGTCAAAAAAGTACCGGGAATTGTCGATTTAAATCTGGCGGGGCAATTTAGGCAGGTGAAATTTTTTTTTCTAGGTTGGCACAACTGTCCTTAATGACTATGCCAAGTTTGAGCGGAATCTGTCAACGAGTGCGTTTACAGTAGCTGGTTAAGGGGACATTCACCTTTGAAATTTTCAAAAAATCGATTTTGAGATTTTTACATATTTCGATTCTATATACGTCCAAAAGTTGCCTCCTAAAATTTCATCAAGAAATTCGTAATAGAAAAAAAGTTACAGCTATATTTATAACAGCGTATGCCCATGAGTAAAAACCGGTTTCTATTCATGCGTGTAGCGCGGCGCGCCAGCTGCTTCTTCTCCTGGTGTAAACATCTTTAGTATACATATATGTGATATTATACTGCTCGGCAGTTGCTCTGTGTTATTCTTTGAGCAAGCACGTGTTTTATTTTTTTGAAATTCGTTAAAAATTGGCTAAAAAGTTGTAAAAAATGTCTAAACCTGGTGGTCATTTCAAAGGTAATCGGAGTACTCCTCGTTTTAGACGTAAAAACAAAAAAAGAACATTTACTGGTAATCAGTTTACTGCAGAAAAAAATCCTGGTTTACCAAGTTCCTCTGCTAAAAAATTAAAAACAAGTAGTGAATTGCAACCTTCTACGGACAGCTCTATCCAGTATGTGATTTTGTGCTTTAATTTAGTCTTTTCGGCTCTTTCTCAACATACACAGTGTGTCCCATGGATAACGGAACTTTTTCAAAATAAAGATAAAAACTCAATATTCCGGCAAATCTCATTTATTTTATTCAAAATAGTCTCCTTCCGCATCAATACAACGTTTTGCACGATCAATTAACATATCGAATGAGTTTTTGAGATCATTTTTATCCATCGACTTTAGTATGTCGGTCGTCGCTCTTTGGATGGCCTCTACGTCGGCATAACGTTTTCCTTTCATAGGCAAGTGCAATTTGGAGAACAAGTAGAAGTCGCACGGAGCCAAATCCGGCGAGTACGGTGAATGGTTGATGGTTAAAATGGAATTTTTGATCAAAAAATCCGTGATCAAGTTCGATCGATGAGACGGGGCATTATCATGCAACAAACGCCAGCTCCCTTTTTCACGGTATTGTGGCCGCACACGACGAATACGGCTGAGCAAACGCTTCATAACACCAAGATAAAACACAGCAGTAATCGTTTGACCAGGTGGAACGAATTCACGATGAATAATACCCTCCGAATCGTAGAAACAAATCAACATTGTCTTCACTTTTGACTTTTCAAGACGACTTTTTTTCGGATTGGGCTCGTCGTCCTGAATGTCTTCACGACCTTCCTGGAACCGCTTATACCACTCATACACTCTAGTACGGGATAGACAATTATCGCCATAAACTTGTTTCAGCAAATTATGCGTCTCAGTAAAGGATTTACCGAGTTTAAAACAGAACTTAATATTTGCTCTTTGTTCGAAGTTCATTTTTCGACCGATGCCACAAACACACTGTCACTTTGAGCGCGATATTTTGGTTTCCATTGAACCAAATGTCATACAATTTTGACAGGATGTCAGTTAAGAATGGACCTTTCCATTGCTAACATCCACCAATAGGTGGCGCCAATACAAATCGATGTTTTGAAAAAGTTCCGTTTTCCATGGGACACACTGTGTATAAAGTGTAAAGAATGTACGTGCACCACTAGATCCAAGCATTTGTGGCTACATTTTGCCAGTTTACGAGTCACTTAGTAGTGATGAGCTGCTGCAAAGATGTCTTGGCAAAAATACTCAAAATAGTAACGAAAGTTACAACAATTTGATTTGGAACATTTCTCCGAAAAGCAAGTTTTCTGGCAAAGATGTGACTGAAATTGCAGCGTGGATCGCAGCATCCATTTTCAACGAAGGCTCGAGAACTTGCCTAGCTATTATGGATCTTATGGGCATCAAAATTGGCGAAACTGCAACGGCTTTTGCGCAAAAAGTTGACGAGGACCGTATCTCTCAAGCCAATAGGAGGAGCAGTGAGCAGTCAAAAGAAGGTCGAATTAAAAAGAAAAAAGCTTTGGCCAGCCACTTACAGCAATTACTAGATAACGAGGGTCCTCAGTATTCACCAGGAATGGCCGATTAAAGGTAAAAAAAAAGTTTTCGACCTTTTATTCAATAAAATTATAATAAAAAAACTTCAAACGCGTTTTTCTCGAAACTACCTTTTTCAAACTAGTAGGACATTTTTCTCCGAATCTACTCGACCGATTTTAAAAAACCAAAGAGCATTCGATTACTTATTAAAAATAATAAACAATAAGCCTCTAAAAGTTTAAAAAATACCCCCCCTTTTTTTACGGGGGTGACTTACCCCCAAAAAATGCCGTTTTTTCACATTTTTCAGAAATATACATACAAAAACTTCAAAATATGAAAAAGTATGAGTTTTAGAGGCTTATTGTATAGTTTTGAGTCTCAAAAATAGAATCCATTTTGAATTTTTCAAAAATCTGTTACAGAAGGTCCACAATATATCCTACCGTTTGAAAAATAACTTTTGGATGATGCCCTCTACAGCAGCCAAGGGAAACTAAAAATGAAAAAAAAAATTTTTTTTATATTCTTTAGAGACTGTTTAACAATGTCAAAAAGAAATTTTGTCAATAAATATAATAGTTTTTTCATAATAAAATTTTTAAAAAGTGTTTTTTTTTTCAATTTCAAAGGCGAATGTCCCCTTAAGTCAGTCGATGTCAATAGTGCGTGCCGATTTTTTACAATGGGCGATTACGTTGAACAAAGAATTTGTCTAAAATTTTGTGTTGCGAATGAAATTTCGTGTGCCGATGCATTGAAAACGTTGAAAAAGGCTTTTGGTGATAAAGCACTATTGAAAACCCGTGCGTATGAGTGGTACAAAGCCTTCAAGGAGGATCGTGAAGTCATCGAAGACTTGCCTTGTTCCGGACGCCCATCGACGGCCTCGACCGCAGATAACGTCAATAAAATTAAGGAATCGGTGCTTGAAAACCGTCATACCAGCTTGAGAGAGATAGCACATGAAGTTAAGATATCCCACGAGTCCACACGTACGATTTTAATTGATATTTTAGGCATGAGAAAGGTGGCCACAAGACACGATAACGCGCCGTCTCACTGAGCTACGATTGTGACCGACTTTCTCGCCAAAAACTCAACGAACACGCTTGAACAACCACCGTATTCGCCGGATTTGGCTCCCTGTGACTTTTTCTTCTTCCCAAAACTTAAAAATGCCGCTCCGTGGCACCCGTTTTCAGTCGATTGAAGCCATAAAACAAAATTCGGCGCGCGAGCTGAAGGCCACTGACTTAACCAGCTACTGTAAACACACTCGTTGACAGATTCCGCTCAAACTTGGCATAGTCATTAAGGACAGTTGTACCAACCTAGAAAAAAAAATTTTACCTGCCTAAATTTCCGCGCCAGATTTAAATCGACAATTCCCAGTACTTTTTTGACAGAATGTATAAGCAATTTGATTATCACTTTTGATCCTAAACATACTGAAACTAATGGATTACGCGTTTTATATGATTATCCAATAGAAGAAAATAGTGCCCACAACTTTATTCCAAATCTGATCGGTTTGTTTCTGATACATTATTTTATACTAAATTTTTCAAAATATTTCTCCATCATTTGATCAATAAATAAAGTATAATCAAAAAATCTAAATTGCATACAATTTTCTCGGAATAAGTCATGCAAATACTTAATTTTCCATACCTTAATATTTTTATCTTTGTCTTGCAACTTGTAAAATCTTATATATTTTTTTATTTATAAAAATGTATATCTTGCCGTGAGTTTTTTGATCACAAAGCATTGTAGAAGCCGACTATTTGACTAAAAATCATGCTGACTTTTTCTGGAGTTGAAAATGGACATGTTCGTAAGAACCCGCAGGAAGTTCACAAGATAGGGTATCTTCATCTGGGTCGTGAAGAAAGTCTCCATCAGAACTATCGTCGTCAGATTGGTAAGAGTGCTATATCGATGTGTTGATCGTAATCAATATCATCATCGTCAACTAAGTTAACTAATCGTCGAGTAAATCGGCAACTCTTCGCTTTGACATTTTTTACCGGGATGCCTCAAAAGAGTAAAGACACGGGATGATACTAATGTGTAAATCGAAAAAAATATAGAAAAATTCTATTACTTTATAGTTTTTTCGAATAAAAGTACTATATTGATTTCAGATACAGAACAATTTCTGAAAAACAAAACTTTTTGAATAAGTAAAACAAATGAGAACAAATATAACCATGAATACCAATTGACTTTGCTTTGCCACTTCAAATGCATAAAGAATAGTATTTTTTAGACACGTGTATTTCAAATGCAGTGTTCAAATGTGATCGGAGGATTCACACTCGTACTTGTATATCTATAAATATAATAAAGATAGATACATTGTATCTATTTATACAGTATATATAGATATTATATTAGGTGTAGTAAAAAGAAATCCATTATTTTTGCATTAAATTGAAGGTTTTATTTAGCATAGATAGAATGATAAGATTTAGGTCAAATATGTCAAAAAACTGGGACAGTCGATTTTCACAATCTTCTCTTAAGGCGAATTTTTCACCTGCAAAATCATTCGTCATAGACAGGAACAGGTGGTAATCACTTGGTGCCAGGTCCGGACTATAAGGTGGATGCATAAGAACTTCCCAACTAAGCTCCCGAAACTTCTGGCGAGTCACTATCGATATATGCGGCCTGGCGTTGTTCTGATAGAACACAATTCCTCTCCTATTGGCCAAAGCTGGCCGCTTCTGGGCGATTGCTTCTTTCAGACGGTCCAATTGTTGACAGTACAGGTCCGAATTAAGAGTTCGGGCGTAGGGGAGCAGCTCATAGTAGATGATTCCCTGCCAGTCCCACCAAACACACAGCAAAACCTTCCTGACTGTCAATCCTGGCTTGGCCACCGTTTGCGCCGGCTCACCGCGATTTGACCACGACCGTTGTCGCTTGACGTTGTCGTAAGTGACCCACTTTTCATCAGCAGTAACCATCCGCTTCAGAAATGGATCGATATTGTTGCGATTCAGCAGCGATTCGCAGATGAAAATTCGGTCCATGAGGTTTCTTTGCGATAACTCGTGTGGCACCCATACATCGAACTTCTTTTTGTATCCAGCCTTATTTAAGTGGTTCCAAACGGTTTTTTGTGCAATGTTTAGTTCCTGGGCAATCGAAACAGTGCTTACGTGACGGTCGGACTCGACTATTTCCATTATTTTATCGACATTTTCGACAATTGGCCTTCCAGAGCGTGGTGCATCTTTGACGTCAAAATTACCGGAACAGAATCGACGAAACCAAAATTGCGCGTGATTGGCTGTTACAGTATTAGGACCATAAACACTATTCACATTTTCAGCTGCCTGGCTTGCGTTTTCGCCTTTATCGAAGAAAAACTGTAAAATATGGCGTATTTTCTCTTTGTTGGTGTCCATCTTTGACGCGTGCTAAAAAATACTGAGTCAAGCAATCACAAAACTGTATCAGAATCTTTTTTAGTACGAAATCTTATCTTTCTAACGCCATCTAGTGGAACCCGATCGCACTTTTACAACGGGAGATACAGACTACTAAAGCCATCTATTGGCAAAATAATGGATTACTTTTTACTACACCTAATATAATTATTTATACCGTATAAATATAGATGTAGTATATCTATATATTCGGTATACATAAATACACTATACGTGATTTTAAATCTTATAACTACAACACTGTTCAAATTTGTTTCAACATGTTTCAATATTTTAGATTTCGTCTATTCATTCAATTTCGTCAATTTATATCATTTTTACACTAACAATTTGAAGTCTGACAAAAAAATGCCACTAAGGTTTTCTTCATGATTTTTCTCGTAAAATTGATTGCCGCTTTTAGTTTTACAAATTTTTCATCTATTTGTTCAAATAATTTTTTATAAACAATTGCAAATGATAAAAGAAAAAACACGGATACTTTTTTTCGGCTATGCCACCAATCAATAGTTAGTTTGATGCTATTTAGTCTAGATTCAGCTCAGGATTTAATGGGTTGAATAACTCGATTTTAAATCCTTTGCGTGAAAAAACTCAAATTTAAGTGTTTTTTCCGTAAGAGAGATTTTTATGAATTAGCAGTTTAAACGATTTTATGTTTATTAGACAAGACACATTTTACTTTAAGTTTGAAAATAAATCTTAAGAGAATTAATTTAGCTACTAAATGTCACATTTCGTAGATTGTATACATACAACATAATTAATTAAAAAAGTTTTGTTTTAATTTTCTAGAAAGTAAACTTGAAATTTCACTTGACATGCATTGAAATAATGAGGAAAATCAAGCTTAATCTTATTAGATAAATTCTGCATTAATGGATATTACTAGATAAATTGTACAATAATCAAACTTGATTCGGTTTGATATTAGGACCCTGAATAAGTTCACGCTGTTTCTTCAAAGATAGCAGTAGCAGTACTCCGTGCATGGAATTTCGAATGGCGACGCACCTGCAAGGAAGTACTGAATCTAACCATAAATTTCAGAGTATGATAGTTCACTTTATTTGCACTATTTTATTCAAAAGCACATAAGATTCTTGTTGAGACTTACGGCGACAGTGCTCTATCGGATACGACATGCAGAAACTGGTTTTGACGCTTCAAAAATAATGATTTTGAACTTGAGGATAAAGAACGTTCTGGTGCACCGAAAAAATTGAAGACAAAGAATTGAAGGAATTACTTGATCAAGACCGATGTTAGACGCTAGCAGAACTTGGAAAAATATTACAAGTAAATAAGTCAACAGTTTCAAAATGTTTAAAAGTGTTAGGAATGATCCAGAAGCAATGATATTGGGTGCCGTATGAATTAAAGCCGAGAAACGTCGAACGGCGTTTTCTCACGTGTGAACTACTGTTTTAACGACAGAAAAGAAAAGGTTTTTTGCACCGTATCGTGACGTGATAAAAAGTGGATACACTACGATAGAGCGTAGAATAGATTTAGAGACAAAGCGTAGAATATCGTGGAGTAAGCCCGGCCATACATCAACATCGTTCTCAAAACCAAATATCTATGGTTCGAAGCTTCTCTGTATTTGGTGAGATCAGCAGGGTGTCATTTATTATGAGCTGCTCAAACCGAATGAGACTATCACAGGAGATCGCTATCGACTTCAATTGATGCGTTTGAGTCGAGCCCTAAAAGAAAAACAAAGTGATTTTGTTACATGACAACTCTCGGCTTCGTGTTGTAAAACCAGTGAAAATCTACCTGGAAACACTTCAATGGAAAGTTTTACCCCACCTGACATAGCCCCTTCCGATTTTCCCCACCTATTCCGTTCGATAGCACATGGTCTGGCTGAGCAGCGCTTCCATTCTTACGAAGATACTAAAGAATGGATCGATTCTTGGATAGCCTCAAAAGACATATCGTTTTTCCGACGCAGAATTCATATACTGCCGGAAAGATGAGAGAAAGTGGTCTCCAGTGATGGGCAATACTTTGAGTGAAATGTTTTTGTACCTTATATTTTAAATAAAGTTTATTTTGTAAAAAAAAACAGCGAGAACTATTGTTATTTATATAACAGCGAGAAAGATTGTTTTATTATAATATAATAATGTTCGGAACCATTACAAAAATTAAATTTATTTTTATGTGAATTGCTATTAAAGTTCTTTTAAAATATCTGTTTTGGTAGATTTTAAGAATACTTTTGAACGATTTATACTTTTTGAATTGATTTTTAAAAAGTTAAGCGTAAAAATACGTAGAGTTTAGACATTAAAATAGGAGTATTAGGTAATACCAATTTTCTATTTAAATATATTATGCAGTTGTATATAATATTTAAAATAATTTAAACATAAATACTTTTATTTATATCAATAAAAATATTTTATTATATTATTTTTTTTTAACAAATAAGCAAAGTAAAAAATTTCAAATCATTGATTTCACATAAAAGTTGATCCATTTAAAAAAAAAAAAAAACACTAATTTGAGTGTAACACACATTAAAATCTTTAGTACTCAATTTCAACTGGACAAGTATTTGATGAGACATGAATCATATGTGTTTTATTCAAATTTTAGTGTTTTTTCCGTATAAGTAATACATTATAAAAATAGTTCAAATTTAAAAAATACCACGTTAGTCAAGTAAAAATAAAATATTTGTCAGCTGATCTGTATATCCGGTTCAGGTATCTGCAAATAAGTCCGGATTTTTCTGTCCGGTTCGCGGGAACCGTTGTTTCAGTATTTATTCGACTGATCGAAAAAATGGTAGATGAAGCGAGTGACAGGTTTGTTTAGCTAAATAAATATTTTTAATAATTCTAATTACATTTTCATATCTTATATATTAATTTAAATTGAAATTTCAGAGTTACGTTAAACTAACCTCAAATGTAAACCGCATCATTATACACAATTTTATCGGTTTATACTACTTTTTAAATTTTCAATAAAAGTGATTTTAAGACTTAAATAAGGCATTACATCGTCTTTTTAAATTCTGAATCATTTTAATCTTCATTAGAAATTAAAATTATCGTTAATATATACTTGACATAATTTTTAATATCAGTAAAAATTATCTGATTTCTATTCAACAGAATTGATTTTTATTTAAATTTTTTATTCATTTTATCTGAATGACATATAAAAAAAATTAAATTTATTATGTATTAAGAAATTTTTATTTACTTTATAATATATTTATGTCTATTGAAAGATTGAGTTATGATTAATCTTAATCAACATCTTACATAACACCAAAAAGAAACAAAATATTAAAGAATCAATGATACATTTCAATGATAAATTTTAGCTTTTGTTTCATGTTAAAAAAAAATATTATTCTAATCATTCATTAATGCTAGCATGTAATGCATAAAGTTTTTAAAAATGAATGTTTTGATCAATATTTGAATATCTATATACCTAATGGTCATGGTAATTTTTTTTTAGCGAAGACTCCAAGAAAGTCACTATCATTCGTGAAGTGTACGATGGAGAAAACGCTCATGAAAATTTTGAATATGAACTGGAAAGGGCATTGGAATCTGAATGTCAGTTAATTGTTATAGAACCTTCTAAGTTAGGAGACGAAACATCTCGGTGGATATCTGTTGGTAATTGTCTTCATAAAACTGCAGCATTATCTGGTTTAACAGCAGTTGTTACAGGTACTTTATATTTTAACTGTTAATAAAATTACAGATTTCCACTTAATTTATTGATTTGTTTTCTACAGGACTTTTATGGGGTGATCGACCTTATATATGCGGACCTTTTGGAATCACAGCTGCAATATCTTGTGGCTTGTATACTGTTTCTTGGCAATTTGATCCATGTTGTCAATACCAAGTGGAAACAGATACAAGCAAATTACCTCATGTTGAGGTTCTTGCAGTTCTTGGACCTTCATCACCTACTTTTTTAGTAAGAAAAGATGATACCCGAAGAAGGATTTTGCATACTACAATAACTGTGTTAGCACTTAGTATCAGTGCTTGGAGGATATATCAAGCCTTCAAATGAAGAAATTCCTTTTTAGAAACGAGTTCAAAATTGGAGGGCTTAAAGGTAGGCCACAGTGGAGAATTGTATGTGATCGTAGACCGATGTAGACTACAACTATAAGAATTAGGAAAAATACAGTTATGTTCTGAAATATTTAAAAATATAATTCACAAGAACTATACAGAATATTCACATACATCGAATACTTCCTATTGTTAACACGTAACAGTCTCCAATCTTACGTTAAACATGAATGTGTTTTTTTATTTTTGTGATACTCACATTTGATTACACCTTTTTAGGATATCAAGTAAAAATGAATGGTGTATATGTATGTAGTTATGTCATCCTCGACTAAACTGCTGAAAAGTCAAATTCAAAAATATGTATTTTTAAACTGTACAGAAACACTGTGTAGAATACACTGTAAACAGCATGAGTTACAAAAGGAACATTATTACTTAAATTCTTCCACCTGTTAATTTATAGCTTTATCATAAAATGTTTAAAAGCACTAATTTGAAGCTGAGCTTGAAATTTATTCGTTACATAATAAATAACTATTGATTTATACTGAATCAACTTGTTTCATACACATGTAGTGTATATAATTTGTTTATTCTCAGTTTCCTTAACACAATTACGTTGTAATTAGTCCTTTTCTTTATTAATCCCTATTTCCTATTATTTCTTATAATTAAAGTACAAGTAATATTAAAATTTTGTGTCAATTCAACTCGAATATAAATTTACTATACACTTGCATTTATTGTTAAAAAGATAGATAAAATTAATTTGGTATTCTTCCTAGTTCTTTAAAATATACTATATTTAAGGAAATGTCATAAAATTTAAAATATTAAGCTGTTATTCAGTATAATATTCATAAAGTGATTTTTTTTTATATTAACAAAATTTGTGTAATTTTAAAAACTTAATTTAATGTAGTTTAGTTAATATGTACATTGGCAATAAAAATAAATGTAAAGTTATATTTCTCAAAGAAACAAAATCATAACGTACTTTAAATATACAAGTTAAGCCTTTGAACTAAATAAAACTGAACTATACAATCATATTGTTACATTACAAATTTTTAACAAATAAAAATTTTCTAAATTGTTTTTATCAAAGAAAATTTTACAACTATTCTTGATAAATAAAAAATATAATTTTAGTAATTCACACTTATTAGCATTAAAAGTATTTTTATGCAATAGCTTAATTGTTGATTAATAAAATATTAAATTCTGCAACAAATAGATAAAAAAAAAGTTATTAATTAATAATTATTAAATATTTAGATTTTTATAACATTAAAATAATCATAAAATGGAAGTAAAAAGTTTGATCTAGCTTATACATTAATATATAGCATAAAATGTAATTGTTATATCAATGGTTAAATTATTACTTATATCAGAGAAATTAATTTTTTTTTATACATTTTTAAAAATTTGGCAAAAGAATAATGCTCTTGCAACACTGCCATCTTTAAATAAATGTTATTAATTTTATTATTAGGTATGTTAACTTTTTATTAATTAAAAAATATGTCAATGAAATAAATATAATGCATTAACAAATTTTACCATTGATATTTAAATTTGTAAATAAATTTGTTATAATAGATCTATTGTATCTTCAAAGTTATACATACTGAGCATTTATGAAGCATTTACTGTTATTTGTTGAAGTAATTGTAAAAATAAAAAATTATTGATCATTTCAATATCTTATACTTTGAAAATACACAAGAGCTGTTAAATTTACAAGTAATAGTTCTATTTTAAAATTAACCTACTCTTAAATGTAAATAGTGTAAACAATATTAATCTACCTGTGTTAAAAATAAAATGATAATAATAAAGTTGAATTTGAAACCTATGTTTGATAGACATTAATTAATTAATTAATTAATGCTTTTATTTTATTACAATACCTCATTATAGATTATTAATGTAATAAAAATATTTAGTTAAAACAAATTTAAAAATAAAAAGAAATAAAATTATATTTCTAATATCAATCTTAAATATACATTTATTATTTCATTTAAATTTGTAAATATAAAAAAACAATTGAAAATAATAAATAATAAACTATAAAATTCATCCAAATTATGATTATCCTATAAATAATTAAAAATATTATAAATTTGTAATTGCATGTCAAATCTAAATTGTTCATATATTTAATAATGTAAATATTTTTAAAAAATATTATTTATCCTTTTGTAATTTTGATAATCTTTTTGCACGTTGTTGCATAATCCAAAAGAAAACAGAAGGAAATAACACTCTTATTACAACTGCAAATTTTTGTATAGAAGATGCTATCGTGATTTCTTTGTCGCCTCTTAACATTGCTCTTAATATTTTGTCTGCAATATACTTAGGTGAGTAACCATTCTTTGTAGTTTCATCCATTACTATGAAAATATCAATATAATGATCATTAAGATATTAACATATAATTAATAAATAAATCATTACATTTTTATTAATAATTATTAACCTCCATATTTTTGGCCATCTCCTGTTATGGCATTTAAAGATAAAGAAGTGTGAATATATCCAGGACTCACAACAGTTACTTTAATATTGTTTGCAAAAAGTTCAGCTCTTGCTGAATCGCACCAAGCTTGTAAAGCATGTTTTGAAGCTGCATATGCTGACCTATATGGAATAGCTACTTTACCTTGTAAGCTGCTAGTGCATACAATGTGACCAGAATTTTGTTTTATCATCCATGGCAATACAGCTATGAAAATAAATTATAAATATTTTAAATGCATATATCACAATTATTAACATTAATTAAAAATGAATTATTTAAAATCAATTAAATAAAGCAAAAATAATAGATAAATATTTATAATTTAAAATAAAGATATAATATTTTAAAATAAATACCTTTAGCTAAAGCTATTTGTCCAAAATAATTAATAAGCATTACTCTAATGTCTACATCAACTTTTGTATTAATTATTTCTCCTCTATAAGATATGCCTGCATTATTGATTAAAATATCTATTTTTCCATAAATTTTTAATGCTTTTGATATTTCAATTGGTAAAGAATTAATTTCAGTTAAATCTAAAGGTAAAATGACAGGTACATGTGTAGGTATTGTCTAAAAATATAATTTATTTTTATTTTTTTATAAGATGGATAAATGTTTTTAATAATATAATTTAATAAATAATTTTAATAGTTTTGTAAATACTTACATGGTGTGAATTTAACAATATATCTTTGACTCTTTGTAATTCCTGTTTCCTTCGAGATACTAAAATTAATTTGCAACCACAACTATAAAATACATGAGCCAATGCTTCACCTAAACCTGAACTTGCGCCAGTTATCATAACAACCTATGTAAAATTTTTAACTTTAAAAAACTAATTTATTTACAGTAAATACTATTTATTTAAAAAATTTGGTTTTAATTTTACCTTTCCTCGAAGATTAGCTTTTCTACGCTTGTACATGATGATATCAATGAAATGATAAATTAACCAAGGAAAAGTAATTGGTATACCAAATATTGTGAACAACCACCAAACAATATGCCATCCCATTAAATTTTCATTTTGTTTCATATTTATGATTTTTTTTATTAAAATTTAGGATAAAATATTTATTATTCTACTAAAATAACTATTTCTGGCAAAAGTATTTATAATTAAAATTATAAAACGTAAAAGTGAAATTTGCAAATGTTTATTTACATTTGTACTGTAACTTAATAAATGATTGCATGTTATTATCTAAGATGAAAAATTGACATATTTTAAGTGCAGTCTCAACAATAAAATATTTACAAAGTAAATACTCCGTTTGATAAGTACACATAACCTTTGAAATCTTTGAACGAATATCCGAATAGGATGAAGTATATCAAGTGGCAAAATTTATATAGATGTCAGCTTTTTATGATATTAATTATTACAAAAAAAAAACGTCATCCATATGGGTTTTTTTATATAGATTTGTAGTATATGGGTTAATAACCTCGAGTAACTAGATAGTTATGTAACGGAATGAAATAATAAAATAGAGAGTAAATTAAAAATCAATATTAATCTAATATTAATTTTATCTGATATATTGTAATAAAATATTGTCAAATATTATTAGATTTATTCCAAAATTAATTCTAGTCAATTATATTAGTCATAATTATATAATAATATAAGTTGATAATTATATAATATTGATTAAGACATAATTATGTTTAATAATCACTCTATATATACGGATACTCTATGATACAGTTCTTGAATTATGTCGAAACCTGTTATAAAATTGAATGAAATTCATACATATAAAAATTTTAATATTGATATTTTTATGAGGTTTTTAAGTAAATCTAAATTATAATTTTTTGTATACTTTTTTTAACTTTTAACTTATCAACATCTATAGTAAATTATAATTACTAATTAAAATGTTTAAACTCTATTTATATTTAATTAATTTTAATATAGAAAATATTTAAGTAAATTTTCATAATATCAAAATTCACGATTAAACTCTTTATTACTCTCGAACTCTTACTCTCGATTAAATCATAAGTATTTCACACGCGTTAATTTTACGTAAAACACATGTCATGGTTAAGTTTTATCAAATATTATTATTTTAAAACAGATAAACGAATGTTTCTCTAAAATCAAATAATTATTTCAAAATAAAAAATACATAAATAAATCATAAAAGTAATTTTAAAACTTTGGATTTTTCATTGAAAAAGCATTTTATTTAAAATATCAATCCATTCTTTAATTATTTTTATAGTCTATATATTCGATTTTTTTAAATTGTTTTATTTGAAATCTTACGTAAAATAACAGGTTACTTTATAATTTTGTTAGTATTTTCTTTTTACGAAAAGTCTTTTCTAAAATTTTATTTTAAAATCGTAATTTTTACTTATTTAAAATTGTATTAAATTGCAAAATTCTCCACAGATCGCAGTATTGGCTGAACTTGAAAGAAATTAAATAGACAATCATATTCTCCGTAAACTAGAGATATATAGTATACATATATATTATATTATTCACGGTTGTTTATCCAATGAATATACGCGGAATCATGCGCAGAATGAAGCGTCTGTAACTGCTGTCTGTTGCTAACTTCAGTTGATTCGTAAAAATATTGCCAGTATATTTCACCCTTTCTGCTTAAATAACCTTGTTGTGACACTAAATGGATAGCGATTTTGGGAATTCTGCAAATTTGTTGCAAAAATCCGAGAATATATTTTATTATTTTATTATCTTTTACAGGGTATTAAAATATTGTATACATAATAGGTAACCTAATGGTTAAAAGTTTTTAAGATGTATTTATACGTTGACAATACTTCTTTATACCGATAATCAATTGCAAAGGATGATTGCAGTCACTTGCAATATATAACCCGTATCTAACCTCGATTCAGTTCATTTCCTTTCGTTCTGTAAAGTGACTGAAATGAAAATGAAAGTGATTAAAATTACCGGACTTATGCACGTTGTTATTACAAGTCGTTTTCTTATAATGGACAGTACCTAACTTAACTTTAAGTTGATACTAGGTTGGCATACAAAATTTTCTTATATGAAAGAAAAACTTAAAGAAAAAATAATTAAAATTTAGTATGATGGAGACAAACGAAAATGAGCAATATGTTACATTTTCTTTGGACAGTGTACATGAAGGTATTATTTTAAAATTTTAGAATGTAATTATTTTAATATAAACTTATATTTTGAAAGTGTATAAACAAATTGAGATAATGTTTATTTAAAATTTCTTATTATATGCTTATTTTTTTTTTTTAATACAGGTATACAAGATAACATATCTCATGAAGAAATATGTGAACCTGTTGATGAATGTGTTATACAAGATGGTTTAACTGATGGTTTAACTGACGTCACAGTAACTGATGTAAATCAAGATATAACTGAAACACAAGTTGCTGTAGAAATTTTAACAGAAAATTCTGAAGATGAAGGACAGAGTTCTGTAGTGTATCCTATTTATATAAAAAAAGAAATTTCACAGCAATTTACAACTGGTGATGAATCTATGGCAGTTGAAGCTTTGCGTCAATTGGGTGGAATGTATCCATGCTTTGACGATAAAAAAATTGCATGTTCTAATTGTGCAAACATGTTTACACAAACAAAATTGACTGAACATCAGACTGTTTGTTTATCTGATAAACATAATTGTAATACATGTGGTGAAAAATTTGAAAGAAAAATAGATTTAAATAATCATATGGTGTGTCATCAAGTAGATCGTCCACATGCCTGTAGAACATGTGGAAATTTATTTCGATCCAAAGCTAACTTACAAACACATATGGTTGAAGTTCACCAAGTTGAGCGTCCTCATAAATGTACAGTTTGTGGAGCTGACTTCCAAAGACCTTCTAGTTTATCCAATCACATGAAAATTCATAGTTATGTTGCTGGAAGAGCATTAATGCAAGCTCAAAGTAACAACATTTCTGCAAAAGTTGAAACCCTAAAAAATGCTTCAGATTCACAAGAAACACCAGTTTTGACTACTGTTCAAACTATACAAAATTTTGAAATTCCTCAAGTACAATGGGCTGTGCAAACATATAATTTTACTACTGATCAAGGCAATATTGATAGCCTTACCAGTCAAACTGATAAAATTGACACATTACAAGAATTTACAGTACTTCCTAATGGGGAAGTTGCTCAATTTGAATATGTTCCACAAAATACTGTAAATAATCAAATTGGTCAACAGTACAGTTTAACTTTGAATTCTTTTAATAATACTGATACATTGGTGAAAGCAGATGCTACCAATTTTAGTAATGAAAACAGAAAAGCTTTTATTGAAATTGATTTACATGAAAATAAAGGGCATAACTGTAGTCAATGCGGTGTAAGTTTTGCACGTGCAACTTCTTTAACTTTACATGAAAAAACACATGTTAAGAGTGATTGGGCATCCCCTGTAGAATGTGAATATTGTGATAAACAGTTTCAAGATTCTAATTTTTTAGCCACTCATCAAGCATCATGCACAAAGAAATTAATGCAAAATAATTCTGAGTCTAATGCATCTAACCCAAAGTGGGGCAAGCATGCTTGTTCAGAATGTGGAAAGAAATTTACAACAAAACAAAAAATGTTTAGACACCAATGGATTCATCGAAAAAAAACGCACTCTTGTGAAGTTTGTGGCACACAGTTTGAAAAGCAATCTGAACTAGATGAACATAGATTGTCTGCTCATCCAGGAGATTCACAATTTACTTGTAGTGAATGTGGTAAAAGTTTTGTATCCAGACAAGGACTTTGGGAACATGGTAGAACTCATGCAGGAAGTCCAGCTTACTTTCATTGTGATACATGTTCAAAAACATTTACTTCAAGGCAAGGTTATTTAATTCATCATCGTACTCATACAGGAGAACGACCTTATGGTTGTAAATTTTGCTGGAAATCATTTCGAGATGGAGGTACTTTAAGGAAGCATGAAAGAATACATACTGGAGAAAGGCCTCACGTTTGTCCATTATGTACTAGAGCATTCAATCAGAAAGTAGTCTTACGAGAACATGTTCGATGGGTCCACGCTGCAGGAAAAAATGAAACAGAATCTACTGGACCACCTTTTCCATGTCCTTTATGTGGAAGTTTAAATCAAGATAGAGATGAATTATGTGCTCACATTGTCAAGCACTCAGATCAAATGATAGCAGAAGCTAAGGCTAAAAATAATAATGCGCTTACAAAAACAAAGCAACAAAAAAAGAAAACAAAAGCTACAGATGGAAAAACAAAAGCACCTCAATCAAAAGCAATAGGAGAAAGAGTGATTACTGCTTCGGAGCAAAATGAAGCTTTACTTTCTATTACAGAACAAGTAGATACTTCTACAGAAACCCAAGATACTTACTTAGTAGTAAAAAATGAATATGATGATGCAGTGTGTATTAAAGCTTATACAAGTCAGAATAATGCTTCTCAAACAGATGTGCAAAATGAATCTATTAATGTTATAACAATTGCTAAATCTGATATTAAAGATGAAGATGGAACAGTTAATGTTATTAATAATCAGGGAAATATCAATACAATGCATTTGATACCTTTCACTACATCTGGTGAAACAATTCATTTAATTTCTACTAATAAACAAAATAATACTTTACACTTAATATCAAAACAAAATGAAAATTTACCTGTTCTAGCAATTCCTAATCCTCAAACCAATGAAAGTTTTTCAAACCAAATCTCAGAAATAAATAATTCTGACTTATCCATGGATGTAGTTACAAATGAATCTACAATTGATACTGAAGATTGTAATGAAACTATTCATACAGAAACTATGATAATAGAACCAGTTTGTATAAAACCTAATGATATTGAACATCAAGAAATTGTAAATGAAGAAAATAGTGATGATGAAAGTGAAGAATTAGTGTGTGGTATTTGCGGAAATGATTTTGATGATAAAAATGTTTTGATGGAACATGTAAAAATTCACATATAAAAAATCTGTTAGATTGTATAGTTTTTGTTACATTATTAATTGTAAAATATTAAGTGAATTAAACAAGTAAAAGTTATGATTTATAAATTTATTGTTATATAATAGGATATAAAAATTTGCATCTGCGATTATAACAATCTTGTTAAATAATAAAATTTTCCAAGTATTATATATTAATTATAAATAGGATATTTAAATAGTCTGCAGTAACAATTATGTTATTAATTATGGCCAGTGTTTTGCATCATAAACAGCTGTTTTTATATAAGGAAAATTATGTTACATGAATATATTTAAAAAATTTATAAAATATACAATAATAGGGCACAAATATAATATTTTGTTTAAGTAATAGTTATATTGATCTTGTAATATTATTTGAATTTCCATGATGGAATAATTTATATTGAATTTTTATGTGTCTAAATAAAAAGCATTTGTATATTGTATTAAGGTAGCTCACATTCATATTTAAAATATTACTTTTGTTTCTTTTATTTACATATTACAATCTTATTCATAAAAGTTATAGCTTAATTTAGAGATTTTCAAAGATAGAATATAGCCATAGCTAAACTATAACTTTTTTTGTAAATAAGACTGCTATTCTTTGATTCTTAATTAATTTTTTATTTAATATAATTTATTATTTTAATTTAACTACAAAATAATTCGCATTTGAAAATGCATACAAAATATTTAAAAAATATATTAGAATCAGTATTTTGTATAGTTGGGCAATCCGTACATTGCACGATTGTTTGCAAATGCACATAATTTTATGGTTAATAGATGGAGTTAGCAGTCAAATAATAGTGAATTCCGTAATTCTGTGAAAAAAACACGTGTTATTTTCAATAGTTGTAGGCAAATTAAGAAATAATTTTAATTTTATTGATCATAAAAATTATTTATTTTTTTAAATATTTTAGTTAAATTTGATAAACAATAATTTTATAAGGTGAGTAATTATTTTCTCAGTATAAAATGATTACTATTGCCGTTATAATTAGTATCATATTAATAAATTGAATAATGAATTGTTAAAATATATTAAAAAATATTTGTTATTTATTTGAAAAAAAAAAAAAAAAAAAACTAATTGATATTTATCGTTAAATCTACCTGGTTCTAACCTAACCTGACCTATCAATATGTATACTAAAATTGTACAGGAAGTTTATTTCAAACCCGAAAAAGTAATGGTAATTTAGTGAGGTTATTTGACATTGTATAACATTTAAATGAATAATTTCAATAATTTATCTATTTATACAAAAAAAATTTGTTACTTATGACATTATCATATTGTAAATTGAAATTTTAAAAAGTACAATATTAAATTTAAAACGTTATTTTAAAATAAAATTTAAAAATGCCTACTTGGAATCAAATTCAAGCTCAACTTCGGAATCCTAACAATCCCGTAGTTTTTTTCGATGTTTCTGTGGGCACGAATGAAATTGGTAGAATGATTTTTGAACTTTTTGAAGACGTTTGTCCAAAAACCTCAGAAAATTTTAGACAATTTTGTACTGGAGAATACAGAAAAGATGGTGTACCTTTAGGCTTCAAAGGTGCTATCTTTCATAGAGTAATTAAAGATTTTATGATTCAAAGTGGAGATTTTGTCAATGGAGATGGTACCGGAGTATTAAGTATTTATGGTGGCACATTTGCCGATGAAAATTTTATACTTAAACATGACTCACCTGGATTACTTTCAATGGCTAACAGTGGAAAAGATACCAATGGATGTCAATTTTTCATTACTTGTGCTAAATGTAATTTCTTAGATGGAAAACATGTTGTTTTTGGAAGAGTTATCGATGGACTATTGGTAATGAGAAAAATAGAAAACGTTCCAACTGGACCAAATAATAAACCAAAAATACCTGTTACTATATCTCTGTGTGGACAGATGTAAAATAAAATTATAATTGTAATATTTCAATAAATTAAATTTTGTATTTTTAGTATTACAAATGAGAGCTTAATTTTTTTATAAAAATATTTTTTATTAAAACTTAATAAAAAATTATTGTGAAAATTTAATATTTATGCAAAACAAAATTCATTATTCTTTTTATTAATATAAAAAGACTTTTTAATTTTATTGTTTAAGATTATCATTTATTTTTATTTATATGTTTGTATTATAATATATTATTATAATTTAAATTGATTGTTAAAAATTTAATAAGTGTTATTACACTAAAAGTAAATGGTTTTTAATATTTTTAATTTAACAATAATTTACATATTTGAGTAGTTTATATCTTTACAAAATAAATATTGTCGACAGAAAAAAATTCTGATTAAAAATAGTTATACATATTTTTATTACAAATAATTTTATTTTAAATTATTCATATATATGTGCACTGATATTTAATATTTTTTCTAACATTTATATTAAAAGTATAAATTCATAATTATTCCTATTATAAATAATGAAATTTAGTTTTTGTAAAATAGTGTTTTCAAGTTATTTTCATACAAATATATTTTCAATATTGTTTCTTATAGAAATAGCAATGAATTTCAACAATATATGATATTTATAATCTTAATTTGATTGTATTACTTTATGGAAAAGCTGCTTAATAAATTTTAAATTTTTTTCATTTGCAATTTGAATAAGTTAGTAAGTTTCAACTTTTAAGCAGTAAAAACAAATAATAATTGTAACGCCAATTATTATAAGATAAATTTATTATCAATATATATGCACAAACTTTTTATGCCTTAAATACTGATTAAAATAGTTTATTTACATTATTGATTATGAATAAAATTTAATTCCTTAAATGTATTTTTATATATTATTCATATTAATATGTAAATCAACTACACTGTGACAAGTTATATTATCAACAATATTAGTCTACTTTTTAAATTTTATATATTCTTGTATCATACTTATTATATATTTCATGAATTTTTTAACAAACGATAAATTTTTGTAATATGTTTTACCATAATTTTTAAAATATCATAATTTAACTTTGAAGTGATTTAATTTTTTTTCAATGTAGATAATGACAAAATTAACAAGTTGTAAAATCTATTAAAATTGATATCACTATTTATCTTCAGATTGGCAAATATTAGTTTTATCGTATTAGTTGATTAAAGTTAGAGTGCATATTAATTATGTTTTCCAGATGATTCAAGCAAAAAAAAAATTAAATCAATAGCTTATCAGAAAATTATCGTAAAACGCTAAGTTCACACCACAAAGACCTTTTACATATTAGTGTATTCTGTTTATAAAAAAACTTAAAAAAAAAAAATCACAAAAACATCATTGTTCACAGTTCTTGCTTACTGATTTCGCATGCATTTGGCAGCAATGATTTATTATAAAGATTCATTCATCGTAATATGCGACGCAACCCTTACGAAATCATACTACAGTACGCACTGAAGCGTAGAGAACAGTATTGCAGTTGCAGTACTGTTTTCTCTGAAGCAATTGAATTGTCGAGACGCAGAGCCGCAACCGCGCGAAACATGCTCCATGCGAAAGCGCACACAACGACGCGCGAGACTTTTGAACGATCGCACGCCGAGGTGTAAACTGTAATATTCTCTCGTAAGTGAAGCTTAGATGAGAACCTCAGCTCACGGCAGCGAGAGCAGCTGATCCCGTTTTCGGGGCACCGTGAGCTGAAGCGCGGTCTACCGGCTGTCGCAAAACACGTCCTCCTCAATGGTATCGACGGCGGGGCGTGGGTCCTCCACGACCATGATCGGAGTCGCGCCATCGTGCAGGCTAGTCTTGGAGCGTGAGCGCTTGTATGCATCGCGAGTGACGCTACGCGTAAAGCTGAACTTTCGAACGAGCTTCTTGTCGAGCGGCGCCGGACTCTTCGGACTCTTGGCAAGGTATTCCTCGTCGGCCTCGTAGTGGACGTTCAGGACCTCGGTCGCGTGTTCTCCGATCACCTCGACCGCGAAGTCGATCTCCTGCTCGGTCGCGTTCTCATGCACCACGCAAAAGCGCAGGGTGTACTTGCCCCGCACACGGGCCGGGATCATGTGAAGTTTGCCCGAGGCGTTGATGTTGGCCAGCAGCTCCTGATTGAGCTCGTCGCTCTCCTTGAGTCGGAAGCAGACGAGCCCAACGCGCACCTCGTTCAGCACCTCGAAGCGACGATCGCGTCGCACCTTGCGCTCGAAGCGCTGCGCCAGTCGGATATGGTTGCGGATGTAGCTCTGCAGCCCACTGATTCCGTAAGAGCGCATGACGAACCAGAGCTTGAGTGCTCGAAAGCGCCGGCTCAGGGGGATGCCCCAATGCCGGTAGTCTATAGACTCGTCACTGTTGGCGTGCTGGAGGTAGAGCGGGTCGACGACGAGGGCGGAGGTCAGCTTGACGCGGTCGCGCACCCAGAGGCAGGAGCAGTCGAAGTTTACGAGGAGCCACTTGTTGGGGTTAGTATTGAAAGAGTCCGCGTGTTCGATGCCGGCCATGAGCGGCCGCATCTCCGGGCAGATGAACGCGTTGCCCGCGTAAGCCCCGTCGACGTGGAGCCAAGTGCCGGGGAAGCGCTTGCAGACGGGTCCAATCTCGAGGAGGTTGTCGAAGGCGCAGCAGCCGGTGGTGCCGAGAGTCGTGGAAACGTAGAAGGGCACTAGGCCCTGGACGACGTCCTCGAGGATGGCAGCCTCGAGGGTGCCGCCACGCAGGCAACACTTGTCGTCCGGTTCGAGAATGCGCAGCTTCACCAAGCTGATCATCGCGGCTTTTTCGACGCACGAGTGCGATTCCGTCGAGCAGTAAGCAACGAGCCGGGGCAAGAAGGCCGAGTCCTCGGTAAGGGGATCCTGTTCTTTGAGGGCGCGGATGGCCTGGGCACGGGCGGCAAGCATCGTAACGAGGATGCATTCAGAGGCCGAGCCCTGAATGACGCCGCCGCCGGTCGAGTCCTCGAAGTCCGACAGGAAGGCGACCGGCAACTCGATGGCCTTGGCAAACCAGTCGAGGACGATTGTTTCGAGCTCGGTGCAGGCGGGCGAAGCCGCCCAGGAAAAGCCAATGCAACCGATCGCGTCGGAGAGCATATCACCGAGAATCGAGGGAAACGAATTTCCTGCCGGAAAGTAAGCGTGAAAGCGTGGATGCTGCCAGTGAGTTATCTGAAATAGAAACATCGTTTTCTTTATACTATTTCTTTGATTTGTCAAATTTTTATACGATAGCTAAGATAACACAAAAATAATTATTGAATGTTTACTATGAATAAAAATAATTACAGCTACATGTTGTTTAATATTGAATGTTAACATCAATTGTCTATAAATATACTCGTATTTTAAAAAACTTCGATACTACGAAAATAAATATATCATAAGATAATGAAAAGTTTATATTGTTTAAAAAAATAAGAAACTTATATTTAAGCTTTATTTAACCTTCTTCAAAATTCTCTATCAACCTAAACTACAACGATAAGAATGACTTCAAACTTAAAACAGAATGTTTACTACCACATGGAACGTTATTAAATTAAGTAAAAATTATAAAATTTAATATCGCGAATTATGAATTTTAAAAGCGAGAGGGAGATCGTTACATTTTATTGAATCCAATGGCATAACTCTAACTGACACATTTGAATATATAATTTGACAAAAGATGAAATTTAACATAAAATGATGCAACTTGAAGTAGTAAAATCGATGCACATAATGAACATAAGATAATTAAATTCAGTAAATGATAAATAAATAGGCATGGTTAGAATGGAAAAAGTATAAATTAAGACAATGCTCATAAAAAAGCCATCCTGAGATCACTAAAAATATACAACTATTTTTAAAACGTATTAACTCTGCAAATTTTTACCCAATTTTCAATTTCTTTTTCGCATTTTGTTTAACAAACCTTCAACATTAAGAATATTTTTTTTTTATTTTTTATTAAAACCCATTTTCTTTAACTGGGCTCTATGAATCTAAGGACCTTTTCTTTTTTTTTTTTTTTTTTTTTTTTTTTTTTTTTTTTTTTTTTTTTTTTTTTTTTTTAATAAAATTCAAAACGATTGTTAGATATTTATCATTCGATTAAAAAAAAAATGCCTTTACGCTATAGCGTTTAAAAAAAAAAATTTTATTTTTAAACACTGCGATTCAGTATAAAAATCACAGGGACTTTTTTTTTGTTTTTTTTTTTTTTTTTTTTTTTCATTATCAAAAAAAGAAAATATCAAGTTTTCAAACGTTTTATCAGTCATGACCATCACGAAGTCAACAAGTTGCTTTGAAAATTGGTAATTTTTTTAAAAAACGGCCCATTAGATTCACTAGAAGCAATTAAAACTTTGAGGGGAACATTTTTTAAAAGAACCAATTACCAAGGTCAAACTGGTTCTTAATGTTTTTGGGATTGGTGATTACTAATCTGAAGTCAGATTTTCAAAATTCTATATGGCGGATTCAATGTAGTGGAAAAAATGTTCAAAAATTAGCATATAAATGTTATATTTTGTATATGAATTTGAAGTCTGTTTATACAAATTCAAAATGGCAGATTTAATATGATGGACAAAATATTCGAAAATTAGTAGATAAATGCTTTGTCATTTAGCAGTAATAAATAAAAATCAATTTTCAAATATAACTTTCAATACAGGACAATATCTGCTAAAATTTTTGATTTATCCATTTATTTGGAGGGTTTACGATTCGATTTCACATCTGGCCAAAAGAGAATATAAAACAAATTTGTAAATTTTTTAAAATTTTCACTCTCCATATTTGATTCGCCATTTTGAATTTTCAAAATCTGAGACTGGATTCGTAATCAATGATCTCGAAAGAAAATCCCAGTGTATCAAATATCAGTATATTTGTGTGTAAAATGAGTTCACAACCGAATTTAATTAAAAAGTCTACCTTATTTTCATATTTAATTGTTTATAACTAATTGTATACAGTGTTACTCTAAATTTTTAGCAGAGAAACTTGTTTACTAAGCATCCAGTATTCCATCAGAAAAGATTAGAGCGACTTGGAACTTAAAATCTTCATGCTATAAAGAAAAACCTGAAAAAAATAGGGTGCCACTACAGTGGCTTCTGCTTCTCAAAGGGTTAAAGAACAATAAGCTCCGTCAAAAGTATACTATATTATATAAAAGGGAAAGACTTTCCAAATAAAATGCAAAAAGAAATTTGAAAATCCGTTTAGAATTAGCAGAGTTATAGTATTTAACGAATGTTAGCAAATTTTTAGTAAAATTAATAAGATAAAAAATGTATTTTTTTGAAAAAGTTGTAGCGTAGTAAAAAATTGTAAAGATTATCCTTTTTTTTAATTAAAAAAAAAACTTCAAATTTTCGAATGCTATAATCATTCTTATAAATGTTCACCTTCATAAAAAAGACGAGTCACTACGATTTTTTTTTTCAGCGTTTTAAATAAAAAAATGCCCTTTTTTTTAAAACGTTGAAGCGTCGTCAAAAAAATTGTATTGGAACGGTTTTTTTGCTTTAATTGAAACTTAAAAATTTTTACTTTTGAGAAATAAAAGTTTTAAAAGCGATCAAAAATATAAAAAAAATTATATAAAATAATGTAGCTCTGAATTTGGCAAATAGTTAAAGTTATGAAGAAAAATTAGAACCAAATTATTTATTTATTACTAAATGAAACCTAACATCAACGTGCCCTAAGCTGCATGGAGCATATACAATCGCCACTGAACCTTCCGTTTAAGCGGCTTGGATGGAATTCTCATTGAAAAACGAAGAATTTTTAAAAAATTGAATGCATAATCTAATATAGGCATATTAATACCATAAATTTGTTATAGCAAAATTATAGCACTTGTTGTAGCGAAAGGCGCCCAGGGGCACCCTTTTCTTTTTAAGAAATTACGATTTTGTACTATTGAATAATTGCAATGTATACGGTAAAACATAAATTTACTTAATTGTAAAAGGGTGGTTCATCCACGCCCCTTGCGGCCGGAGCGGAAAGTCTTAAAAAAATAGTACAGTACGAAACGTGCTAAAATGCAGTCATTAGACGATATAAGCCCTTCTAGCAGATAATTATATAGTAAGGCAGATTCGGTAAGGCAGCTTGCGACAATAAAAATTTAATGACAAAGAAAATCGAACTATTTATTTTCTACGTTGTCATTTTCTATTAGAAAAGCTGACATTACCGTTTTAAAATCACTTATAAGACTGAGATAAATGATCATATCACAGAATTTATTAGGCATCTTTAATGAGAGAAAGCAAGAGAGAAGAGAGAGAGAGAGAGAGAGAGAGAGAGAGAGAGAGAGAGATGCTAAAAATTATAAATCGACAAGAAAAAATTTCTTATTTTTCAGCTTGAAAAAGTTGAAATGGGCTTTAAAAAAAAGCATGTTTTCCAAACATAAACTTAGAATTTTATTTACTCACGTTATTGAATAGATCTTACAATAAATTATATATCTCAACTAAAAAAAAAAAAAAAAAAAATTAAAAAAGGATTGCTTTTAAATTCAAATTAAAAAATAATTATATTTCAAATTACAAATAAATTTTTCTTTTATAAATAGAATAATATCATTCTTAAAGAGAAAAAAAAACAGAATAAAATATTGATTGCAAAAAATTTTTAATTATTAAAATATGGCAATGTTTAAAATAAAAAAAAATGTGAAATTTGAAACGTAACCTAACCATAAACTTTTATCATATTTTCTGTGTACTATCAAATAAATAAAAAGTAAATTCTAACAATGTACAGCTTTATTTTTGTAAAAAACAACAATTTTTTATTTTTTACCCAAATTTTCTTGTTGTTTTATTTTAACAATTTAATTACATACTATAGTTATTCGACGCACGGAATTGTTCAAAACATCCATTTATGATTGTAAGGCCAGTTTTTGATTAATAAATAATGCTTGTATTTCTATTTTATTGTCTTAGAGTAAAAGAAAGAGTGAAAAACGAATGCCTGACTTGAATGACTTATTTCATGCAAATAAAGTTGTGGATTTTTATATAAAACTTCGAAAAATAGATGATTGTACAATAGTACATTGTAATTATTATCACATTTATCCGAGTATTTTTCTTTGAAGCATAAGTTAATCGTTACAAAAATCGTTAGCCATTGTTATATTAAAACGCTCCACTGGAGAATATTGGATTTTCAGTTATAAAGAGACATGTATGAAGTAATGGTTTGGAACATATACGATTGTAAAATTAAAAACCTCCCACCAACCAATCTTTACGTTATTCATTAAATTTTTTTTCACTCTTAAGACATTTACCTATTTTTATGCATACATACGCACACAAATTTTTTTTTTTTCTTTACAATTTCAATTTTTATAGAGTAGGAAAGGTAGATTTTTAATGATACATCAACCAAATGCATAAATATTACAATTAGCGTTAGTTAATCTTACCCCGGGCATTATTTTGCATTCAACGTCTCTCATGATGGCGTCGAAAGATTCTGGTTTAATGGGTGCTTCGTTGGGCAAAAGAGGCCTTAGGTAACCGGGATCGACGTTTGCCGTTACCCGTTTTCCTTCCAAAGTACGGATGTACTCACAAATGTATTCTACCATTTCCTTACCGCGTACGCGAAATTCCTCGATGTTCATTATTAGCTGGTGATCTTAAAAATATATTAAAAATAAAGCAATCGTTTGTTTTAGCACTGAGCATTAATTTTAATCGTCAAAGCTTCATTTTTTTCAATATAAATATTTTGAGTTTTGCCATTACCGTACACATTCGTATCACGATCGCATTAAAAAAAATCAATTTGTTCGATCCATAACAATTTAAAAAAGTTTAAATTACGTAAATTAAAAAGGTACCGATTACATTTTGATTTTAACCCTTTACGGCCCAAAGTCTCTCTCCGCGAACGTAAACTTTAGACCCTTCAAAATATGACTAATTCATCTATTTTTTTTCTGAAAAGTACATTACCCACTATTTTCGGGTGTGCTCTTTCAGAATTTGCTATCAGAAATTCAAAAAAATGCACTTAAATATTATTTTATTTCGATTTAACTTAAAAAATGACAATTTTCGACCTCTTTTTTTTTATAAATTCCATATTTTCTATGAATTCTAATATCTTTAAATGGGAACAATTTATATCACGAGTGATCTCAATCTCTTGCCTTTCTGATGTGACCTTCTGTTTTCAAAAACCTGTAACGGCCGCTTCAAAATGGCCGTTTAAAAAATGCAGTGTAAAATAAAACTTCGACAGTTATTTACGAGAACAGGATCAACTTAACGAAAAAATGTTACAGAACAAAAAGTGCTTAGAATTAACCAAAGAATACGTGTAAATTTTTTCAAAAATTTTTGAGACCTTTTTAAATTTTTGGACTTAACCACTTTTTGAAAAATCCCAAAAATGTCTCAAAAAATTCTGAAAAAATTCACACGTATTCTTTAACCGATTCTAAGCATTTTTATATCAGTAAAATTGTTTCAAAAAGTTTTCATAGTTGGTTTTATCACACTCAACTTTACTCTCATCGCTTTCATCTTCGTCTTCAATAGGAATGTCCGATTCACCCGAATCATCAGCATTAGGTATTACAACATAATCATCATCTTCTGTGATTTCAACTAAATACTTTTGCTTTTCACTTCTTCTAACAGGGACAGAATCCGACTATCTTTTAGACATAGTGATAAAGATAAACAAAAAATTATAACTTATGTATTTATGATTTTAGCAAATTCACATAGTTGTGATTACTTGAGAGTAAATGAAATGATATGTACCATGGATATAGTAGTATATTTGAAATGCCCGAAAACGAATAGTCTCAGAAATAAAACAAGGAATAGATATTTTATTTTGTTAAAATTTAGTTATCAGAGGCGGAAAAGCAATATAAGCGTAACTGTATATATGAGCTATATATGCGTAACGTCATCAACTGATTTTGTGGTCTCTTTACTCAAGGAGAATCAACTTTTTGAACAAATTTCACTGATATAAAAATGCTTAGAATCGGTTAAAGAATACGTGTGAATTTTTTCAGAATTTTTTGAGACATTTTTGGGATTTTTCAAAAAGTGGTTAAGTCCAAAAATTTAAAAAGGTCTCAAAAATTTTTGAAAAAATTTACACGTATTCTTTGGTTAATTCTAAGCACTTTTTGTTCTGTAACATTTTTTCGTTAAGTTGATCCTGTTCTCGTAAATAACTGTCGAAGTTTTATTTTACACTGCATTTTTTAAACGGCCATTTTGAAGCGGCCGTTACAGGTTTTTGAAAACAGAAGGTCACATCAGAAAGGCAAGAGATTGAGATCACTCGTGATATAAATTGTTCCCATTTAAAGATATTAGAATTCATAGAAAATATGGAATTTATAAAAAAAAAGAGGTCGAAAATTGTCATTTTTTAAGTTAAATCGAAATAAAATAATATTTAAGTGCATTTTTTTGAATTTCTGATAGCAAATTCTGAAAGAGCACACCCGAAAATAGTGGGTAATGTACTTTTCAGAAAAAAAATAGATGAATTAGTCATATTTTGAAGGGTCTAAAGTTTACGTTCGCGGAGAGAGACTTTGGGCCGTAAAGGGTTAATTTTTAATACCAAATTAATTTTCAGCCTACAATAATATTTTTAATAAGTTGCTTTAAGGTTTAAGTTTAATTTTTGCAACACGAAAGAAAAAAAATATAAAAAATTGAAAAATAATTATAAATTAATGAATAAAATATAATATTTAGTAAACTTTTGATTAAATTGGGATAATCGAATTCTTTTCGTTACATAAACGTTTTGAATCCAATGAAAAATTTACTTACTTACAGATTACTTTGAATGAAAATGAAAAAGCGTCTTAATTATGCAATAGATAGTAGAAGCGCATATTCGTATCGTGCGTGCTTGTATTCAATTTTTTAAGAGTGTCACAACAAAGAGAACGAGAAAGAGAAAGAGAATGAGAGAGAAAGAGAGAACGAGAGAAAGAGAGCGAAAGAAAAATAAAGCGAAAGAAAAAAAGCAAAGCCAGAGCAAAGTTTTGCAACGTTAAACTTTCCTCTGACATGGACTCGAAAGCAGACGCGACTTTCCCGGGCGACCGTTCGTGACGGACTATAGACTATGGACTATTGGACTCGTGGAGTGCGCAAGTCAATTTGAGCTCGCGGAGCGCGTAAGCTTCGCCGATTATAAAATAAACCTTCAATTTTTTCATCCTTCTCGCCTTTCCTCCTTCAACTTTTCGTTCATTTTTTAAAAGGGAGTATCCTCGTTTTCAATGTTTATTTGGGCGCCATTACAATTGAATTTTTCATTATCATTACTCGAAATTAAGCACTTCCGGTGAATTGAATTTGAAAGAAAGAGAGATTGCTTTGCGCCCCTTCTATTCATAATCGAAATGAAAATAGGCGATTCCATTTCAAGGTCAAATTTATAAAATACTGCGGATAATAATCATATTCAAAGAAAGAAAATAAGAGACAATCGTCGCCCGATGTGCTTTATTTAGCTGGATTTAAATTATTTAATTAATTAATTTCGAAGAAGTAACAAAGCATCTTTAAGTGTGAGGAATAACGCGAAGGCTCGCGTCGTGGACGGGTGGAAAACTTGCAGAGTTTTAATGAAAAAACTCGATAAAAAGTGCATCAATGGCGTGTGCCAAGGGGGAGAGCAAAAAGATATTATAAGAAGGAGGAGGATCGTGGTTATAATTTTATAGTCGATAGTGCAGCCGATCAATGAGTCGTCGGAGATCCTAGATCGTCGAAAGGGCTCTCGGCTGCTCTTTCCGTCGCTTTTGGATTCTGCGGTGGGCAACGTACCGCTGCGGTCGGGAGGCGACAAGCACTGCGCTAGCTAAAGAACGCGCGCGTGTATGTGTCGCCGAGCGCGCACGGGGGTAACACTCCCCTTAGAGCTTATAGTTATAAATAGCCATTTACTCTTCACCTACATTTATCGGCAGCCCGTTGAAGCGATCGAGCGTTGGACAGGTCAGTGCTCAATCCCCGACGCTCGACTCTGTCGTACATGCTACAACGCGAGGCTTATTCATACACGCGCGCTCGCGTCTCTCTCTCTCTCTCTCTCGCTCTGTCCCTCTCTACATCTCTTTTTGTCTCGCTCTCTGTCGTCTCTTCGCTACCTCGGCCCTTCGTCGCTTTCTCTCTTTCCGAACAATCAAAGTAAACCAAGTAAACCTTTGCGAGCTCGCGTCCCCCGCGTTTATTCACCACCCGAAAACAATAAAAAATTGGAGCGTTCTCTACGCGCGCGCGCGGAAATGGTCGTCGATAATGAAATTACTACCTGATTATGGAAGCATGCTTTTTTTATTTTCTTTTTCTCGGTTTATTTTTCAAGATAAGAAACGGCACAATTTTATAGATTATCGATAATTTGATGCGTACAGTTTTTTTACTCTTTCTTAAGTTTGTATAATTGCTATAATACCGATAACAGTTTTGGCTTTTTAATTGATTATATTAATTTTAGAGTTTATATGTAATTTACATAAGGATTAAACCAAATATTGTTTATGTTTTAACAAAGAGAACGTTACAATATTTAGTGAACATAATTCTTTCTTTCTAATTATATTGCAAATTTATATGCATTTTAATTGTATTAAAATTAATAAAAAAAATTAATAAATGTATTTCTAATAAAAACGTTGTACGCGCATTTTACATTATTTGTTTTACATAAATAAGCTCAAGAATAAACTTTCAAATAAATATATTTTTATCAAAAGTAAAATATCAAAATGTTAAATGATTATACTTTTCTAGTAACAAAAGTTATGTAAAATAAATTTATATTTTACATTAGCCATTTATTTACTGAATTCATAATGATTATAATGTAATGTTATTATTTAAATTATTCGGATTAAAAAAAGTATTAAAAATGTTAAACAATGATTTTTTTTATCTAATTTTAATTTTAAACATTTCCACGTCAATTGCATTGTTATTTGCAAAAGTTTAATCAAATGTTATTTTATCAAGATGACATTTTTTTTTATTTTTTTTTAATTATTTCAGTTTATATTTTCTAATACCATCGAGCTTAAACACGTGGAGTAATTTTTTCTTATTTGTATGATATTAAAAGATGCGGTCTGCTCTTTTAATATAAATTAAAACATACTTACTGGTATAAGTTGAGAATGTCTTAGTTACGCATTACTTAAAATAAATTTATCGTATGCGCAGTTGTGTAACTTGAAGTAAATAGAGTCGAACGAAATAAACGAATAAAAAGTCTTAAAATATTATTGAGGTTACGTTAATTTATTGATTTAGCCATAAAATTTTCAGAGAAAGTATTCATGTATATATATATATATACATATATATATATATCATTGTTGAAATTGTTTACATGGTCATATTATAATAATTATTATATAAAATGAACGTACGCGATAATCGTTGTTTGATTATCAATAAATATACCGAAAAAGTTAATTTGAACATAAAATTTATAAGCACACGCATAAAGGTTGAAATACTTTATCGATCATCAACAATCTTCGGCAGTCTTAAAAGTTCAAAAAGTTGAGTTTCTTTGTTAAAAATCTTGTAAATTACAACACTTTATAAGTAAACACTCAAAAGAGGCTTCGATTGTTCATCATTTGCAAATAAATGATGAACCGGGTGATCCAGATATGTAAATAATAACCAAAGAATAAACTTTAAATGGTTTTATATGATAAACATAAAGACTGCAAGAGAGACGCACAGATGCAGGATAGTTTTTGAAAAAACTAATTTATTACGAAATTATTTATTATCGGTAGCTTCAATCTTTAGTAAACTAATCAATATTATCAATAATATTAAGAAAAAACAATTACTCAAAAATTAATATGACAAATTTTTTTTTTTTTATAACTTTTGATTTTCAAAATTAAGTGAAAAATAATTATAGAAAAATCAGTGGAATTCATTATAGCGTACATATGTATCCAGTATTTGGTTTGTCTCCCTTAACAATAAATAATAATACGCATCGTTGGAAAGGAGAATATAATGAAATATAAGTAATATTATAAGTAATGAGCGTTGCAACAATAAGTCATTCTGATTTTGCAAATTACTTTCTTTGATGATCTTCCTTAAAATCTTGAAATAATTGCAAATTTATCAAAAAAAAAAAAAAAAAACTTATAAACAGAGTTGTAACATATTATAAGCCGGTTAAAAGCTCTCTTCGTCTCTATCTTTCTCTCTCTCTCTCTCTCTCTCTCTCTCTCTCTCTCTTCACTGTCCTCCTGCGTTTAGTTAAATTTACGCTACCAAAATTTATAGACACAAAAAATCATATATCGCCTTCCGTGAGCGCCTCCTCGCGAGGTAGATGAGACGGGGCGGCGAACGACGCATCGATCGAGTAATTTATTATAACCGAGACGAGTCTTCAATAGAGTAAGCGGCAATGGCAGCGTCTTTCGAATTAAGCTCTTCCATTGGGTGATCTCGCGCGGGATGGCGACACGGACGACGTTGGCTCGGGGCTGCAGCCGTTGCTACTTCCTCGTCGACTTCCGGTCCCTCCTGTCTTTAGTCTCACCATCGTGTCCAAGTGACGAAACCTTTTATACGATTAAATAATCTCATTAATTTTTTCCTCTCTCACATATGCCTGTTTATTTATTATTATTTTTTTTTACGTTACTTTCTATCTACATACAAATTCTCTTTTCTTTTATATTTACCTTAAACGTAAGCTAAGTCATTTATCATTTTTTATGCATATGTATAGAAGGATTAAATAAAAAATTTTGTTAAAAGTTTAACATTAATATTTAATAAACATGCTATTTGATTGAACTTTGTTGCGATATGAAGATTTGCAAATAAATTTCACACTAACATTTTATATTAACGTTATTTACATAGACAGTTTCTATCATGCACTAAATTCATTTAAAACCATAGGTTAAATTTAAAATTAATGTTAATTATTTAAATAAATTTAAAAATATTATTAACCATAATAATAATGCCTTCAATGTAAGTAGATAAAAATAAATAAAAGCAAGTGCAAAAACATTTATTTACTTAAGGGGAGGTTCTCATCAAGCACGACCAAAAAATCGATTTTTTTTTTTTTTGCTTAAAAAGTTGGCAAATGTCTCGTAGAATACGCTCGTGAAACTCGTTTTGCCGAATTCAATTTATTTTTAAAGTTATAGTCAAAAAACCGAAGTCGTCTTTTTACGTACTAAATCGCGTACTAAAACTTTAAACGCGTTTTTCTCGAAACCATGTTTTTTGAGACGGGCGGCAAGATATCTCAAACACTATTATAGATATCGAGATGAATTTTTTTTTATTTTAAAGGTAATTAAATTTGCTGAATCGTGACCTAAAATCATAATTTTATAATGATTATTTTTATTGTTATTGCACTTTTTAGAGCAAAAAAAAGTGCAAAATTTTTTTTTTTTGCAAGTCCGCCATTTTGTTAATTTTTAATTTTTCTTCGTGATTTTACTTCAAGATCCAGCAAATGTCTTCTAGTTTATAACAAACTTTGATTTTTTGATTTCAGACAAAAATTGGATGAGTTACCTTGCCGCCCGTGGAGGTGTCTTTTTTTTCGATGACTATTTTTCAATGCATATAAGTAATAAACTATTCGGTATTTTGGTTCAAAAAAATTTGTAAAAGTAGTTAATAACATACTTAATAAGTACCAAAAAACTTGACTACTTTATTTATTTCCTTCCATGAGAAAAAAATTCGCGAAAATCACGTAATTTTTGGGTCGCTAGATGAGAACCTCCCCTTAATTGCGCCACGTGTCGAATTGTGCATAAATTTAAAATACACTTTGTACATTATTTACATTGATTGGAGATTTTTTTTTTCACATTAAACGATTAATTTATTCATTTTTATTGAAAAAAAGATTGAATTTGATAAAGATTTGTTTTTTATCAAAAAATGTTTGTAATCGTAAATTTACCTTTAGTATAATCATTTAATTTGTAATTTTATATATTCTTTGAATAAAAAATGGTCTTAAATATTATAATAACATTGTTAAAACTTAATTTTAAATTTCAATAAATATAAAAATTTATTATTATTAGTTTATAATAAGTATTTTAAATACCTATCATAAAAACAATTATAAAAAGCATAACATTTTTGCATATAAGACAGAAAAAAGACATGCATAGAAATAATTTCATTCCAAATTTTATTTTTTTTATATTTACATATATTTCATATATTAATTTTTTGGTATATAATTATTTTTATTCATGAAATTGCGTGCAACATAATTTAAAGCCAAACCAACTATTTTTTAGAAAAAGTTGAAAACTATTATTTCAACAAAAAATTATGCTTTATAGATAAATATGTAAATATATTTTTCAAATTTAACATTTCCATATAAGCCAATAAATAAAAAGAATCAATAAATTTTTTTTCTTAGATTCACAAATTACAATCCAAAATGTTAAAAAAATAAAATGTTAAAAAATTTGCCAATATATTTTACATTTTTTAATTAGAAAATTAGAAAGAATTTCTAGAAAATTAGAAAGAAAATTAGAAAGAAAGGATTTTTTTTTAAATTGAATTAAATTTAGGTATCTCAAGCAAAAAGCTAATATTGAGAAAAGCATTTGTTTTTTGTTCAAGGTATAAAACAAACTATGGAAAAAAATATAAAGTATTAACCTAGGAAATGTTGGCTTTCTATTTATTATCCATTCATTATTCAACATTAAACTTATTGGGCTAAATGATTCGTCTTTAAAATGTTATATATTTTACAATATATAACAAAAAAATGTTCTTTATTAAATTTTTTGTACAAATGTATAAAAATTCTTTTACGTGCACAGTTACAAAAAAAAAAAAAAAAAAAAAAAATTGATGAATAAACATAAAAGTATCAAAAAGGAAATGGATTGAAAAAAAGGTCATTTAAACGGTTGTGGCTTAAGTTAATGTCTATTTACTTATGTGAATTTAACAACCTGAAAAGTAAAGCGAGATGTGTATCACCATCATCATATTGCGTCAATTGGATCGTAAACAAAATCGTTATCGGTAAAATTATATCAGGAAAATCGAAAAAAAATTATTTATTCAACTGCGCTAAATAACTATAAATTTGATTTACAAGTTACATTAATTCGCGCAAAATAAATGAAAAGAGTAAAAAAAAAAAAAAAAATTCGAAATGAAGATAATAATGCAAAAATAAAAGTAACGTGGCAATGCAATATAAATTGTACAGGAAACATATTTACAACGTATGTATTTACCTTTATATTACATACATATTGTTTACATACCTAAGAGCCAATTCGCTAGTATCAGTAGCATCGCGAGCTTGCATTAAATAGGCAAGTGGACGTGAGATCCACGAGCGCCTGCAGAGAATCAATAAAGCCTATTTGTTTTTTTGTTTGACCATCGGCGAGAAATAGGAATATTCAATATTCGCATGGCGATTTTCGATTTTTCATCAATGTCCTCGTTTTGTTTTTGTTATATTGTTATTATTACTTTTTTTTTTTATTTTTTTTATTTTTCGCAATTTAAAAATAAATATTTAGCTTATAGATAAAGGAAATAATTTTTACAAACTCACGTAGTGGTTTGAGAGTTGGAGCCGAGTCCACCGATGGTCGCTTGGGTGTCGAGTTTCGCGCGATTCGGAGTCTTGGTAAATCCAGGCTGAATCGCCGGATCTGAAACCATTCGAACGAAGAACGAACGCTTTTGTTCGAGGGTCGCCTTCCTTTTTTTTGCTCGGATGTCTTCGAGCTCGTCCATAACATCCTGTCGTCCAATGAACGCGACACAAGTTCTATATATATTCATTGGTTTTTTATGAAAATTTAATGTTTTAAACCTCAGCAATAATTACTTTACCTTTGATTCTAAAATCTCCGCCAACATGTCCGTTATTACACCCCATGCAACGTCTAAAACAATTTTAATTGAATTATGACAATATGTATTTTTTTTTTTTTTTTTTTTTTAATTAATTCGTATTAATTATTATTTTAAATATCCTTTTAAAAAAATAATTAATTTAATTATCTTTATTAACGTTAGAAAATTGATGAAATAAATAAGGGTATGAAATTGTCATTTTCGAAACTAATCTTACCGACATCTTCAGCTGATGCATTGGGCGCGGCAAGAGCAAACCGTATGGTGTACCGTTGATTAACTTTTGCCGGAACCATGTGTATTTTGCCCGAATCATTGATGGCACTCAAAAGTTTTTGATTCAATTTATCCGATCCCTTGGCTCGGAAACAGACCAACCCTAACTTTGAAAGTGTTGACGTTATGATTATGTTCAAAAAGTCTTTTCGATAAACGATAAAATATTTATTCAAACGTCCTCTACGATATATATTATTAATTAGTTTCATTGCTTTTATTTACTCTTATTTGATAAAATAAAAAACCGTTTTTACTTTTATCCAAAACTTTTTTTTCTACTATTTATTTTTTGTCTATTTTCAAAAACACTAATTTCGTTTATCGAAAACTACAAATGTCTTCGGTATCAAAGTTTAAAGTAGTCATATAGGTTTATTAATTGCGTGCTTGTGGCACTGATAGATATTTATTTCAAACTAAAATTTTTCAATTTTTATAGAAAAAGAATGATTCGTTTTTATATAATAATTGTATAAAAAATATATGTATATGTATAATGTCATAAATTAATTAATACATAAAATAATATAAATAAATCTTTCAATATCGAAACAAAAGATGCCTTAGTTAAAAGACTTACCACAACTTCGTTACACAATTCAAACCTTGAATCATTTTTGACAAGTTTTTCAAAGCGTTTGGCAAGCTGTACGTGATTTCGAATATATGCCTGAAGTCCCGAGATACCATATTTTCTTATAACAAACCATAGCTTTAATGAACGAAATCGTCTGCTTAATGGAATACTCCAATGCCTTTAAAAATTTTTATATTTTAATATTAAATTACTTATAATTCAGAAACATATAAATAATATATTATACAAGGTAGGTATACAGAGTTTTCGATAAGATAACAAGTAATTTTATTATATAATCAAATGTTTCACAAACTACACAGTGTGTCCCATGAAAAACGGAACTTTTTCAAAACATCGATTTATATTGGCGCCACCTATTGGTGGATGTTAGCAATGGAAAGGTCCATTCTTAACTGACATCCTGTCAAAATTGTATGACATTTGGTTCAATGGAAAATAAAATATCGCGCTCAAAGTGACAGTGTGTTTGTGGCATCGGTCGAAAAATGAACTTCGAACAAAGAGCAAATATTAAGTTCTGTTTTAAACTCGGTAAATCCTTTACTGAGACGCATAATTTGCTGAAACAAGTTTATGGCGATAATTGTCTATCCCGTACCAGAGTGTATGAGTGGTATAAGCGGTTCCAGGAAGGTCGTGAAGACATTCAGGACGACGAACATCCAGGTCCTTCGAATACCGTGGTTACTCAAAGTAAAATTGAAAAAGTGTGTGAATTTATAAAAAATGAGTCAAAATCTTCATTGCGATACGTGGAAATGGAATTAAATATGTCTAAAAATTCAATTCATCGCATTTTGACCGATCATTTGAATCTACGGAAGGTGTGTGCACGCTTTGTTCCACACAAATTGACCGACTACGAAAAATTGCTCCGAATTCAACATTGTAAGGATTTGATTAAAGAGTCAAAAAAGGACCTAAACTTGAAATATTCAATTGTGACTGGTGACGAGACATGGTGTTTTCAATATGATCCCGAAACCAAGCGTCTAAGTGCTGAATGGAAGCACCCAACCGAGCCCAATCTGAAAAAAAGTCGTCTTGAAAAGTCAAAAGTGAAGACAATGTTGATTTGTTTCTACGATTCGGAGGGTATTTATCGTATTATTCATCGTGAATTCGTTCTACCTGGTCAAACGATTACTGCTGTGTTTTATCTTGGTGTTATGAAGCGTTTGCTCAGCCGTATTCGTCGTGTGCGGCGGCCACAATACCGTGAAAAAGGGAGCTGGCGTTTGTTGCATGATAATGCCCCGTCTCATCGATCGAACTTGATCACGGATTTTTTGATCAAAAATTCCATTTTAACTATCAACCATTCACCGTACTCGCCGGATTTGGCTCCGTGCGACTTCTACTTGTTCTCCAAATTGCACTTGCCTATGAAAGGAAAACGTTATGCCGACGTAGAGGCCATCCAAAGAGCGACGACCGATATACTAAAGTCGATGGATAAAAATGATCTCAAAAACTCATTCGATATGTTAATTGATCGTGCAAAACGTTGTATTGATGCGAAAGGAGACTATTTTGAATAAAATAAATGAGATTTGCCGGAATATTGAGTTTTTGTCTGTATTTTGAAAAAGTTCCGTTTTCCATGAGACACACTGTGTATATCGAACTAGAGAACGGATATGGATTAATTATTTAATGTTAAACGAATTAATTTAGTATTAAATTTATAAAATTTTGATTAAAAATTTATTTTATTTTATATCTTATATACTTAACATAAACATTAACATCTTATATACTTATTTAAACATTTTTATGTGGATAATTTAAATTTAATTTATTTGGTTATTTAACTATTTCAGATAGCTTTTTAATTATTTTATCATATTATAAAAAACAAAATTAGAATTGTTGTATAATTAAGAAGAGACTTCTTTAGTCGATTTAAGGGAAAAATCTTTTAAAATGCTTTAAGCAACAATTAAAAAATTATTTTAAATAGCATTGATTTAAATAAAAATTAATTTATTATTAATAATTCAGAATCAATATTTTTTTACTAGGCATTTCTGCATATTATTATATAAAGCATAAACATTGTAGATAAATAAAAAAACGTTATCATTTTCCGTATAGTATTTTTGACATTTTTTTTTTTTTTTTTAAATAATAATTTTATTCATTCTAAAGTGAGCTGATTTGATTCTACTTAACAATTAAGTTAAATATTTTATAAAAAATACCTATTTTAATATTTTAAAAATCAAACATTTTTTATAAAATTATAATTTAAGTTGCACATTGACAATTTATTTTCGAAATGAAATAAATCAAAGAATTTAATAACCATCTAAATTAGTGAGAAATGTCACGTAGTACTTTTTAACGGAATAAATTAAATAATAAATCTTGATAATAATTGTAAAGTTAACTTTTTCATATTTTCGCGTTTTCGGTCGAGTCTTCATTCTGTAAACATATTTAAGCTATCTGTTAATTAAACAATTTTAATCATATTAAAAAAATAATCGTTTAAATGTAATTTTTACACAAATATGTAAAGAAAAAACAAAAAAAATATATATATATATATATATATATATATATATATATATATATATATATGTGTGTATGTATATATATAGTTAAATTATGAAATCTAAATTCGAATGTTCTATGAAAAATTGTACCATTTTGTATATTCTCAATTGATAGAGTGACAGGCTCTCGCACTCCATAATTCCGAGGCTAGTTATCATTACCAAACTTGCACGGGTATAACACCGTTTTTAACACAGTTTGGCAAGCTCGTAACTTACGGATTCGTAAAAGTGGAGGTAAAATGAATTCAATAATAATAATAATAATAATAATAGTAATAATAATAATAATAATAATAATAATAATGATGATAATGATAATGATAATGATAATGATAATGATAATGATAATGATAATGATAATGATAATGATAATGATAATGATAATGATAATGATAATGATAATGATAATGATAATGATAATGATAATGATAATAATAATAATAATAAAGAAAAAAAGAGCCAAAAATTTCTTATGTGAAACGGATATCGAATCGTAAAGTAGGTAAGAAGTAAAAAAGATAAGAGTATTGTGAAAATTGAAATAAGAAAGCGATTGTAAAGTACGATGGCGTAGAGACTTATGTACGTATGAAGGAGAAAGGAACTAGAAAAGGGCTAGTTGGAAAAGGTAGGGTAGGAGTAGTGAACGAGAGTAGGGCACCTGTAGTCGATGGCCGTGTCGGCGTGCGTATGCTGAAGATAAAGCGGATCTACGACCAAGGCGCTCGTCAGCTTGAACCTGTCGCGTACCCAAAGGCAGGAGCAATCAAAGTTGGTCAGCAGGAACTTGTTGGGGTTCGTGTTGAAGGAGTCCGCGTACTCGATGCCAGTCATATACGGTCGTATTTCCGGGCAGATGAACGCATTGCCCGCGTACGCCCCGTCGACGTGGAGCCACACCTGCGACAACGACAGTCAATATACTACTGTGATCAAAAAGTAAGGTGAAATTGTCATTTAAAACTCCTGGGCATTAAGAAGACAGGTAAATTTTTTTTCCTAGGTTGGTAGGACTGTCTATAACATTTGCCAAGCGTCTGTTTGTCAAAAGGTTTAATTATCTCCGAGTTACACGTGTTTTTGTAAACAACCAAAAGTTAATTTTTCGATTTTTACAATGGATGATTTTGTTGAGCAAAGAACTTGCATCAAATTTTGTTTGCGGAACGAATATTCTTGTGCCGACACGTTGAAAATGTTGCGGAAGGCTTTTGGTGATCAAACTATGGCACAAAAAAACGTTTATAAGTGGTACAACGAGTTCAAAGCGGGCCGAGAACGCGTTGAAGACGAACCGCGCTCTGGACGACCATCAAAGTCTACCGACGAGGGCCACGTCCAAAAAATCAAAGATTTGGTGCTTAAAAATCGTCGATTGACAATTAGAGACCTCGCTGATAGTGTTGGAATATCATTTGGCTCAGCACAAACCATTTTGAAGGATGTTTTGTGTCTCAAACGCGTCAAGTCTCGATTGGTGTCAAAATCGCTCAATTTTTTGGAAAAAAAAGCGTCGCGTTGATGTGTGTGAAACTTTGCTGTCTGACTATCAGGACTACTTGAAATGCATCATTACTGGAGACGAGACTTGGATTTACGCATACGACCCTGAAACCACCGACCAATCCAGCGATTATCGTGCAAAATGTAAAGCAAAACCGAAAAGACTACGGCAAAGTCGATCGAAAATCAAGGTCATGTTGACTGTTTTCTTCGGTTATCGTGGTGTGGTGCACTATGAATTCCTTCCGCCGAGCCAAACTGTCAACAAACAATATTATTTGAGCGTTATGCGTCGTTTGCGTGAAGCTATTCGTCTGAAACAGCCAGAATTATGGGCGAACAACTCTTGGTTCCTTCATCACGATAATGCACCATGTCATACTGCATTGGTTCTTCGCGACTTTTTTGCCAAAAACTCGACTCATATCGTTCCGCGACCACCGTATTCGCCTGATTTGGCTCCGTGCGACTTCTGGCTATTCAGCAAACTCAAAAGGCCAATGCGGGGATGCCGTTTTGACACGATTGAGGAGATAAAAACCGAATCGAAGAAGGTCTTGAAGGCTATACCGGAAAAAGACTATTCCGACTGTTTCGAGGACTGGAAAAAGCGTTGGCAAAAGTGCGTTTTATCTGACGGGGATTACTTTGAAGGGAATGAAATTGATTTGGAAGAATAAATAAAGAATTCACATTTTATAAGCAAATTCACCTTACTTTTTGATCACAGTAGTATGTATGTATATTTTTCTTTCTATCTCTCTCTCTCTCTCTCTCGCTCTCTCTCTTACTTTTTTATTTATTTACTTACTCCCTTGTTGTTTTGATGCTCTATCTGTTGCGGCATTATCTATAGAGTAGCTAATTTTTTAAGTGTTTTTTTAATAAGTGTTTTTTCAGATAAAAAGCAAGTATTTTCTTATTGTGTGTATATAAAAAGTTTTATCGTATATACTCGCTCGAATTATGCTCGCGAAATAAACCTTTCCTTTTTTTCTTTTTGACAAACAAGTATTCAGATGGAACGAGGAAGAGAGAAAGACAGATATAGCTAGACGCAAAAGAAGGTGGAACTTACTCCAGGATATTTTTTGCAGAGTGGCCCAATTTCCCTGAGGTTGTCGAAGGAACAGCAGGCGGTTGTACCGAGAGTCGTGGAGACGAAAAATGGTACGTAACCCGCGGCTACGTCCGCTTCGATCGCCTGCGCAGGGCCAGAAATTTATTAGCTATACTATGTATATCAAACTCGCATTAGCCATCGGAAAAATCGTATTTCAAATTAAATGTATTGTTTTGAAAAAAAAAACCAAAAATAAAATTAAAAAAAAAGTTATATTAATTAATAAAAGAGAATATCTTGAGGTGATATCTTTCTTATACACTTTTTAATTATGATTGTTGTACTTTAGAAGAATATCGATGCCAAAACCTAAACATTACGTGCTTTTATGTAGATTAATAATTATTTTATTGTATAATGTGAATTTAATCTTTAAATTTGATGATTTTAATTCAGCCAATAAATAATCGAGTTCAAATAAGGCACCGTGTAAAGAAAAGGGGCTAAAAGTCAAGTCGAAATAAAGCGATGCCAGTATAAAAATAAAAAAAATAAAAAAAAGGTTCTCTCCCTCTCTTTGACGTTGTCTCACCTGTTGCAAAATTTCGCCTCTTAGGACACTTTTCTCGTCGGGCTCGAGTATTCGTAACTTAACGAAGCAGATCATCGCGTCTTTTTCGACGCAGCTGTGGCTCTCTCGGCTACAGTAGGCCATGAGCTTACCGAGAAGGGCCGTCTCATCTAAGTGCGAATGTGCCGGGGACTCTTTAAGCCGAGCGATCGCTTGAGCTCTCGCCGCCAGCATGCATACCAAAACGCATTCCGATGCCGAACCCTAGAATTTTACCGGATTAAATTAAATTTTGTCCCCATTGTTAAAATTGCCGGCGAGGTGTGCGTGAATAGGGAGCCCCGTGTGTCAATAATAAAAATAACTCGCAGTATATTTTATGAGGTTATTTATCCTCATTTCACCGATAAAGAACCTTTTAATCATCTTCAATTCTTTTATTGTTTTAGTCACTTACACCGTCATTTTCATTATTATAATTTATTATTTAATTTTTCTCAATTTTTAAACAGATATATTCATATTCATATTTATTATATGAGTTTAAACATTAGGTAATGATGTAATAATGTAAGATTGTTGCTAAAAACAATTTACTACTATAACGGACTTTAGGCGTCAGTTTAATAAAGTTCTTGAATCATACATATATATACATACTTTTATATTAGATATTATCTGAAAACATTTTTTCGAGTTTCTGCATCATTATATCATTTAATTTTAAATAAGTTTCATAAAGTCAAACGTCCAATACGTTTAGATGGAAACAAAAATCTTTTTAATCAGATCATATAGCTTTAAACTTACAATGAATGAAATCTTAAAAAGATTGTATGATGTGAAAAAGTTAAGATACATTATATTAATTTGAATATACAATTAAAATGATATAAAATGTTTTTTTTTTTTTATATACGTACTTGTAAAACGCCACCTCCTTGACTATTTTCACCAAAGTATAAGAAATCATTTGGCAAACCAATAGCTTTACCTTTGAATAAACAACAATATTAATGTTTTGAGTTAAATATTTTTTTTTGCAATCAAGTATTTGAAAAAAAAAAAAATTTTAAAACTGCAACTTAAACGTCAAGCTTGTGAATTTAGCTCTACCTTAACTTTGTGAAAAAAAAAAAATATTTGAAAACTATTTAAGAAAGTTAATTACCCGTCGAGATAGCTAAATGGAGATTGAAAACACTTATACTTTCGATTGAAATAATTAAAATAAAAAATATTACAGCGTATTAGAACTCAGAAAATATTTCTTATATACAATTTATACATATAATTTAATAAATTTATCAAAAATAAAATATTTTCAGTTGCTTTATGTAGAAAAAATAATGTGCTCGTAATGGAAATGAAACTTAATTGATCGACTGTTTTTTAACTGGCGATTAAGCGAATCTTCCACATTTTTTTAATTATTTGTAATAACGTTTTCTGGAAAAAAGAAATTATATTGTAAATTTTAAACATCCATCAAAACTTGACGAAAGAGTTGCTTGCTAATAAAATAATATCCAATTTGAACGCGAAAATATTTGATGCATAAAGTTATTATTTAAAATTTAATAAATAATTAAAGGATTGTAATTCAAATAAAGTAGTTTGCGTACACCTTGACCTTTCGTCTCCTCAGTTATTCGAGCGCTTTAGTATACGATTTACCGCAATCGTAAATAGTTATAATGACTTCTTCCGCATCTTTAATTAAAACATTCTTGCGGCAAATGGGTTCGAGCGTTCGAGAATGAATCTAGCAAAGACTCCGCTTAAGCCATGCACGAGCTCTCAAAATTTTCGCGAATCGAGACGCGCGCGTAAATGACGGGAAAATTTTTGAAAAGGTGACAATTTTTACTCACCTAGCCAGTCGCAAACGATTGTTTCCAGTTCCGTGCAGGCGGGAGATGCGGCCTGAAAATATTTAGAATATTTCATTGCTTTATCGATTAAAAATCATATAAACGACGACATTCATCTTCTAATTCGTATCAAAAAAGCCTCTCTAGCATCTTTTATTGAACTAGAAAAAATTTCTTGCAAATTTACGAAAATTAATATTCTCGCGTTTATTTATTTCTATTAATTATTTCTAACTTTAGGACTAAACTTGGCGGTAAAAAAAATATGCCATTTACTACATTTGATATATAAATAAATAAGGATTCCAATTTATCAATGTGTACTGTTAAACAAAAATCGATAAATAAAATTATGAAAATAAAAAATGAAACAATTTAAAACAGTCTTCAATGAGTCTTCGTAGAGTTCAGACGTATTTGTAAACACGGTCTCTCGATCGCTCGCGAGTTAGCTCTGATTTCGACGCAGTGTTGTGCCTTTTCGCAATTTCGCAATTTCGCTCAAAATCAAGTGAATCAAGTGACATACGCGAGAATCATAACTCGTATAGTTCCATCTAAGGGGAGTTTCTCTCCACAAAAACTAAAAAAATAAAAAATCATGAGTGTTTCTGGTAGCAGGGACATTCAAATTCAAAGTTCCAACAACATGACTCAATCCACGCCCACGTCACAACGTCTTAGCTATTCTAAAGCAGTGCAAAAAGAAACGTGTCCTACAAGGAATCAAGCTATTATATTGGATTCTATAGAAGGTCTCACCATTAGGGATTATGCACTGGCCATAGGTGGAATTATTGATCCTGTCAACATGCTTTCTATATCACCAATTTCGCACAATAGAGTTTGTATACACTCTGACAAAAAAGTATCCGAAAATTTGAAATAAAACGCAAAAATATTAAACTTCTTCAATATTTATTGAATCTCCTTCAAAATATGCTCCATTTGAAGCGATACACATGTGCCAACGTTTTTTCCAATCATGGAAACATTTTTTATAGGCGCTTTCAGGGATGGCCTTTAGCTCCTTCTGCGAATTTTCTTTTATGGCATCTATGGAGTCAAATCTGGTTCCCTGGAGCGGTAATTTCAGTCTGGAGAAAAGAAAAAAGTCACACGGAGCTAGATCAGGCGAATAAGATGGCTGGTCGATGGTATTTATCGAGTGTTTAGTCTTAAAATCGTTAATAATTGTGGCTCGATGAGATGGTGCGTTATCGTCATGCAAAATCCACGAATTGTTTTACCACAAATCCGGCCGTTTACGGCGAATATTTTCACGAAAACGTCTTAAAACAGTTAAATAGAAGTCCTTATTGACCGTTTGACCTTGCGGAACGAATTCATGATGAACCACACCACGAATATCGAAGAAAACTATAAGCATCGTCTTGATTTTCGAACGACTTTTGCGAGGTTTTTTCGGTTTCAGCTCATTTTTTCCCACCCATTCCGATGATTGTTGGCTCGTTTGTGTGTCGTATTCATAGACCCATGTCTCGTCACCAGTTATGATCCGTCCCATGAACGTGGGATCAGAATTCGCACGATCCAGCATGTCTGCAGCTACCTGCATCCGGTACTGTTTTTGAAGAAAATTCAGCTCTAACGGAACGAGCCGAGCGGCGATGCGCTGCATGCCCAATTGGTTCACCAAAATCAAACGAGCGGTTTCACGAGAGATCTTGAGATCACGAGCTATCTCTCTAACACTGGCATGACGATTTTCGAGCACAATTTCACTGATTTTTTCGACGTTATCGTTGGTTGAAGAGGTCGACGGTCGTCCTGAACGAGGCAAATCTTCGACGATCTCCCGACCGTTTTTAAGGACTTTGTACCATTCGTACACTTAGGTTTTCGATAAAACAGAGTTTCTATAAGCCTTTTCCAACATTTGCAACGAGTCAGCACACGAAATTTCGTTCAAAACACAAAATTTGAGACAAACTCTTTGTTCAATATTTTTTTCCATTGTAACATTCGCAGACTACCACTGAGGTCGACTGGTTTCAACAGCTGTCGTAAACAAACTAGTTGACAGACCGCACTCATGTTTGGCATAGTAATTACGGACAGTCCTACCAACATACAGAAACTTCAAATACTTAAAAATACTCAACGCGGGCAATTTAAATGAGAATTTCCGGATACTTTTTTGTCAGAGTGTATATGTGAATTCGGAGGAAAAAGCGGACGAAATAGTGAACAATCATAAACATGTAAATATTAAGAACTTTTCTTTAGAAATTAGACCCCTTAATTCTAAAACAAAACGAATTTTGATTTCCAATGTGCATACTTCTATACCTAACACACCTATAGAAACGTTACTAGAAAAATATAATGTTTCGCTAAAATCTCAAATCATATGTCTGAAAACAGGCTTGTATGATCCCGGATATACACACTTACTTAGTCATAGACGACAATTCTATATCGATCCCGACGATGTAAACGAAATTCCTCAAGCTTGACAACTTGTACATGATAACGTTACTTATTGGATTTACTTTTCAAGTGAAAAGTTTTCTTGCTTCCTCTGCAAAGAAGAGGGACACTTGGCTAAATTTTGCAAAAATATTAACAATACCGAACGAGTCTCTTCTGCAAATCTATCGCAAAATGATGAAATCCCCACTATTCTATCTCCAGCCAAACAAACTACAACCACTGACTTTCCACCTATAGAAAATAATAATCAATGCTCCGACAACATTCAAGAACAAACTATGGATACTTCCGACACACACGTCAATAGAAAACGTCCTTTACCTCCATCCTCGTCGACCAGCGAGCCTTCAGCAAATTTAGATAAATCTTCACTCTACACAGTTCAACAGAAGGACGAAACTCTTTCTCTTACACATGATCTCAGAACGTTCAAACAACCCAAAAAAAAAGTTAAACCCCAGACACGAGACACTTCAGAAGATATCATCATTCAACTCCAACCTGCTGTAAAATTTTTTAAAGAAAAAAAAAATTTACTGGCGTTGACTTTCACTGTTTAGCTAAATTTTTAACTAATTCTTTTGGCAAATCAGATTTGTATACCATCGCACAAGAATACTCTCTCTCTCTCTCTCTCTCTCTCTCTCTCTCTCTCTCTCTCTCTCTCTCTGTTGATTCACTTATTGACACACTCAGGAAAATTTACGATCATCTAGAACACAAAAGGCTTAAACACCGCGTTACAAGAATTATTAAAAAATTGGACAACCCCAGCACTGCTGACTCCAGTTCCATAGAAACATCGGCTCAAGAATTAGATATACGAGGTCTGGCTATTAAATAACGAGACTGCGCGCCTAGAGGGCGCCGTAGAGGGGTGGGGAAAAAAACGAGTAGTGCGTTGGGTATCTAGATATCTTGTCTATGCACGTACCAAAACACGTTCTCGTCACTATTATTGTATTTGTGCAGTAGCGGTTTGAAACGAACGTGTTTTTTTCTCGTGCCGAAAACCATGTGTGACGAAAAACAAGAGCAACGTATCAATCTCAAATTTCTCGTTAAATTGAAAAAAACTCCGACTGAGTGCTGTAAATTGTTGCAAGAGGCCTATGGGGACAATTCTCTATCTCGTGCGCGTGTTTTTGAGTGGTGTAAGCGCTTCAGTGAGGGCCGAGTGAGCACTGAAGATGACCAACGCTCAGGTCGCCCTGTCACTGTTTCAACTCCGGAAACAGTGACCAAAATCAACCAAATTGTGCGTGCAGATCGTCGAATGAGCATCCGGATGATTGCCGAGGCTGTAAACGCCGATAAAAAAACGGTTAGACAAATTTTACACGAGGAATTACACATGACAAAAGTCTGTGCGAAGTTGGTGCCAAAAAATCTGACTCCTGACCAAAAGCTCTTGCGTCAACAGGTCTACTCAGATTTCCTTGAAAGGTTAAAAAAAGATTCCGGACTGATGAAAAACATTATTATTTGCGACGAAACGTGGATTTTTCAATACGATGTTGAAACAAAACGGCAATCGATGCATTGGAAGACGCCTGAATCGCCCAGAATCAAAAAAGCAAGGATGTCCAAATCAAAATTCAAGGCAATTTTGATCGTTTTTTTCGACATTAATGGTATCGTGATGACTGAATGGGTTCCAGAGGGTCAGACTGTCAACCAGACTTACTATTTGTCAGTTTTGGCAACACTGCGAGAACGAGTTCGTAAGAAACGGCCCGAGTTGTGGAAGAACAACTCGTGGATTTTGCACCAGGACAACGCACCTGCCCATAACGCGCTATCTGTGAAGCAGTATTTGGCCGGTAAGCGCACTCCAGTGCTCGAACACGCGCCGTACTCGCCAGATTTGGCACCGTGCGACTTTTTTTTGTTTCCGAAGATAAAATCTGCTTTGAAAGGGACCCGATTTGAGTCGATGGAAGCGGTAAAGCAAAAAACGGCAGAGCTCCTAAAGGCCCTCACCAAAGAAGACTTCCAGCACTGCTTCGATCAATGGAAAAAACGTATGGAAAGGTGTGTGGCGAGGGAAGGGGGGGAGTATATTGAAGGGGAGCATTCGAATGTAGAATAATTTTTATAATAAAACCCTTTTTCGTAACCAGTCTCGTTATTTAATAGCCAGACCTCGTATAGCCACCTCCACACCTCACATTCTACAATGGCTTCAAGACACACATCAAAAATAAATTTATTTTATTAGAATCCAAGAAGCATTCGTCTGTGCAAAGAGGAAATTCTACGTATCTCATCAACGGTTGACATTATTGCATGTGTTGAAACATGGCTCAATGACTCCACAGCTGTATTTAATATTCCTGGTTTTATATGTTATAGAAAAGATAGAAAACATTCCACTGGTGGAGGTATCATTTTATTTATACGTAATGATATTGCATATACGGAGATTACAAATATTCTATCTCCAGATCCCTCTGTCGAAATTTATGGTCTACACTTTACTAAGATAACTCCAAGTTTTGATTTTTTTATTTGCTATAGAGCATCTGGATTAACACTGTCTCTTAATCAGTGGAACTCTATCTTTTCTAACTTCAATCCCCATAATGATTATATATTTGTTGGCGACTTTAAGGGACAACACCACTGTGACGGCTTCCAAAAATCGATTTTTTGAAAACCATCTAGAAAAATCTAAAATACATTTAAGAATAGAATGCCGTTGGTCCCAGGTCCAAAAAATAATTATTTTCGGAGATATTAAATATTTTGTGGAGCGTGAGTATCACATAAATTAACAAACTTCAAACTTTGAACGCGTTTTTCTCAAAACCACTTTTTTGGGTGCGGCACGCAGCATAACTCGAGCAATTTTTATTCGATCGACTTCAAATTTGGACTGCATCAATAAAACTAGATTATCTAAAGACGTACATAGGATTTTTTCGATATCTCAATAAAAAAAAAAGTTATAGCCTTTTTTTGACGAGAAATTTGGCTCGAAAATCGACCTTAAATTTCAAAAGCGTGCCTATTTTTTAAAAATCAATATTTTTTCAAATCCCTGTGTACTTCTCTTCAAAATATCATATTATTAACGAAAACACTCGGTATTTTTTTTCAGATCGACTTTGAAGACAGTTCTGCTGCGTGCCGCGGATCACTGCAGAGGCAACAGCACCTGACGCGGGAGCTTCCCCAGCGCCACCATGGGGCGTGAAAAATTAAAAAAAAATTTTTTATGTTTCTTTAATAAACAAGAAACAAAACAAAAAAAAAATTTGGAATGTCTCTTTTTCCCACAAAAAAAAAAAATTCTTGAAAAACGGCAAAAAAACCAGGGGGTCACAGTGGTGTTGTCCCTTAACGCGCACAATTCTGCTTGGGATTGCAATATTACTGATACTAATGGTAGATATTTATACGATTGTATTCAAGATCACTAATTGTTCATTCATAACACCGACTCTTACTCTCGTTTTGACAAAAACACTTTTTCAAACGTTGATCTTATTCTTTCAACAAGTAGAATTGCTGATAAAATTAATATCAAAATCGTTGAAGAAATATGGGGATCCGACCACTATCCTTTTTTTATCGATCTTAATGCTGATAAAACTGTCTTTAGAAAAAAATCTCTTAGACTCTACTCCAAAAAAACTGAATGGCCCTCGGTTGCATCTTATCTTGAATTAAACTACTCACGATTTCTATGGAATATGATAGCCTTTCCTCTAGCGCAAAATACAATGTATTTATTAATACTATTACAGAAGCTATTTCTTATAACACGCCAGCAAAGAAAAACCTTCATCCTAATATACACAGAAACCCCACCCCATGGTGGGATAAAGAGTGTAATGCTATCATACTGCAAAGAAAGATTGCCTTCCAAAAATGGAAAAACAGTCTCAGTCTCCATGACTTCATTGACTACAAAAAACTTGTTGCCATATCTAGGAAAATTTTTAAGTCTAAAAAGAAACACAAATACAAAGACTTTGTAAAAAGTATAAATTTTAACACTGACCCTCGGTATGTATGGAATACGCTTAAAGTTTTCAAGAATAAATGGGTTAAAGTCGATGCATCGCATACACCGGAACACCTACAAACAGATAATCAAATTCTTACTTCAAATAAAATTTGCCCCCCTTGGGTACCTACTAACCCTGATATACTCCCAGAATGCAAACCCAATGCTTTTTTAGAATTGGAATTCAATTTCACCGAGTTCAACATGGCTTTAAACGCCCGGAAATCACAATCTTCTCCCGGTCTGGATGGTATTGACTACCTTGTAATTAAAAATCTGCCTATTCAGTACAAGCTTGTCTTACTAGATATATTTAATGAAATGTATCGTACTAGCGACTTTCCTCCGTCCTGGAAACACTCATATGTTCATCTTATCAAAAAGCCCGATGGTAAAACTTATCGCCCTATCGCTTTAACCTCCACCTTAAGCAAAATATTTGAAACTATGGTCAAAAGTAAGTTCGAATGGTGGATTGAAACATCAAACATCTTACCCGCCAGTCAAAGCGGATTCCGCAAGGGCCAATCTTGCTATGACAACTTAACTAATCTTACCCTTAATATATTAAATGCTTTTAAAAATAATAAAGAAATGTACGCTATATTTTTAGATATTTCTTCTGCCTTTGACAATATTAATATCGAAATCCTCATCGAAAAACTGGCTGATATCGGCTGTCCTTTTCGATTTACTAAATTCGTGAAATTTCTTACCTACGAAAGATGCATTCACTCCAGTGTAGACAATGCTATACGACTGGCCTATAAAGGGGTCCCACAAGGCGGTGTCCTTAGCCCTTTGCTATATACTATTTATGTCTCCAATATATTACATAAAACTTCATCTCGGATTTCTGTTTCCAAAGTTGCTGATGACATCGCTCTATTTTCAACAAATAAATCCTCTTTCGAAAAATCAACTCACACACTTCAAGTCAACTTAAAGTCCCTAGGTCTTGACATTGCCCCCCACAGATCTGTATTTATTCACTTCAACAATAGAAATATTCTTCCAGGACAATCCGAAATCACAATCAGTAACTACAACATTAAATCCAGTGAATATATCCGATTCTTGGGTATATTTTTTTATTATAAGCCATCATTTTCTACCCACATCAACAAGCTGCAAAATAAATGTTGTAAATCTCTAAATATTTTGAAATACTTACAAGGTATTTGGTGAGGTGTAGACCCCCCGTCGCTCATCACTGTTTATAAAAGTCTCATACAGAGTATCATAGAATACGCCAGTTTCATTTACTTCCCTACTCGAAAAAATATTGCATATAAACTTAAACAAATTCAATTTGCTGCCATACGACTAGCTCTCGGTTTTCGTAAAACTACTCTCACCAATATCTTAATTGCCGAATCCAAGCTACCCTTTATTGCTGAGAGAACTAAATTCATTTGCCTCTCGTACTTATCTAAAGCTCTATCTAATGAAAACTTATCTAGTCACAAAACCATTATTAACCGCCTCAAAAAATCCTCAAAGTGGAACAATAAACGAAAAAGGCTTATAGAAGAATGTATTCATGAATATAAAGACACCATCCCTCATTTATATAAAACCAAGAAATTTAATCTATATATTCATGATTACAAAACACTCACATGCTCTATCCCCTATTACAAATTCACTAAACTCTCTAACGACAACCCAGCAGCTCTTCCTCATGAAGCATTCACCAACACCAATCATAATAATACCATTAATATTTTCACAGATGGTAGTAAGAGTCATCTATCCCCTTCCGTAGGCGCCGCATGTTTATGCCCAAAACTTAATATTACAGTTACTAGATCTTTAAGTAAAAACACCTCAATTTTTACCGCTGAAAGTATCGCATTAAATGACGCTCTAGAAGTATCGCTCTGATACTTTCAAACCCCAACTCAGCAAATTACATTTTTATAGATGCATTAAGCGTTCTACATAGCCTACAAAACACGAAAATCACTGTCAGAATTAACCCATACATATTAGAAATTTAAAAAAAATATCTTGAATTTATCAACTCTAAAACTGATTTAGGCTCCATTCACTTCTGCTGGGTTCCTTCCCATACAGGTTTTCAAGGTAACGATGAAGCAGATCATCTAGCAAAAAATTCAAGTTTCTCTGAAGCCTTCTGTCACTCATTTAAAACCCCCTTTACGGATTTTCGAGAACACTACAAAAAAAATATGTTTTTCAGATCTACCACATTTATTGAAGAAGCAAGTGCACACAAAGCCAAATTATATTTTCAAAACTTTTATGCTAAACAAAGCAAGCCTTCGTTCTTTAATAAACGTATTCCGCGTGAACTTCTAGTCACGATCAATCGTTGTAGATCCAACCACTATAATTTAGCTGCATCTCTTGCTAAAGTAAATATTGTAAGTGATCCTAAATGCGAATGCGGTATTGAAGAACAAGATCTTGATCATGTCATCTGGCGCTGCCCTTTATACCAAACACAAAGAACAAAACTACTAAATCAGTTGTATACACTTCATATATACTTTCCGATTAACTTTGCTATGCTACTAGTTAATCCAAATATACCAGCGTGCGCTTTCATAATTTCATTCTTTCAATCTTGTAATCTTAATGTTTAATGTCCAATCTCTGCTCATTAACCTTATATTAAAAATGTAAATATTGTGTATTATTTGTTACCTACTCTGTATAGCAATTAAAATCTCTAATAAAGATTTTAAAGCTTCTAATAAAAAAAAAAAAAAAAAAAAAAAACCAATTTAAAAAGGTTCAATTGAACGGTCATGGCAGGTTTAGCATTGAAATTGTAATGTCCTTGATATACAGAAAATTTACAGAAGAAATTTATAGATTGAATGAGAAAACTTTAACTTTAATGATGAGACTTTGTGATATTTTTGTAATAAAATCCTTCATCTTTAACTTGTTCAAGTGCTAATCTCAATCGATTTACACACAAACTTTAGAAAATGTTAAGCCATTTTTTCAAAATTTTGTCGAAAATTTGAAATAAAAGAATCAAGTTAAATTATAAAAAATATCTATACACATTAAATATTTGAATTATTTCTTTTTCTGTTTTATTATTTTTTTTTTTTTTTATTCATTTTTACCCTAAATTAATAAAATAGTTTATTTTCATTTTATTTTATTTTTATTTTTAATTTTCAATTTTTAAATATTTTTGTTTTTATTGATATTATTAACTTATTTTAACGTTGAGGAAATTTTATATTTTCAAATTGTGATTTAATTTTTGCTTTATTTTGTATTATTAATAATAATGAGAGAAATATATTTGCTTTGAAAAAAAAAAAAAAAAAAAAAAAAAAAAAAAAAAAAAAAAAAAGTTTTAAAATAAATGAAATTTTAATCTTAAATGATCAAATCATTAAATATTATATTTATATATGATTAAAATTTGTTTATTCTTACTATTAATTAATGATTGATTAACTTTCGAAATAATACTAAATCAAATAAATTAAGTGATTGCAAGACCAAAAGCGAAAAATTGCTATATATATTTAAATATTAATGTTTTGTAAAACTATTCAATTTAAAAAAATTAAATATATGCAGAAAAGCTTATTTAATAGTAAGATAATATTTTATTAGATTGATAATATTTTATAATGAATTTGCAATATCAATGTTAATTATTATATAATCGCGCGTATGAGTATTATTTATTGTATAAATTAATTTTTATATTTGTAACGTAAACTACAAATTTTTTTTTCAACTTGAAGCATAATATATAACTTTTGTATTCTTATATATATTTTTGAAAATAATTATAAATGATTCGTATCTATATATTCATAATAATTTTAATATAATGAATAAAGGACGATCTACTTTATGAAAATGTCACTGTACCTTATGTTCAGTAAATTAATAATTATTTTTCATGAAACATAGCTTCTACATTGTTGTACATTAATCTATCGACGTAAAGTTGTACAGATTCATGTTCTACAATGCATGTGTTCCTTATCAGTGTAATAAGGGTTATTCAGTATTATATTCCAGAAGAGATTGCGTGCTTTTATCTTTAACATAGCTGTGGTCTTGTACTTTATTCAAAAGCTTCTATTAATGATATTTTAATTTTACACGGATCAGTTAATTTGTAATTTTTAGTTTTTGACTTGATTGAAAATTCAGTATTTTTTTTTTTTTTTTTTTAATCATATTACAAAAAATTTTTCGATTCTTTTCTGTTAAGAAACATCTTACTTTAACGAAATACATATTTTTGATTTAAGATATGAATTATATAATTAATAAATATTAATATTCAGATATTATTTATTAATTTAAAAGGCAATATAATAATCGATGATGGATGATTATTCAAGAATCTAAATAATTTTTTAAGATATTATAAATATTGTGTTAAAAAATAAGTCTGTTAACAATTTTTTATGATTTTGTAAAATTTGTTTTTTTTTTTAACGATAATATATTCACATTTAATATAACTAAATCATATTGTTGAAAATAGAAGTTATTTTTTTAGCAAGTTCTTCATTATTTTAAACAAATGTTATTTCAAAATGAGTTTGTTAATTTAAATTCAATTGGTAGTTGAACAAAAACATTATAAGTAAGCAGTATATAATTTTTTTTATATTTTTAATGATTATATGTAACATGATGTATATTTTTTGTACTTTTATTCTTAATAACATTAAAAAATACTGAAAATGCTGTCTGTGTTTTAAAATTTTTAATGTAGGATAAAAAATATTAGAAATAAACATTAAAAAAATTTACGATTTGTTAGCGATTTATTTTAATGAAATATACTCTTAATATTTTGAATATAACACATCGTTCAATAAGTCCCGAGACTAACCCAGAGATGGTGCTAGTAGTACCAAACTGGCCACGTTTCCATAGAGTGCGAACCTTTACACGAAACGTATAAAAATTTCACGTCGATCGGATCACAGACAGCAGAGTTATCGAGGTTGGAGTAAAGTCACTTTGTAATTTGTTTGAAAAATGGAAAAAAGCGAGTTTCGCGTGTTGATAAAACATTGTTTTTTAATGGGTGAAAACACCGTAGAAGCCCAGCAATGGCTTGAAAAACATTACCCGGACTCCTCTCCATCCAAACCAACGATTTATCGTTGGTATACTGAGTTTAAACGTGGTCGTACGGACACAAACGATGCGGAACGTTCGGGTAGGCCATTGGAAGCCGTTACACAGGAAAATGTGAGTGAAGTGTTAAAAATTGTAATGAAAAATCGCAAAGTGAAGGTCCGTGAGATTGCAGAAATGACACAGATATCATCTGGAAGCGTATTTACAATCCTTCATGAAAAATTGAGCATGAAAAAGGTTTTTGCCAAATGGGTGCCGCGATTGCTTTCAGTGGAACAAAAACAGCAACGAGTCGACGATTCAAAGAGCTGTTTATCGCTATTTACTCGCAATAAAAAGGATTTCCTGCGTCGATACGTGACCATGGATGAAACATGGATACATCATTTCACTCCGAAGTCGAATCGGCAATCATCTGAGTGGCGCATGGCTGGCGAAAGCCGCCCAAAGCGTCCAAAAACGCAGCAGTCTGCTGGCAAAGTCATGGCGTCTGTTTTTTAGGATACACATGGCGTGATTTTCATTGACTACCTGGAAAAAGGTAAATCGATCAACAGTGATTATTATATTGACTTGTTGGTACGTTTGAAGGAAGAGATCGCAGCAAAACGACCGCACATGAAGAAGAAAAAAATCCTTTTTCACCAAGACAATGCACCATGCCACAAGTCCATGAAAACAATGGCAAAATTGAACGAATTGGGCTTTGATTTGCTTCCCCACCCCCCGTATTCGCCAGATTTAGCCCCCAGCGACTACTGGCTCTTTGCTGATCTCAAAAAAATGCTCCAGGGAAAAAAATTTGGCTAAAATCCATGAATTAAAGTTCGAATTGTTGGAGCATCCACCGTATTCACCAGATTTGACCCCTAGCGACTTCCATCTGTTTCCAGACCTAAAAAAATTCATGCGTGGAAAGCGTTTTTCATCAAATGATGAGGTCATAACAGATCTGGAAGCGTATTTTGCAGCCCTTCCAGATTCTCACTTCAGGGATGGAATTCATAAATTGGAATCTCTTTGGAACAAGTGTATTGATGTTCAGGGAGACTATACTGAATAATAAAGTGTATTTCAAACCATAAAATTGTGTTTTTCTTATCGAACCACAAAACTTATTGAACAGCCTGGTATATCTAGTTTTTTTCGTTTAGTTATAACTATTTATTTAAAAGTATTTCGTACTTCTGATATTGCTTTTCTATTTTCTAGTGAAAAATTTTTATTTTTCCGTAACAAAAAGTAATCTATATCTACCTCCGTCCTTCTTACTATTTCCGTGAAAAAACTCAGATCAAACTCAAATAAAACCGTTGCTTTGTTGCGGCGTGAAAGATGGGCAAACAAATAAATACATTTTCGCATTTATAATATTGGTATAAGGATTATTTTCTTTAAATTTCTTTGCAGCACGTATCGATATTTTTATGTAATAAGATTATTATTTTAACAAATGAGTTTCTTTCGTTACATTTTTCAAACTTTTATTCTTTATAATCTTGTGATTAATTTTAAAAAAATGTTGAAATTCGATCACTTAAAAGAAACGTTAAATTTTTTAATTTCACGTCTAGTAAACTAAAAGTTTTAAATGGATTAATTTTATTTTTTACATTATTTAATATTATTTAATAGTAAAACAGTAGCAAATGCAAGCGATAGGGTCGTAGTACGAAGGCCAATTGAAAAATCGGAGTCTTGTTATGTGTCATTATATAAACGTATAATTAAGATGTAATAATTTTATTGAGACGCATAAGAGCGCGAAAGCAGCGCAGATACACGAGTGCGTTTGAATCTGACCAGGAAGGTATTTTTGGATATCATTTGTCATTTTAAATGTTTCTTTATAATTATGCCTAATTGTGACTCTTTGAAAATTGCATTTACAGTAAGTATTGAGTATATCGGAGGTTGCGACGGATGCAAAATAACTATTTTGTAGATAAGAAATACGTGATTTAAAGTAGAGAAAGCCCGTGCACAGCGGACATGTGCCATATTTTGTATAGGGTCGAGCGGGCTTTTTTTTAAACACTTTGCTATATATTTTCGTTGTATGAATATATGTATATGGCAATGTAAGTGCTATTATTAGTTGTATTATAATTATAACTTAAACGTATTCATACAAATAATAAGTAATATAAACGAATTTATAATTCTTCCTTAAGTATGACGACTTACCCCGATTTACTGTACGTATAGAGATAATACCAAAAATTTTCCCATTTAATTTACAACACGTATTTAAACAAGTGAAATGAACGAGTGTATTTCAGGTAAACCGGTCAGGATAATCAAATAAAGTGTACACTCTGTCAAAAAAAAAAAAAAAAAAAAAATCAAAATAATTGGTTTAATTTTAAAATTTTTTGCAGTTATTTAAAAAAAAAAAAAAAATCCCCTAAAATATTGACTCTTTTAACCGTCGGCTAGATATGTATAACGTTTCAATATGTTGCAGAGTACCAAAAATAAGAAACACTTGTGCTTTTCATTGATTGATAAACCTTTTTTAAAGCGGGTGAAGCGCCCTATTACAAGCACATAAACTAAATGAAAAATTTATGTTGCCATTTTTAATTCACTACAATATATTAAAAAACTATTAAAATCAGCGAGCGATACTTGAAGTATTTTCCTTATGAATTATGTCGGATAGTATTTATTAAAATTATATCATTGGTTATGTATTTAATTAATAAAATTATTTATTATCATTATTATTTAAATTAAGAACTAACAGACAATCTTATTATTTCTGAGAGACTGCATATAACTAAATCATCATTCTATATTACTTTTAAAAATTTACTCGCTTCGAGCGGATAATTTTATTCCTAACAAAAATATAAATTTTTAAGAAAATTCATGATTAATTTTTTATGCGTTATTAACATGTTTCATATATTAAAAGAATATAAAATTCATAAAAAAATAAGTAATAATGAGAAATATAATCTGATGATTTTTCATGATCTTAGCACATTAAAATTAATTAGATAGAGTATTATACACTTAGGAAATCAGAAAGAGTAATTTCCTGACTTGGTTATGTTAATCTTTTGAAACTAATGTCAAGTTGAATCTTTGAGCGATGGTAAAAGAAGAGGAAGTGTAATTACAAATTTGGTTTATAATAATCCTACTCATAAGTATATTATATTTTATGATGTGTATGAAAAATACTAACGTTATTATATTTTAAAATTAATTAAAAATATGATTGTTAAATAGTTTCTTTAAAGATTAATTGTGTGCGATGTTGAAAATAAATAGATACCTAAATATAAAAATTTTTAAATATCTAAATATAAATTATACCATTAAAACTATTAACTATTTAAATTAAAAATTTTTTTTTTTATTTAAACAGTTGATATACAAATTTTTTATATACATTAAACATAATTTAGCTAATATTTTCATTTAGTTCACAATTTTCAAAAACGATCAAACGATTGATAATTTTTAAAACATTTTTTTCGAAGAATTCAATTTTGAAGAATAAATAAATTATTTTTTTCTGTGTAAATATCGATGGATATAGACAAATAAGGAAACACAGTTTTTTAATTTATCTTGTAAATGTAGATTTGATAAAATAAAAGCAAATCTTTTATAATCGCAAAAGTGAAAGTTTATACGATATTCATTATAATAATATGTCAATGAACTCGCATAAAATGACTTAAATAAACAAGTAAAACTTTTAAAAATTTATAAATGTAACATATTTTCCGATAAAGTTTTGCATATACATACATATATACAAATAATATTATCGATTTTAATATAACTATTTGTTACAATAAATTTTCATCGCCATGTTAATATGCATTGACTGAATGACAAAAACATTTTTCAATGAAACAATTTAAAATTTTTAGTTAAAATATTAATAAAAAATAGTGCATGAAACATAGTGAAAAATAAACGAAATTTTTTTGTTCAATTTATTATTTGAAATATTTTATCAATGACTGATTCTTTTAAATAATTATAACAAAATTGCTCAATAAATTTGTTAAACTTTTATATTGATAACGATATTTACGGTACGGTTAATGAGTAAAGTTTTAAAAATGACATAATAATGCCCGACCGAAAATGGCTTTCATTAAAGTATAATAAATTGTAGACAGTTAGTAAATTCATAGATAGTTTGTAAGTGGGAAAGTTAAATGTGAAGATACCCGCGAAGGTTGGACTAGACTGCAATTTAGTTGAGAATCATCGGTAGAGAAGGAAAGGGTAAAAGGAAAAGATCGGAGATACGTAGGAGGAGGAAGGGTAGGAAGATCGCAGACGATGGCAAGAAGCACGTTCGCAATGAAGATATTTCGGTTGGACGTTGCTCGCGCGTCATGAACTTACCCAGGAGAATCCTATGCATCCGATGGCATCGGACAGCATGTCACCGAGAATCGAGGGAAACGAATTTCCCGCCGGGAAGTAAGCGTGAAAACGCGGATGCTGCCAGTGCGTTATCTGTACACAGAAACATTTCAATTTGGGGCGTTTTAGCAACTACGATCATTGGATAGTCATTGGATAGTCATTATTTCATACACATATATATTTATACACATATATCACAGTTCTTTATTAACTTTAAAAAGAAAAAGTTCCATCTAGGCTTTACGTCTAGCCTTTTGAAATATAGAAAGTTATAGTAATATCGCATTTATCGCACTTGTACGCATATAAAAACACGATAATGACCGTGAAAAAAATTAATAAAACTGTAATTAAAGTTGTACGTTATTATACTAAATCTATACGTATTGCATATAACCTATTCTCTGTTACCTTATATAACAAACTTTACGGACAATTATTTTTACTTAATTTTATATTTTAATTGGCATTTAAATTTGAAATTCGTCAGCATATATTAATAATAGGATCTAATTTTCATTTATAAATATTGCTTTGATTGAGTTGAAATATAAATTAAAAAAAAAAAAAGGAAAAAATTATCATTTCAACTTATCCAACTACGTCCGATATATTTAATATGAACGATGTTCGTTTCAATATCGATTGCGCTTATATTTTAATTGATTATTGTAACTACGCGGTGTCACGAAAATTGGTTTCCGCGCGGTATGATTATACAGATAAATAAATTCGCGTATTTATGAGATTTATTTAAAGTATATTGGTTGTTGGATAAAACTCAGCTTTACGATAATATTTCCTTTATGCTTTTTATTCTATAAATATCAATAAAGAAACGTGATTTATTTCGCAAGGAATATCGAGCAAAGGAAAAAAACGAATCGTATATCGAAAAGAAGAATCGAATCTCATATATACTCACGCCTGGCATAATTTTCGACTCGACGTCCTTCATGATGTCGTCCCATGAATCGGGCTTATGCGGCGGATCGGCCGGCAGCATGAGTTTCAGATAACCCGGTTCAACGTCCGGCGTCACTCGTCGGTCGTTTATCTTGCTCACGAAGTCGCAGATGTAGTCCACCATCTCCTTGCCCCGAATCCGAAACTCCTGGACGTCCATTCTGGCTCGCAGCGAAGACGCGTCCGCGCTTTTCTTTTCCTCGCCCTTGCGGTCTCTCTCCTTTACTGGCGCTTGCACTCGCTACTTATCGCGCCCTTGAGGGCTATTAGGCCGGCACTCGATTTTTCGCTTCCTCCGCTTCCTTCGTTTTCTTTGCTTCCTTCGCTTCCTTCGCTTCCTTCGCTTCCTTTGCTTCCTTCGCTTCCTTCGCTTCCTTCGCTTCTTTGGCACCGGGCGCAATCGCCGGCAATCTATTTAGCGATGGAGTATCGAGAAACGAGCGATCGAGGAACACGCGCCCGTACTGAGCTGAATTTCGACGGCGGCGGCGGCGACGACGACGAGGACGACGACGACGACGATGACGTTGACGCGCGGAGGCACCGAGGGAGACTCGCCGGCGATCGCGTTTGAGCGCTCGAATCGCGGCAGTGGCGGTGGCGACAGCGAAAGACTCTCGCAGGAGCCGCGAGACGGGCTTCGCGCCTCCCCACGGAGGGTCCTGCGCAATCGCGGCCTCTCGATCGGGGAATTCCCGCGAATCTGCGCCTCCGCGCACTCGAACCCGCGCTACGTTTTTCTCCTCCAAGAGTTGAGGAATTCGGCCGACGTCGCGCTGCCAGGGCGCCACCGCCCCCCTAGTCCCGCCTCGCTCAATTAAATTCCCGATTTTTCCTTCTCTTTTTTTATTTATCGAGCCTTAGGAATTCTTCATTTTCCTTTTCGCTCTTCTCATGCCTCCCTTTATGAAAGACGTCTGAACTTTCATTCATTTCGTTTACTTTTGTAGCCTTACTAACTTTAAATGGAGAAACTCTTTTAGTAAAAATAAAATGCTATTGTGTCTTAATTGTGAAATATGGGACAATTTGGTTAAAAATTATAACGTGACGTAATGCAGCAGGGTGCTTACAAAAATAAAGCGTCGAAATAATTCAGTATGCTGATATTCTCGGCTTCGACGCTATTGCTATAGTTTTTACTGGTACTGGTAAAGTTTGTCCGTTCAATTGACATAAAATATTAATGATATAATTTTGCGCTTATCGCAAAATATTATGATTAGAATTTAATTGTGAACGCAACCTAGCTTTATTAAATCGGGTCGGCTGAATCTTTACTTTATTTTCATAGTCTTAAATAATAAATGAATTTTAAAAGAAAGTTGTATATAATTTATATGTCGATTAATTTAAAATGATTTTAAAGAGACAGAAAAAAGACTTTAACTATAAACACGGAGGTAAGAAATGTATTATATAGTCCATTAAAAATTCAAATGACAGTCATAGGTTTAGTATTGTTCTTAGTATTAATCTTGCTTTTTTAAAATACAATTTTTATTTACATCAAATTTATTTCATTAAATTTAAATATTGTAAAGATAGATTCTAAAAATATATATGGATAAAAATATATTACTATACTTTATGTGATTTATTTAATACTATATATAATGAAAAATAGAAGAATATAATTTAGCCTCTATTCTAATCATAATAATTTATGTATAATTGATCCAATAATGTACAGAATATTAAAATGAAAAAGAAGAATTTCTTTTAGCATTAAAGGTTTATTTCGCTGTGCACATAATAAATAAATAAATATATATATATATATATATAGAGAGAGAGAGAGAGAGAGAGAGAGAGAGAGAGAGAGAGAGAGAGAGATGGTTTTTATTAATTAATAAGCATTACAATCCAATTCGACCTTATTTTAAATATGAAGCGTTGCATTTTTTGCAATTTGCGCGAAACAATCGCTGATGAGAAACGGCGAACGCGTTATAAGCTGCTGGATGAGCATATTGTTACGTAATTATTCGACATTCTTTGTACGAGCGCATAGTTAAATTAAAGTAACTAATATAAAAATTTTCGATGAAAGACTTTCAAATAAATAAGAAAACAAGTGTCGATAAATTGATATATTCATTATCGTGGTATAATTACTTTTTTATAAATACTTATCGTGTGTAAATAATTGATGATTATTTATCAGGCACCGGGATTCATTAATTCTTGCACAGATCGTGTGCAAAAATTTAAATTATTATAGGGAAAAAGAAACGATAAAATGGAATGGGCGGACAAGGTGAAAGAATCAAGTTCAAGTTTTTAAAAAATGTAGTTCATACCTGCTCTTTTTATCAGAATTTTTTTTTTTTTTTTTTTTTTTTTTTTTTTTTTTCTCTACAAAAAATAAAGCCGAACTTAATTTTATTAATAAATTTTTTTTTTAGAAATAAGGATTAGATAAATGAAAAGTAGGATATAATTTATATTGGTAATTTTGAAAAAATAATAATTTATATGGGTTATGATACGATTATTTAAACAATCCTTATTCAGGAAATTAGCTATTTATAAGCAATTCTTTTAGAAAAAAAAAAAACTATTACCTAAGTGAATTATCGATGAACAAAATAAGTGATGATAAAATGATTTATCGTTAAAATTTTTAAACATGCACAAATTAATTTAAATATTTATATTTTTATTAAATTTTATTTTTTATTCGTGAAGTAAATACAAGTTTCGTATCAGCTGACTATATAATTAACATAATCATGTTTAAGTTAGCCATATGCACACACATATCATGAAGTTTGCAAGTTTAAAATGAACAAACAGTAACTTCGCGAAAGATAGGTCGGTATATCTTTGTTATTGCAATGTCCTTTAATTCGAAAGGACGGCCGTTGCTGACACGCCGCGCAGTAAACGATGAGCAGTTGTTTTAGAAAGCTAACCCTAATCTGGACATACAACGGCACGTGCACGACTTACATTTCGAGCGATTACCTATTTTAGACGCGAATTTTTCCTATTTCGATCGTTTAACCTCTGTTGATATTTTTGAAAATTTTAATTTATTTCAAATATACATTTCGTTAAAATAATTAAAACAGGTGCTGCATTATCATTAATTTCTATATCAAATAAAATATTCGATTGAGTTTGAATTTACCATGGGCAATAATCAATTCAATCATTGTTAAATTTTTATAATCTTAAAAATAAGCTTAACATCACGTAATAACTTTATCGGTATTTTACAAAATAGTTTTTATATATTTAGAATTCTAGATTAGATTATTAAAAATTTTAAATACTATTTTTATCGCTTTCAAATAAAAAAAGTAATATTTAGGTAAAAATAAATGTTCCGTGTACATATATTAAATCTACAAAGAGGCGGAAAGAAATAAATACCGTTGAATTAATATTATAATCATTGCAGGAAAATTTGCGAAAAAGCGATTAAGTCGAATAATAATTTGAAAATTACAATTTTTGACTACTACGATAAAATTAATGATGATTAATGTCTTTTGTCAAATAATTTATAAATATTTTTAATTGGATTTGTTATTTCAGCTTGAAAAATTTTCCATCGTAATTTCAAATTACTAATAAATTACTTCTTATCATGATTTCCTTCAAAGTTGCTTTGAATAAAGAAAACAAACAAATGTAAATTTTTATGTAAATAAAGTATTTAAACGAGTGATCATTAAAAAACGAAAGCCAAAAATTTTAGAAAAACTTTTATCAATTTTTCAAAGCTATTGTTTCCAATTGAAACGTAATACATTTAATGACCTTAATCTGAAATTAATAAATGTAAACAATATTAAACTTTATGGTAAATAATACGTTAGAAACTTTTATAAGTTAACCATAAAATTAAATTTTAAAAAATGACGTATTTTTAAAGCCACTTAAAGCTCACTCTTAAAACTCTTAATAATTTGATGAAACTAAATATAATAAAAATAATAAAATTCTTACGAATTTGAAACATTTATTCTTAACATTTACTTATAATATAATTTAAGCATAATACTGCGATATACGATACGATGTGCATAATAATCTGTGCCAGAGCATAAATCACGCAAAAATATTATATAAAGTAATTTAGTATTATAAATAAATTAGCGAAAGAACACATCTATAAATTTTCACATTTTGTTCTTTTATAAATGTAAATATGGTGTTTTCTATTTTTGTCCAATTGTCATCAATGTTATAAAAAATAGGATGACAATAGCCTATAATATAACTTTTATCGGAATTAATGTTTTTAATTTCAAAGATGAACATTTAAAAAATTAAAATTGAGAAGAAAATGTCAACTTAATCACTCTCACTCTGTCTCTCTCTCTCTCTCTCTCTCTCTCTCTCTCTCTCTCTCTCTCTCTCTCCCATGTAAAATAAAAATATGTAAATCGGAGTTTTAAAGCTGCTTTAAAAAATTATTTGATTTGATGTATACATTTGTGATTTTTTATTGGAAAAAAAAAAAAAAAAAAAAAAAAAAGATGGAAAAAATTTTTATTTTACCGTTCTTACTATTGATAAATTAATCAACATTGATTTTTATATTGCTACAAAAATAATTTTAAGCTACCACATAGTATCAGTTTAAAACATCAAATGATATTTAAATGAAGCAATATATCGATGCACAAAAATTTATATCGGTAATATCTTTGATAGTGGAAAATATGAATATTTACAAGAATTTTAGCGAGCGTTTGTCATAACAATTTATTAAAATGAATTTTAAGTATTAAAAATTGATTTTTTCACAATTAATCAATAACACTACATTGTGTGAATTGATTTTCAATTTTAAGTATAATAGTTTTACTTTCCAAAATTAAAAAGCAAAACTCAATGTTTTTTACAAATAATAAGTTAGATATTTATTCGCAAATATTTTTTTCTTACCTACCAATAATTTATATTTTATTATCATTTACAACATGATATTTAAAAGCTGTCTATTTTGATTTAAGTCAAATTCATCACAATATTCCATTATTTTAAGGGGACATTTGCCTTTGAAATTGAAAAAAAAACACTTTTTAAAAATTTTATTATGAAAAAACTATTATATTTATAGACAAAATTTCTTTTGGACATTGTTAAACAGTCTCTAAAGAATATAAAAAAAATTTTTTTTTTCATTTTTAGTTTCCCTTGGCTGCTGTAGAGGGCGTCATCCAAAAGTTACTTTTCAAACGGTAGGACATATTGTGGACCTCCTGTAACAGATTTTTGAAAAATTCAAAATGGATTCTATTCTTGAGACTCGAAACTATACAATAAGCCTCTAAAACTTATACTTTTTTATATTTTGAAGTTTTTGTATGTATATTTCTGAAAAATGCGAAAAAACGGCATTTTTGTGGGGTAAGTCACCCCCGTAAAAAAAGGGGGGGGGTATTTTTCTAAATTTTAAAAGGCTCATTGTTTACTATTTTCAATAAGTAATCAAATGCTTTTTGGTTTTTTAAAATCGGTCGAGTAGATTTGGAGAAAAATGTCCTACCAGTTTGAAAAAGGTAGTTTCGAGAAAAACGCGTTTAAAGTTTTTTTACCATAATTACTCATGGGCATACGCTGTTACAAATATAGCTGTAACTTTTTTTCTATTACGAATTTCTCGATGAAATTTTAGGAGGCAACTTTTGAACGTATATAGAATCGAAATATGTAAAAATCTCAAAATCGATTTTTTGAAAATTTCAAAGGCGAATGTCCCCTTAAATAACTTTAATAATTAACAACAATCTGAGAATGAAAATTTTGCATTTTTTTCATAATATCTAACTTTGATGTGTCTTCTTAAAGATAGATAGCTAACGGGTAAAAATAAAGTGAAAATAAGTACTTAATAATGTTCATATTTGAAAGATGGTTATCGGGCAAAGGTTAAATAAAGAAATTGCGCTCGTAATTGAAAAGTTTCAAGTGGCAATCATCAGAAATTGAGGGGTGTGGGTGGGCGTGAGGAGGAGGAAAACTAGGTGCAATAAAGAGAACGAAATTGAAATTTCACGGCTTAGAAAATATTCATAGTCAGCTCGCGTACGCGAGCGAGCAAAAGCGGCGGCGCGTGCGTTGGTTGCGCGCTCGTTAAAGCATTCCTCTTACACATCGATCGAAAATCGCGCCCGCGTCCGACCAGCGAGAAGCTAAACAATGAAGTACCAAAGAATCCATTCGCCACGGCAAGCTTCGTATATGTGTGTATATATATATATATATATTCATACATATATAACGCAAACAAGAGAGCCGAGATCACCTAGGCACTCGAGTAAATTGAATGTTGAATCGAGTCTTAGCTCGGTGCGTTTTCTTCGAAGGAATTCTGCTCCCTATTATTAAGAAGGTGTCATCCGCAGCCGATCCCCGGCGCTAGTTCGTTCGCTCGCTCGCTCCCCTAATTACCGCTCATCGCGGGGGAGAGAAAGAGAAGCGAGCGAGAAGGGACAACTTATATTCCTGGCAGTCTTGACCTCCGGCAGCTAAAATCGTTTCTCTTCATCCGTAGATGTGTTTTGCGGCTAGTGGCACATCGATTTCCCGACTCTTATCAACCTTAAATTCGATATTGCGCGCTTTTAAATAAAGGAGATCTAATAGCGCCAACATCCAGCTTCCTGCAAAACCGTTCAAACTTATTATTTTGTTCATTTTCTTTTTTTTTTCTTATTTATATTTTCATTTTGTAACCTACATCTTATTTACGCAAATTTAAATTTCATTCTACTGATCATTCAATAATTATTATAAATTTTGATTTACAAATTTTACTATTCGCTTTTAAAATAAAAATGGAGTTTGCAAATGACAAATTAATCCATTTATCGGACAGTCAACGTTACTTAGAATAAATTTTAACTTTATAATTAATTAACTTCAATTTATTAAACTTTACTTAATTAGCTGAACAATAATAACTACGCGTGAGTAAAATATTTGGAGGAAAAATTAAAATTTTCAGTGTATATGAAATACATAAAATTACATAAAATTAAAAATACATAAAATTAAAAATACATAAAATTAAAAAGTAAAAAGTACATACAATTAAAAAAATTTTCACGAAAATATTATTTTTATTAAAAGCGTAAATTTGAATATACGTCATGAAATATTACACGGAAAATAATAAACAATAATCCTTATAATTTTTAAAATATGACAAAATATCAAAAGATTTTATAAACAAAATGACACGCTGACATTTATGTAGAATATAATCTATTCTATTTTTTATATCCAAACAAAGCTTAAATTGTGAAAAATTTTAAGACAAAAAGATGTAATAAATTTTATTTGGTTGAATGATATAAATAACGCTTTTCGAAAAATATTCTCATGGACGCACGTGGAAATAAAAATCAAATTGATCAAACATCGTAATCAAATAAATTTAACTTCATTATTTACAGAATAAAATTATTATGTAAAAGCAATAAAATTTATTAAAAAATTTCGCAACCTAAGATAATTTTCGATAAAAATATTTCCGATCTTTTCTTTGTCTTAAATTAAACATACTTTTATAGAATCTACGCTAATTTATTTTATAAAAATTGTAAAAATAAGATATTAAATTTTTCTTTTCTCTTCTTACTTTAAAATTATTATAATAAATTATACACAGTAACATTAATGTATATTAAATGTCAAAAGATTGATGTTTATTATTTTTAATTTTTTTTTTTTTTCCACTTATATTTAATATTTAAGATTTTAAAACGTGACATACATAAATTTAAGTCATTATAAATTTAATTTTCTGAATTACCTGATTTTTGATGAAATACTTTAATGCTTTCAAATTCTTAAGTATAATGAAATTTTTATTTGTTTATTTTTTAATCGAATTTCCAAATACTTACTTTTGCTTTTCAAGAAAAATTTTTTAAATAATATTTTTAAACATAAAATATTATGAAGTTTGAGTTTTCTAAAAGTTCTATTATAAATAATGTTGCTTTTTAATTAATTTGTTGGTATTAATTATAGTTATATAATTATTGGGTATACAACTTTGCTTCCGCCGTTTTTTTCCGAAATTCAAGGCTTTATTGTAAAAAACTGGTTATACATTTATGATTAAAAGTATTGTCCATCGCTGACCACTACTTTCTCCCATCTTTCGGGCAGCATACGAATCCCGCGTTGAAAAAACTGGTCATCTTTTGAATCGATCCAATTTTTTACTTCTTCATAAGACCGGAAGTGCTGGTCAGCCAGGCCGTGTGCCATTGATCGAAACAAGTGATAGTCCGAGGGAGCAACGTCTGGAGAATACGGCGAGTGGGGTAGGACTTCCCATTTCAAAGTTTCCAAGTATGTCTTGACCACTTTCGCAGCATGGGGTCGAGCATTGTCATGCTGTAAAATCACTTTATCATGTCTCTCGTTGTATTGCGGCCGTTTGTCTTTCAATGCTCGGCTCAAACGCATTAATTGCGTTCGATAACGATCGCCTGTGATTGTTTCAGTCGGTTTTAACAACTCATAATACACTACGCCGAGCTGGTCCCACCAAATACTTAGCATGACCTTGGAACCGTAAATATTCGGTTTGGCCGTCGACGTGGAAGCATGGCCGGGATATTCCCATAATTTTCTGCGCTTGGGATTATCGTAGTGAACCCATTTTTCGTCCCCAGTCACAATGCGATGCAGAAATCCCTTCCGACTTTGCCTTGCAAGCAGCTGTTCACAAACACACAAACGCCGTTCAACATCTCTCGGCTTCAACTCGTACGGCACCTAATTTCCTTGCTTCTGAATCATTCCTATGACTCTCAGGCGTTTTGAAATGGCTTGTTGCGTCACTCCCAATGATCCTGCCAATTCTTGTTGCGTTTGACACGAGTCTTGATCAAGTAATGCCTCCAATTCTGCATCTTCGAAAACCTTCTCTCTTCCACCGCCATGCTGGTCTTCGACGTTAAAATCACCGTTCTTGAAGCGTTGAAACCACTCTCGGCACGTTCTTTCACTAATAGCGGCCTCACCATAGGTATTTGAGAGCATTCGATGAGCCTCAGTCGCAGATTTCTTCATATTAAAGCAGAAAATGAAAACCTCCCGCAAATGACGAGAATTTGGCTCGTAAGCTGACATGTTTAATCGAGAATAACTTTATGATGCAGACACAAATCGACTAATATTTTGATGGCGTTATGTTTACAAATACCTAAGCTTATTGTATGACATCTATGATCTATTTATTTCAACTACCACTTACCGCTACAGCCATCTATTGCAAAACGGCGGAAGCAAAGTTGTACACCCAATATAATTGATCAAAAAATAGTAAAAATGTTTAGTAGAATTGAATTAATTAATATAATATGAAATAGCTTAAGATAAGATTGTTGCGATATTTAATCCTGTTTAATACTGGTGGTTTGCATTGCTATACAATGCTATATTAATAATTTTATGTTTTAAATCATAATTATCTTTTTAAATATTATAAAGTTTGTTTATGATAAACAATTTTGAGAATAATAAAGTCATTCGTCTCATTAAGTAACTTCTTGTTAAATTTAATTCAATAAATTGAAATTTTCTACATTATTTAAGAAGCTTAAAAATACATAGAAATATTATACAATGTTACATATGCTATTGCGGTTAAATTAATAATCTTCGAACGGAAATTATTTTACTCGCAAAAACAAAATATTGTTTATATATTTTCAATATAGTATAAAAATGTTTATGTATTATAATACAGACGAAGATATATGTTATTGGATTATTGCAAAAAATTAGTTTTTAATTTTTATAAAGATGCACGTGCTCGTGCAACATTAAATTATAAAAACATCAAAGAATGATATATAATTTTAATTTTTGGAAAAATAATAAAAATACTTTTCACTTTAATTAAATAACTTGATATAACTTTATTTTCATTGATAATAGATTCAACATTGTAGATTGAATCATCAAATATGTCATAAGTGTAGGTCATCGATTTTTAGTACATCTTTAGAATGTGTTTTCACATATACATTCACACACACACACACACACACACACACACGCGCGCGCGCGCGCACGCACACACACACACACACACACACACACACATACATATATACTAGTATATTGAATATTTAAAGAAAAAGCGCACCACATGGACATTTAGACACTAATTTTTTTAATAAAAATTAAACGTTGCATAAATTTTTATGAAAATCTAAAATAAATTTTAAATATTTAAATGAAAATTGTTTTGCGAATCGAAATTTCATTTTTGTTCTTAATTTGTTGTTACCATAGGCATTTTATTGTTCGAACGACAATGTTTTATGAGATAATAATTTTTTTAAATTTCTTTTACAATTACATTTTTTACTTAATATATATGATGCGAAAAGCATCGATTTTAATAATTTATAAATAAAATGCGCCGTTCACAATAAAACATAGTACACAAGGACATTATATTGCAGTGCAAAAATCTGAATGGAAATTTTTCAAACTTTTTCCTTTTATAAGTTGAAAGCGTAAAATGCAGACGTAATTATTAGGTGATAAAATAAATGACCTCAATAAAATAAAAAAATTATTCAAATTCAATTTTTTCCTCGTTAAGAAATGAACAAAATATTTTTGGATATTTTAAAAATATAAATGGAAAAAAATGTGGATGAATGAACACGTGACAATTTAAAAGTCGAAAAATTTTTTTTGTAAAAAGCTTATCGTGACAAATTTTAGGAATACCCACAGTCATTAAAATACATAACGCACATAGCGATTCTCTCGGTAAGCAAATTAATCGAGGGAAATTTTTTCACATCTTCGTTGGCTGTCCTTTTCTTGAAGCACCGATTGTACGTCAATAAGCGGTCTGCTTTTATAACTTTAGCTTTGCAACGACACTACTTCATTCAGCTCGAGTCTACGAAAAGTGCGATAAGAAAGCAAATGGAAGAGAAGGAGAGCGAGCGGTCGGCCTTTTAGGGAAAAAACCTTCATAACCGCGGAATGCAAGGGTAAGGAAAAATAGAGAAAAAGTGAAAGGAAGAGGGCTGAGGGTAAAAAGAGAAACAGGGTGAGAGAGAGAGATAGAGATAGATAGAGATAGAGAGTGAGTGAGCGAGTGAATGAGTGAGAAAAGGATAGCAAGAGGTGCTTAATAATGCAATATGGCATCGAGGCGTCGCGGCGCTATGCCGACTATGCGGCATACCAGCATCGTATATACGCCTACGTTCTACTGTGAGTCCCCATTGGAGCTCCAAAGTAAGTCGCGCGCAATCGAATGCTGATTGGAAAATATTGATGGTTTCTCTCTCTCTCTCTCTCTCTCTCTCTCTCTCTCTAGCAGCTCAGTCTCACCTATTTTTTGCTCGACTTCGGTCGGATTCCATAGATGATTTATGTATATACGTATAGAAAGAGAGAGAATGAACAATAAATGAACCTAAGTTCTAATGTGAACTCTTATAATATTTCTGTCTTTTATTCTTCTGACACTTTCGCTCTGCATTCAAACGAACTTTTACGATTCATAATTTAAAGGCGCCAACATCGTCGTTAACTTTGGCCGTTTTGCAATTTTTGCTTGATTGATTTCGATAAACTTTTGTATATAGATAACGACGATTTTTTGCGCTTCTTTATCGCAAATCACAACTTCAATTTTCGCCATCAATTGTTCGCCCATTTACATTAATCGAATATTTCATTATTTATAATTTATTGCTCGTTATTTTTTATTCGTTTCCATCTGAGTGTCTTCGTAAAAAAATAAAAAAAAAAAAAATTAAAATTCTCTTGCTAAATCGAAAGTAGAAAATTTAATTTAAATGAAAATCTGCAATTATACGTATGTACATACGAGTAAAAGTGCGCAAGGGCGTCCGCAGGGGGAGGGGGCAAAACCGGCACTTGCCCCCCCTGGCCGTCTGGCATTGCAGGTTTTTTTTCCACAATTTCAGATAAAACAAAAATGTGCTTAAAATATTTTATAGTGTAACAAGTTTTATATGTATAATTATATACATTGATTCAAACCAGAATTTTGGTACACTAGAAGTACAGAAGTTGATGTCACTACAAAATTTTTCACGACCCTCTTTACCCTTAAAGAACCATCCTTTAGTAATAGGTCTTTAGTAATTTAGTTTTTAGTAATAGTAATTTGGTAATAGTAAAAAAAAATAACCTTTAGTAATAGTAATAGAAAAATAAAAATAGTAATTCTACTTTCTCTCAAGTTCGGACGCACGAAGGAACGGAAAAAGAGAGCGTTAACAAAGTAGTCCAGGAAAACAAGCCGAAAAAGAGGGATAAAAATCGAAAAATTTTTAACCGCGATTTTTCAATTGGAATGTCTAGAGGAAGCTAATAAAAAATATCTCTCATCTCGTGTGTCATAAACTGGAACCTGCGTCATTGTTTTTTTTAACATTTAGGTGAAAAAATCGTTTTTTTTTTGTTTTTTCGATATTCTAAAAAAACTACATAAGATAAACAAAAATGGTTGCCAGACGAATTGTTCGTGAATCAAATACCTACAAAAGTAGAAAATTCCACTCGAGTACTACAAATTGTCATTATTTTTACCCTACATCGATTCGATTACAAGTTCACTAAACATAAGATTTTCCGAAGAAAATACTAAAATTTTCAATCTGTTGAGCCTCCGTCCATTTCAACTTAAAAAACTAAGCCAGGAGCAGTTCAAAGTGTCGTTAAAAGATATTGAACGAACGCATGAAACAGAAGCCTTACTCCATGAGGGTCTTATATGGTACGACATCGTATCAACATCTGATCTGTCTGCTTCTGAAGCAATGTTGAAGAGAGCAGAGTTCTTGCCCAATATTAAAACATTGATTATTAAATTGCTAACTTTGCCAGTTACCCCGGCGACTATAGAAAGATCGTTTAGTACACTAAGACGTGTCAAAACATGGGTTAGATCCACAATGTCAGAATCTCGAACCAGTGGTCTTTGCATGCTTAGTGTACACCGGAAAAAAATCAACGAAGACAAAGACAGTTTCATCCAAAATGTTATAGATAAATTCGGCCAAGACGAAAGAAGATTGGTTTTTCTATTTTCGCCTGACATTTCTGACAAAGATTAAAAATTGAAACCGAAACCGGGCAAGAGAAAATTAAAAGTTATACATTAATGATTCCGAAATTCGGAATCTTTAATGTATTTTTTATTCGGAATCCGAATTGATGAGATTTAATAGATAACGAGAACGCTTTCTGAGATTCCGAAAGAAAAAATAAAAAAAAATTGAAAAAAAAAATAGATAAATAGAATAAAAAATAAAAAAAAATATACAAATAAAAAAAAAATTAAAAAAAAAATTGAAAAAAAAAATAAAAAAGACCTTTCTCTATTATAATCTACCTTGCCGTGGTGAGAAAGTTTATTACTAAAAGATGTATGAATACACAATAAAAGTCGAGTTATTCACACTACGGGCCAATTGAAAGTTCTAGTGAGTAACATTCTGCCCCCCCCCCCTCCCTACATAAAATCCTGTGGACGCCCCTGCAAGTGCGTATTATAATTTGGTGAACACTGTTTGTATGATCATTTTATTTTATTTTTAATTTAATATCAACACTTTCCACGCGTTCACGGTTCTGTAATTTACACTTTTTATTTTTTAAATATTTAAAAGCCTATAGTGCGTAAATATGAGGATGCGCGTGCATAAAGATACTCAGATTATTTTTATTATGCTTAATGTTAATATAACTATTTTAAAATCAAGCATAGTTTCAAAAGTTTAGTTGTACACGTTTTACTTGATATAAATTATTAAAGAATCAGTGTTACGAAAGAAAAAGAAAAATTATTAATAATGTTACTTAATTAATATTTAATAAAAAAAAAAATTGTCAAATAATTTTACTATTTGTTTTAAAAACAATATAACGATTTATCTGTAATAAAATTAAATAAACATTCGCTTATTTAAAATTAAAGTAGACAAAAGACGAAGTACAATGTGACCATCCGAATAAGGTTACGCGCATTTACGTGTGCGGGTGGAGACAAATTCTCAACAAAAACATCGACTATGAAGTCAAAAAGTTGTGAGCTATCGTCTTTAACAAGAAGTCACCGCGTGTTTTCTATTTAAAATAGTCATATGTGTAGTATAGTAGTCCATATGTGAATCCCTTGAATTATTTGTACATTAATACTGTCTGTCAAAAAAGTACCGGAAATTTTAAATTAAAACAACATTTTTACGTTTAATAATCAAAATTTATTGGGTCGCCTTCAAAACAGGCTCCATTGGCTCCGATACATCTATGCCAACGGCACTTGCAATCATCGAAACATTTTTTATAGGCGCTTTCCGGGATGGCCTTCAGCTCGCGCGCCGAATTTTGTTTTATGGCTTCAATCAACTGAAAACGGGTGTCACGGAGCAGCAATTTAAGTTTTGGGAAGAGGAAGAAGTCACAGGGAGCCAAATCCGGCGAATACGGTGGTTGTTCAAGCGTGTTCCTTGAGTTTTTGGCGAGAAAGTCGGTCACAATCGTAGCTCGGTAAGACGGCGCGTTATTGACGTGCAAAATCCACGAGTTGTTCGCCCACAAATTTGGCCGCTTCTTACGGATACGCTCACGCAAACATTTCATAACGCCTAGGTAATACTCTTTGTTTACCGTCTGACCCTCTGGAACGAATTCGTAGTGCACCACGCCATGGATATCGAAGAAAACAATGAGCATCACCTTCACTTTTGAGCGGCTTTGGCGTGGTTTTTTCGGTTTCGGCTCGTTTTTTCCCACCTATTCCGATGCTTGCTGGCATATCGTACTCGTACACTCACGTTTCGTCACCAGTTATGATGCATTCTATGAATGCGGGATCGGAATTGGCGCGATCCAGCATGTCCGAAGCGACCTGTTCGCGATAGCGTTTTTGAAGAAAATTAAGCTCTTTTGGGACGAGTCTTGCGGCCACCTTTCTCATGCCCAAAATATCAATTAAAATCGTACGTGTGGACTCGTGGGATATCTCAAGTTCATGTGCTATCTCTCTCAAGCTGGTATGACGGTTTTCAAGCACCATTTCCTTAATTTTATCGACGTTATCTGCGGTCCAAGCCGTCGATGGGCGTCCGGAACGAGGCAAGTTTTCGACGACTTAACGACCCTCCTTGAAGGCTTTGTACCACTCATACGCACGGGTTTTCGATAATGCTTTATCACCAAAAGCCTTTTGCAACATTTTCAATGCATCGGCATACGAAATTTCATTCGCAACACAAAATTTTAGACAAATTCTTTGTTCAACGTAATCACCCATTGTAAAAAATCGGCACGCACTATTGACATCGACTGACTTAACCAGCTACTGTAAACACACTTGTTGACAGATTCCGCTCAAACTTGGCATAGTCATTAAGGACAGTTGTACTAACCTAGAAAAAAAAATTTTACCTACCTAAATTGCCCCGCCAGATATAAATCGACAATTCCCGGTACTTTTTTGACAGAATGTATATATACGAGGTCTGGCTATTAAATAACGAGACTGCGCGCCTAGAGGGCGCCGTAGAGGGGTGGGGAAAAAAACGAGTAGTGCGTTGGGTATCTAGATATCTTGTCTATGCACGTACCAAAACAAGTTCTCGTCACTATTATTGTATTTGTGCAGTAGCGGTTTGAAACGAACGTGTTTTTTTCTCGTGCCAAAAACCATATGTGACGAAAAACAGGAGCAACGTATCAATCTCAAATTTCTCGTTAAATTGAAAAAAACTCCGACTGAGTACTGTAAATTGTTGCAAGAGGCCTATGGGGACAATTCTCTATCTCGTGCGCGTGTTTTTGAGTGGTGTAAGCACTTCAGTGAGGGCCGAGTGAGCGCTGAAGATGACCAATGCCCAGGTCGCCCTGTCACTGTTTCAACTCCGGAAACAGTGACCAAAATCAACCAAATTGTGCGTGCAGATCGTCGAATGAGTATCCGGATGATTGCCGAGGCTGTAAACGCCGATAAAGAAACGGTTAGACAAATTTTACACGAGGAATTACACATGACAAAAGTCTATGCGAAGTTGGTGCCAAAAAACCTGACTCCTGACCAAAAGCTCTTGCGTCAACAGGTCTGCTCAGATTTCCTTGAAAGGTTAAAAAAAGATTCCGGACTGATGAAAAACATTATTACTTGCGACGAAACGTGGATTTTTCAATACGATGTTGAAACAAAGCGGCAATCGATGCATTGGAAGACGCCTGAATCGCCCAGAATCAAAAAAGCAAGGATGTCCAAATCAAAATTCAAGGCAATGTTGATCGTTTTTTTCGACATTAACGGTATCGTCATGACTGAATGGGTTCCAGAGGGTCAGACTGTCAACCAGACTTACTATTTGTCAGTTTTGGCAACACTGCGAGAACGAGTTCGTAAGAAACGGCCCGAGTTGTGGAAGAACAACTCGTGGATTTTGCACCAGGACAACGCACCTGCCCATAACGCGCTATCTGTGAAGCAGTATTTGGCCGGTAAGCGCACTCCAGTGCTCGAACACGCGCCGTACTCACCAGATTTGGCACCGTGCGACTTTTTTTAGTTTCCGAAGATAAAATCTGCTTTGAAAGGGACCCGATTTGAGTGGATGGAAGCGGTAAAGCAAAAAACGGCAGAGCTCCTAAAGGCCCTCACCAAAGAAGACTTCCAGCACTGCTTCGATCAATAGAAAAAACATACGGAAAGGTGTGTGGCGAGGGAAGGGGGGGAGTATATTGAAGGGGAGCATTTGAATGTAGAATAATTTTTATAATAAAACCCTTTTTCGTAACCAGTCGTGTTATTTAATAGTTAGACCTCGTAAGTGGACAGAATACAGTCCGCTCACTGAGTAATTCGCACCTTCCCCAGGCTGAGGTATCCCCACAACTCGACTGCGAGCTTCGACAGCGCGGTTTTGTTTTGATATGTTTCGACAGGCGGAATTTGGTTTCACGTTCTCTGAGTAATTCACCCGCGTGCTTTTGCTTTTAAAGATATACTGAGAATCACAATGATTATACAATGTCATATTTTTTAATAATGATGGTTACTAATATAAATTAATAATTAATATTATGATCTAATAAGATCAATTATTAATTTTATAAACTCTATTGTCTTAATATGTACTTACTGTCTAACGTTGAATTAAATATATGTATATTTAAATGATATTATAAATGCGATTTTCTGATAAAAAAATAAAATGGGTTATAATAATCTATCATAAATTCATATAATATAGTTTATAAAATTAATAATTGATCTTATTAGATCACAATATTAATTATTAATTAATATTAACAATGGAAATTATTAAAATATGTCACATTGCATGATCATTGTGCTTTCGTATAGGTTTAAAAGTAGAAGCACGTGGGCGAATTACTCGGAGAGCGCAAAACGAAATTCCTCCTGTCAAAAAATGTCAAAATAAACCCGCGCCGTCGAAGCTCAGAGTCGAGTAGTGGGCATACCTCAGCCTGGGGAAGGTGCGAATTATTTAGAGAACGGACCGTATGTCCTTTATTATATTTATCCTAATACTATATATATATATATATATATATATATATATTTATTTGGTATATGTGTTACTCTTATCTATATTAAAAATTGATTTATGTATGCAAGATAATTGAAAATTTGACCTATTCCTTTAAAAAGATTATTTGCTAGAGGTTGTTTGCAATAAATTAAGTCCAGTTAACCAAGAGTTAAAAATAAAGGTTTCCTCGAAACATGTCCTTTTCGGTGTTATCTAAGATTACGTAAATTTGAAACTAATATTTTTTAAGAGATCATTCAGTTTTAAGCTTTTGGAAAAGTATCAATACAATGTTTAAAGTGGATTAGTTTGTGATTTTATATATATATATATATATATATATATATATATATATATATATATATATATAATAAGTGAGAAAATTACAAAAAAAAATCATAAAGTAACCGTTAACTTTTTAACTCTTGGCCAAGTGATCTTAATTTGTTACAAGTGACCTTTAGTGTAATTGAATTAAGAAGAACAAAATTAAGATGTAAACATGGAAAGATAACGTGGCGTTTCATTTTTACTTTTAGCAAGGGAATTAATTGGCTTCCCATTGCAAAATAATTTTTAAATAAAATATTTAAAACGTTTCAATATTTCGAACCTACAAAATAAATAAATATTATTTTTTTACTAAGTGCAAATTTGATATGAGTATGTGAACAAAAAAACCAAAAAAAACAAAAGATTGGTGAATCCTTTATCATAAAAAAGATTAAAGTTTAAATTATAAAGTTCTAATTCCTTCGACAATGACAAGACTAAAATGACTTGGAGCAAAGGGTGATTAGTCAACCTTTTGTTTGTCAAAAAAAAATATTTCTATAGAAAATTTTAGTATATTTAATTATAGTTACCTAGAAAAAAATTTTAAATTGTCTATCAAATTATCTTATTCATTGATTCCACAAATAAGTAAAATGTTGATTTTGATAATTCAAAGGTTTTGCAAAAGAATATTTTTTTCAATAAACTTATAATTTCTTTTTTTTTTATTGGGAGTACAAATTGATTCGGACCGTTTTTTTGCAGCCAAAATGCATTTGCTTCAAAATAAAAAGAATTAAAAGATTAATCAAAGTATCGTCCATCGCTAGTTACTACTTTTTTCCACCTCTCAGGCAATTTTCGAATTCCATCTCAAAAAAATATCTCGTCTTTTGAGGTGATCCAAGTTAGGAGCCAATTTTTGATTTGTACGAAAGAAGTTAACCGATGACCTGCCAGATCGTGCTGCATCCCTCGGAACAATCAGTAATCAGAAGAAGCAATGTCCGGAGAATACGGCGGGTGCAGCAAAATATCCCGCTTAAGCGTTTCCAAATATCTTTTAACGACTTTTGCGACATGAGGCCGAGCGTTGTGATGCAGAAAAATAACTTTGTTCCGATCGTTTTTCTCGTAATGCACGGCTCAAACGAATCAATTGCAACCTATACCGACCGGCCGTTATGATATCGCCAGGTTGTAACAGCTCATAGTACACAACACCCTTTTGGTCCCACCAGATACACAACATGATTTTCGAACCATGATTATTCGGCTTTGGTTTTGATGTTGAGGTCGATAGCAACGATTGACCGGGCATAGCGTAGTATTTTTTCTTCTTGGAGTTATCATAGAATATCCATTTTTCATCCCCAGTAACAATTCTATGTAAAAACCCCTTTCTTTGTTGCCTTTGAATCAGCTGCTCGCAACAGAAAAATCGCCTGTCAATGTCTCTCGGTTTCAGTTCATAAGGCACCCTATTGCCTTGCTTTTGAATCATTCCCATTGATTTCAATCACACAGAAACTGCTTGTTGAGTCACTTCTAATGATTCTACAAGCTCCTCTTGTGTTTGACTCGGATCTTCGTCGAGTAATGCCTCCAACTTTTTGTCTTCAAATTTTTTTGGCTGTCCAGAGCAAGACTTGTCTTTAACGCTGAAATCTCCATTCTTAAAACCATTCCCTACAAGATTTATCATTCGGAGCATTGTCACCATAAACTTCCACAAGCATTTGATGCGCTTCAGCTGCACTTGTCTTCCAATTAAAACAGAAAAATAAAACCTCCTGCTAATGCTGCTTAGTTAACACAAAATTGGACATATTCAACACAGTTGAAAACAAGATTTTTTTAAGAAACTCGAAGCGATATAAAGTGAATATTATTGACAGATGTCTAACCTCTCTGAAACTACAGACTTCAGCTGTTACTATTAAATATTCATAATAGCCAGAGCCATCTTTTGAAAACGGACCGAACTAATTTGTACTTCCAATATACAGGGTGACAAATGGGAAGTTACCTAAAGTATATGCATCTCTTTCCCCCTCTACTGTATCGTATAAGGCTGGGCCCACGTAGGTACATTCTAGAATGTTGTCAGTTTCTATTGAGACGCCGTAAAGAGCAATACATTCTGTCAAAAAAGTACCGGGAATCGTCGATTTAAATCTGGCGGAGCAATTTAGGCAGGTAAAATTTTTTTTTTTGGGTTGGTACAACTGTCCTTAATGACTATGCCAAGTTTGAGCGGAATCTGTCAACGAGTGTGTTTACAGTAGCTGGTTAAGTCAGTCGATGTCAATAGTGCGTGCCGATTTTTTACAATGGGTGATTACGTTAAACAAAGAATTTGTCTAAAATTTTGTGTTGCGAATGAAATTTCGTATGCCGATGCATTGAAAATGTTGCAAAAGGCTTTTGGTGATAAAGCATTATCGAAAACCCGTGCGTATGAGTGGTACAAAGCCTTCAAGGAGGATCGTTAAGTCGTCGAAAACTTGCCTCGTTCCGGACGCCCATCGACGGCTTGGACCGCAGATAACGTCGATAAAATTAAGGAAATGGTGCTTGAAAATCGTCATACCAGCTTGAGAGAGATAGCACATGAACTTGAGATATCCCACGAGTCCACACGTACGATTTTAATTGATATTTTGGGCATGAGAAAGGCGGCCGCAAGACTCGTCCCAAAAGAGCTTAATTTTCTTCAAAAACGCTATCGCGAACAGGTCGCTTCGGACATGCTGGATCGCGCCAATTCCGATCCCGCATTCATGGAATGCATCATAACTGGTGACGAAACGTGAGTGTACGAGTACGATATGCCAGCAAGCATCGGAATAGGTGGGAAAAAACGAGCCGAAACCGAAAAAACCACGCCAAAGCCGCTTAAAAGTGAAGGTGATGCTCATTGTTTTCTTCGATATCCGTGGCGTGGTGCACTACGAACTCGTTCCAGAGGGTCAGACGGTAAACAAAGAGTATTACCTAGGCGTTATGAAATGTTTGCGTGAGCGTATCCGTAAGAAGCGGCCAAATTTGTGGGCGAACAACTCGTGGATTTTGCACGACGATAACGCGCTGTCTCACCGAGCTACGATTGTGACTGACTTTCTCGCCAAAAACTCAACGAACACGCTTGAACAACCACCATATTCGCCGGATTTGGCTCCTTGTGACTTCTTCCTCTTCCCAAAACTTAAATTGCCGCTCCGTGGCACCCGTTTTCAGTCGATTGAAGCCATAAAACAAAATTCGGTGCGCGAGCTGAAGGCCACTGACTTAACCAGCTACTGTAAACACACTCGTTGACAGATTCCGCTCAAACTTGGCAAAGTCATTAAGGACAGTTGCACCAACCTAGAAAAAAAATTTCACCTGCCTAAATTGCCCCGCCAGATTTAAATCGACAATTCCCGGTACTTTTTTGACAAAATGTATGTGTACTTTAAAATGAGCGACCTTACGAATGAAGAAAATGTGTATCTCATCGAGTGCTTTTATTCTAAAGGTAAAAACTACACTGAAGCGTATAGAGGTTTTCGTACTAAGTTTTGAAGTAAAAGAGTAGCCAGTCAAAATACTCTTAGAAGTTAAGAATAAAAAAAATTATATTTGACTTTATCGCATGACCGCATTTTTTAATAAAGTTTTCAAATTTTTTTACTTCTTTCTCAGAGTAATTGATAACTTCATCAATTATTATACTCTTGACGATCGTCGTCATGATTTTCCTGGTCCTTCATACACAGTTACAACAAAAGATAAGGTTGCCGAGGTCAAAGAACATTTCAAGAATAATCCAACGGATTCAATAAGAAAAGCTGCAGCAGCTTTAAAACTGAATTGAGATACACTAAGATTAATAATAAAAAATTTCATTAAGTTACATCCTTACAAAATTTTTTCCTTTCGCTAAGAAACGTGGATTAGTCAGGAACTATTATTTTATGCAAGATGGTGCTACGCCGCATAGAACTCAAGAGGTATTTAAAGCTATTTACGAAGTTTATGGTGAACGCGTCATCGGTTTAGCATATCCCAAGTTTGCACACGCAGGTATAGAATAGCCCCCTTATTCACCGGACTTAAACCCGTGTGATTTCTTCTTATGGGGCTACCTAAAAGATTACTGTTATGCGGAAAAACCCAAGACCAAAGATAATTTGAGAGAAGCTATCAGAAAAGGAATTTCTAGTATTTCTTCATTTAAAATTGAACAAGTTTTTCATAGTTTCTAAAAACGGCTTTATTATTGTGTAAGTTCGCATGGGGATCACTTCGAAAATATCCACCATTAATAGTTATTCCCTAGCCAGGTTTTATCATTTTCTTAAAAACGTAATATGCGTCTGTCGAAAATGTTCGATTAAACTGAAACCTATTTCAAATAAAAATGACCACTTCACTGATTTAATATGTATTTTTATTATTTTTTACCCTACAATCATCTCAAAATTGTGATTAGTTTAGCCAACTTCCCATTTGTCATCCTGTATATATATATATATATATATATATATATATATATATATATATTAGGTGTAGTAAAAAGAAATCCATTATCTTTGCATTAAATTGAAGGTTTTATTTAGCATAGATAGAATGATACGTTTTAGGTCAAATATGCAACGTTTTGTTCGATAACTTGTTGCTATTTTGGAGGTAATTTCATAATGCCTGTCTCGTAGAAACCCTTGTCCCTATTGTCAAAAAACTGGGACTGTCGATTTTCACAATCTTCTCTTGAGGCGAATTTTTCACCTGCAAAATCATTCGTCATAGACAGGAACAGGTGGTAATCACTTGGTGCCAGGTCCGGACTATAAGGTGGATGCATAAGAACTTCCCAACCAAGCTCCCGGAGCTTCTGGCGAGTCACTATCGATGTATGCGGCCTGGCGTTGTCCTGATGGAACACAATTCCTCTCCTATTGGCCAAAGCTGGCCGCTTCTGGGCGATTGCTTCTTTCAGACGGTCCAATTGTTGACAGTACAGGTCCGAATTAAGATTTCGGCCGTAGGGGCAGCTCATAGTAGATGATTCCCTGCCAGTCCCACCAAACACACAGCAAAACCTTCCTGACTGTCAATCCTGGCTTGGCCACCGTTTGCGTCGGCTCACCGCGATTTGACCATGACCGTTGTCGCTTGACGTTGTCGTAAGTGACCCACTTTTCATCACCAGTAACCATCCGCTTCAGAAATGGATTGATATTGTTGCGATTCAGCAGCGATTCGCAGATGGAAATTCGGTCCATGAGGTTTCTTTGCGATAACTCGTGTGGCACCCATACATCGAACTTCTTTTTGTATCCAGCCTTATTTAAGTAGTTCCAAACGGTTTTTTGTGCAATTTTTAGCTCCTGGGCAATCGAAACAGTGCTTACGTGACGGTCGGACTCGACGATTTCCATTATTTTATCGACATTATCGACAATTGGCCTTCCAGAGCGTGGTGCATCTTTGACGTCAAAATTACCGGAACGGAATCGACGAAACCAAAATTGCGCGTGATTGGCTGTTACAGTATCAGGACCATAAACACTATTCACATTTTCAGCTGCCTGGCTTGCGTTTTCGCCTTTATCGAAGAAAAACTGTAAAATATGGCGTATTTTCTCTTTGTTGGTGTCCATCTTTGACGCGCACTAAAAAAATACTGAGTGAAGCAATCACAAAACTGTATCAAGAGCTTTTTTAGTACGAAATCTTATCTTTCTAACGCCATCTAGTGTAACCCGATCGCACTTTTACAACGGGAGATACAGACTACTAAAGCCAAAATAATGGATTACTTTTTACTACACCTAATATATACACAGTGTGTCCCATGGAAAACGGAACTTTTTGAAAATAAAGACAAAAACTCCATATTCCGGCAAATCTCATTTATTTTATTCAAAATAGTCTCCTTCCGCATCAATACAACGTTTTGCACGATCAATTAACATATCGAATGAGTTTTTGAGATCATTTTTATCCATCGACTTTAGTATGTCGATCGTCGCTCTTTGGATGGTCTCTACGTCGGCATAACGTTTTCCTTTCATAGGCAAGTGCAATTTGGAGAACAAGTAGAAGTCGCACGGAGCCAAATCCGGCGAGTACGGTGAATGGTTGATGGTTAAAATGGAATTTTTGATCAAAAAATCCGTGATCAAGTTCGATCGATGAGGCGGGGCATTATCATGCAACAAACGCCAGCTCCCTTTTTCACGGTATTGTGGCCGCACACGACGAATACGGCTGAGCAAACGCTTCATAACACCAAGATAAAACACAGCAGTAATCGTTTGACCAGGTAGAACGAATTCACGATGAATAATACGATAAATACCCTCCGAATCGTAGAAACAAATCAACATTGTCTTCACTTTTGACTTTTCAAGACGACTTTTTTTCAGATTGGGCTCGGTTGGGTGCTTCCATTCAGCACTTAGACGCTTGGTTTCGGGATCATATTGAAAACACCATGTCTCGTCACCAGTCACAATTGAATATTTCAAGTTTAGGTCCTTTTTTGACTCTTTAATCAAATCCTTACAATGTTGAATTTGAAGCAATTTTTCGTAGTCGGTCAATTTGTGTGGAACAAAGCGTGCACACACCTTCCGTAGATTCAAATGATCGGTCAAAATGCGATGAATTGAATTTTTGGACATATTCAATTCCATTTCCATGTATCGCAATGAAGATTTTGGCTCATTTTTTATAAATTCACACACTTTTTCAATTTTACTTTGAGTAACTACGGTATTCGAAGGACCTGGATGTTCGTCGTCCTGAATGTCTTCACGACCTTCCTGGAACCGCTTATACCACTCATATACTCTGGTACGGGATAGACAATTATCGCCATAAACTTGTTTCAGCAAATTATGCGTCTCAGTAAAGGATTTACCGAGTTTAAAACAGAACTTAATATTTGCTCTTTGTTCGAAGTTCATTTTTCGACCGATGCCACAAACACACTGTCACTTTGAGCGCGATATTTTGGTTTCTATTGAACCAAATGTCATACAATTTTGACAGGATGTCAGTTAAGAATGGACCTTTCCATTGCTAACATCCACCAATAGGTGGCGCCAATATAAATCGATGTTTTGAAAAAGTTCCGTTTTCCATGGGACACACTGTGTATGTATACATATTTAGGGAGAATTTTGTTCAACTTTAATCAATTTAATTTTTTTTAAATTTACTTGAGATTAATTCGGTAAATTTTAAGTACAATTCTTTTATTGTTTGCAAAAAAGAAGTTACGTAAAATTATAAAGATGTTATATTTTGTGTAGAACATTGTAACATATAATTAGGTTAATTTTTACAATATAGTATAATTATTTATCATATGTAATTAAGATGTATATCCTCACATATTTTATTTTAATAAATGTTTTAATTTCAGTACTGAAAAAAATGACAAAACGGAAGAAAAAATTAAGTGTGGCATCAGTGGAATCTTTACCAGTAGAAGAAATAAAAAAAATACCAATCGAAAACTTACCTGAAAAGTTTTTATGGATGCATGTAAGTTTTATTTTTGAATTTACGTTATTTAAAAAGATTTTATTCACAAGATTTGAACAATTAGAATTTCAATTAGAAGTTGATTTTTGGTTAAAATAACTAAGAAAATAACTAAGAAAAATTCTATAATAATTTACGAATTACATGGTGTGCCTGCGGTCCTATGAGGACATACACGCACATGAAAAATGAACGTACGTGAAAAATAACATAAGCTCTCGTGCTTTGCCTTTTATGTGCATACATATGCTAATAACGTAGCATAAATGCGTACATTATGAACATGAATTTATATCCCAAAATTTTAATTTCAAAGTTTTTAAAACTCGGAAATTTGAATTTTTAATCTTCCCGCTCGTAAGAATTACCGATGTATACTGATACTTGAAAACTATCAGAATCTTCAGAGTTCTAATCAATTTATTAATTTATAGTATGTATTTGATATATTTTTCATCGTGATGTAAAATAAAATTGATCGTTAGATATTATTATACAAATATTCAGAAAATTGAATATTTCATTTTATCAAAATAAAAAGATAAAACTATTATTGAGATGAGAATGTAACAATTTAGTACTCTTATTTTCAAAATTAAAAAAAAATTAAATAAATGAAAAGAAAAATTATAGATTAAAAATTGAAATAATAAATAATAGAATAGTGAATTATTTAAAACAGATAAAAAACGGATCAAAAATACGAAATGTTTTAAAATATGCTTTGGATCACTTTCAAGAATACAATACAATTGTATGGAGTGCGGCTGGTCAAGGAATCGGCAAGGGAATATCCTGCGCGGAAATCTTCAAGAGAAAACATTCGGATCTCCATCAATTAACAAAACTTCGCTACATCCCGTAAGATATGATATAATTTATATAATCCCACTGATTTATCGTATTTATCTTTCCTTTGCATCGAATATTCATTCCGGCTGGGTATACTTCGTTATTCCAGCGGTGCGCGATGTTTTAAAATTACATATTGCTAGGCTCATACGCCCATTCGTTTTAATACTTGCACGTGTGCGTCTTCGCGATTGATTTAAGCATGTGAAATTATGTGAAAAATTAATAATCTGGAAAATTAAATTTCCTATAATAAAAATAAAATTGTTGTAGCAATGAAAATTAACGTTCCTATTGTAAATTAAGTATTTTTTTATGTCACTTATTGTTTTATATTTCTTGTACATTTTATTATTGACATTAGATCAGTATGCATAAAAATAGTTTTCAGTGTTAAACTATTTTTATTTTTTTCGAGGACTGATTTATTAAAAATAATATATAAATATAATATTTTTTAAATTACCAGAAATAGTTTTCAGTGTACATCATTATTTAAATTGTAATAAAATAAATCTAAACATTTTAATTTCAACTTTTTAACATAATAATTTGACGTGCTAATTGAAAGATGAATATTAAATGCTTATTAATATTCTTTATAAATTTATTCTAATAAAATTAATAAATTTTAGGTTGATCGATCGAAATCTTAGCTACAAAAAAAATATCTGCTTATAATTATTGGGTTGTTCGATAATTAATGTCGTGTTTTTCTCATAGATGGCGTGAACTGCATATTTCATGTAGTAGCGGTTGCGTGGCGTATATTATTATATACTATTATAAAGGTTAGATTGTACACTATCTTCTGTCAAAAACTGAGCGTCATTAGTAAATAACAAGTTGGTTAAAAATTAAGTTGAAAATGGACAATGAAAGTGAGCATTATCGGCATATTTTATTGTTTTACTTCCGAAAGGGCAAAAATGCGGTGCAAGCTCGGAAGAAATTGTGTGAAGTTTATAGCGAGGACTGCCTTACTGAACGCCAGGGTCAGCGTTGGTTTGCTCGCTTTCGTTCTGGAAATTTTAATGTGCAAGATACACCACATACTGGTCGTCCAACCACTACTGATGACGACAAAATAAAGGCGTTAATCGAAACTAACTGGCATATGACAACTCGAGAGACAGCAGAGAAGCTCGGCATATCGAATTCAACCGTTTACTTGCACTTACAACAGCTTGGTTACGTAAACAAACTGGATGTTTGGGTTCCTCACGAATTAAAGGATATCCACCTCACCAAACGCATTAACATATGCGACTCTTTGCTGAATCGTAACGAAAACGACCCATTTCTAAAACGAATCGTAACGGGTGATGAAACATGGATTGTGTAATCAAGAAAAAACGCCCTGAACTGGCCAATCGCAAAGGTGTGATGTTCCATCATGATAACGCCAGACCTCACACCTCTTTGATAACCCGTCAAAAATTAATGAAGCTCAATTGGGAACTGATGCCACATCCACCCTATAGCCCTGACTTAGCACCATCAGACTATTATTTATTTAGCTCCCTTAAAAACCATTTGAATTGTAAAACTTTCGATTCCGATCAGGCTGTTAAAAATGAGTTGGACCAGTTCTTCGCTTCTAAAAACCAAGGCTTCTTCGAACATGGAATTTTTCAACTTACCGCAAGATGGCAAAAGGTCATCCAACAAAACGGTCAATACATCATTGATTAATGTTTGTTGTTAATATAAATAAATTTAACTAAAACTAATAAATTTAACTTTGAAAAACATGAAAAAAACGATATTAATTATCGAACAACCCAATACATCTATATAACATCTACGAAGTGTGTTCAGAAAATAACGGGAATTTTTAAATTTCGCGGGTTTGGAGAATCCAATTGTCAAATTTTTTTTTTATTATGTTGGTATACATACCCCTGAAGTATGATACAATTTTCAGCTATATTCATTGTTTACTTTGTCAGTGGCAGCCGCTAAGGTTAGACGTGTTTTTATAAGCTCGGCGATTTTCGTTTGTTAAAAAAAATGAATCAAAGAATTTGAATCAGATTTTGCGTAAAAAATGAAATAAAGTGTAACAAAGTGTGTGAAATGTTAACAAAGGCCTATGGTGAGTCCGCTATGAGTAAAACAAGGGTTCCCGAGTGGTATAAGCGTTTCCAAGATGGCCGTGAAGACGTTTAAGATGCTGAATGCCCCAGACGCCCCAACACATCAACAACCGATGAAGAAGTGGAAAAAGTGAAAGAAATGGTTTTGAACGATCGCCGAATCACAATCAGAGAAATCGCTGATGATGTTGGCATATCGATTGGCTCATGCCATGAAATTTTTTCGAATGTTTTGGGTATGAAAGGTGTGACAGCAAAATTTGTTGCAAAATTGTTGAATTTTGAAAAAAAACAGCGGCGAATAGAAGTTGCTCAGGAGTCACTAAATGAAGTCAACAACGATGCCGAATTGCTGAAACGTGTTATAACAGGTGACGAAACATGGGTTTACTTATATGACATCGAAACTAAGGCTCAATCGTCCCAGTGGAGGCATTCTGAATCGCCAAGACCGAAAAAGGCTGGACAAGTGCGGTCGAACGTGAAGGTTATGCTCACTGTGTTCTTCGATTTTAATAGCATAGTGCATCACGAATTTTTGCCACGAGGTCAAACGGTCAATAAGAAGTACTACCTATAAGTTCAACGCCGTTTGCAAGAAGTAATCCGAAAAAAACGCCCGGATTTGTGGTTAAACAATTCATGGCTTTTGCACCACGATAATGCACCTGCTCACACTTTATTGCTTATTCGTGAATTTTTGGCCAAAAACAATGCTATAACGATACCCCAGCCTCCATATTCGCCAGACATGGCTCCGTGTGACTTTTTTCTATTTCCAAAAATAAAGAGAACCTCAAAGGGCCGTCGTTTTACAAGCATAGATGACATGTAAAACGTATCGCTGAAAGAGCTAAAGGCTATCCCAAAGATCGAGTTTCAGAAGTGTTTCGAGGATTGGAAGAAGCGCTGGCATAAGTGCATAATATCTTATGAGGACTACTTTGAAGGCGACAACATTAATGTAGACGAATAAATAAATATTTTTTTCAAAAAACGAAAATCCCCGTTATTTTCTGAACACACCTCGTATATCGTTAAAATGTGACTATACTATATTTCTTGAAACTCTTTAGCGCGATACCGTTTGAAAATTATGTATAATACGTCGGGGGAAGTCGACACACCTAAGACAAAAGTTTAAAAAAAAATACGCACGTGTGTGAAACAAAATTTTTACTATTTGATCGTATACAGTTTACAAATATCTATAAAATATATAAAAAAAATATTCTTAAATTTCATTTATTTAAAAAATTACAGAAATTAAACAAAGTAACGCAAAATCCCTACACATGTGGGTAAGATGCCTCATCAATTAAACTTTAACAAAATATGAAAAATAATTTTCAATTTTATATTATTTTAAATAAAAATAAATATTTTACATTTATGCAACATATAAAGAAAAAAAAAAAACAATAATAATTATTAACGTTTGCATACGGAGAACAAATTCCATTTTTACAATATCTGCTTTATACATTGTTTACATTAAACCCAATCATATTTTAGCTCCTTTTTATTGTAATATCTTAATTTGCAATTAGAAAATATGTCTTCAAAACTTTCTTCTTTATCCAAAGAATATTTTAAATTATCGGATTACATGACATTTTTTAATTATATTGCAGTTTTAGTAGTAAAATGTCACTGGCATCTTACCTCAATGATTTTACTGGCATCTTACCCGCAAGGTTCGAAACTTAAGAAAGAAAAATAAGACTAAACAAATTTAACTTCTTTTTTTTTTTTCACTATTTTACTATAAACGTATTTATATTACTTATTATTTATACGAATACTTTTAAGTTATAATTATAATACAACTAATAATAGCACTTACATTGCCATATACATATATTCATATAACGAAAATATACAGCAAAGTGGCGTTTTCCCCACACACTGGTACACATTCCCCTGCTTTACCCTATTCATTTGTTACTTTTCATTTCAAAAGATCGAAGGATTTCAATTATTAGATAAAGGCTTTTTGCATTTTTTATTTTTAAATTTTCTACAATATTTTAAAAATATTTCTGAAACTGTTATAACCCTATCTGATTAAAACAAATATTTAAATAAATACAATATATATTTGTATTTCCAGATATTTGCAATGACGAAAAAAATTTACGAGCAATGATGTATTTACCGGAATTGAATTAATTAATTTGATTTTTCTAGCTAAAATTTTGCAGATAATCATCTGTAAAATTTGTGTTAATTATTAACAAGACATTAAATCGCAATATTTTAGAAAGAAGCATGAAATATTTTTAAATTTAAGTTTAATAATCTATAATGGAAAAGTAAAATTTGTTATTGAAGATATAAAATTATTTCGAAATAAAATTTAAAATTTCGAAAAATTTTTATAAAATTTCATAATTTTTAAAGTTTTTATTTTTATTGCAATGAATCACACGAAAAAAATTTGTTAATAGATCACAGAAAAGTTCAGCTGAAGTACCGGATTTAAAAAAGCAGCAGGGAGTTCCTGAAATTCATATTCTTTTATCGAAGAATCCAACACATGCTAATGAACCAGGGTAATTACCATTTTAATTTTATAGTTGAATTGTTCGATTTTACTTTTTAATTTTCTTTATAAAACAAGGTGAATATGAAGACGATTATTGCTAATAATATAGTCTAACATTATTTCGAGTCTAAATTATAATTATTTTTATAATTTCTTAAACCAGTTAAATAAGTTAATCTTTCCTATTATTAATTCTTAGTCATAGTGTCCTCTACAGTTACAACAACAAAATTAAATAAAGTCACGATTTGATCTTTAAACTGCGCATACCCTTTAAATAATCTATATTTATTTGTTCAATTATTTAAAATGAGAAGTCAAATATCAAATTAGAGTCACTTATACATCAGCTGATTATGTAGCAAAACTCAAAAGTGCTAAATTTTCAAATTTCATCTGTAACTCTAAGGGTTGAAAAATCATGCAAGCAACGTGCATTATGATAGCCAGTTCTATTCCTTTAATGATCCATCATGAATACAAAAATTTAAATTAAAATATTTTAAACATATTTGTTTGATAGAAACCCTTAGATAAAAATTTTCTTCATTTTTCTTTATAGTTATCAAGCACCACAAGATGTAGGAGAGTTTCTGGAACTAGAAACTAGTGACTTGTCTCAAATACCAAAAGATCCACTTTTTCGACAAAGGGAGCAAGCAAGTTCGAGTAGGAAAATAACTAGTTCAGCAGCTGAAGAATTTGCGGCTATGGGACTGCGAACTGGACAAAAAAGATCCCAAAAAGAACAGCTTACAGAGGCACCCTTCAAGAAAAATAAAAAAAAGGGACCTGCCAGTAGTTTATAAAATTTTTACTAATTAATTAATTCTTTTATATTTATAAATAGTAACAATTTTATAAGAATTTTCTATTTTTCCATCATAAATTAATTGCGCTTAAAAATGGTATCAAGACAAAAGAAAAACGAAACAACATTACCGACAATTTTGCAATGTTAAAAATATAAAGTTATATTAAGCACGGAATGACATTTGATTTTTCAAGGAAAAATGTTAATAACGAAGAAAATTTTAGAAAAATATGATAGGATCGAGTTGCGTGGAAAATTCGCGCTCAAAATAGGGCAGCAGAGAGTGGCAAGTTTGTGTGACTGCTGCTACGATCTCATCACTTCTTCGAGACGCATTTATAAAAAATTAATTAATAAAATTATTTTTATATTCTAATTAATTATTGCTTGCTGTGGTTTATATATAATAATAATTATGCATTTTTTATAATATGAGAATGAAAATATAAAGAAATTGAAATAATATAGGTAGAAATTTTTATTTTCTTTTAATACACATATATAGATTATGCGAAAACTTAAACGCAATAAACGTTCAGTTTTTTTATCCTTGATAAATTTGAAGAAAAGAAAAAATTTTAGTTGATAATGATACGTTTTTCATTATTTTTTTTTTTCGTTTTTCTTCAATATCATGTAATAATACATTTTTCATTATTTTTTCTTTTTTCTTCAATGTCATGTTTTTATTTATTTTATTATTTTTTTTTTTTTTTCTAATAATAATTTTTCTTAAAAACAATCGTTGTTACAAATTATTCAATGAAACCGCAATATTATCGATGATACATTATTTACAATTTTTATGTACAAAGTACATCCTTCCTGCTGCTGCTAGTTTTGTTTACGATATTTTTTTCAAATTTTTTATAAGATTTTACTTCAAATATTTTTGATAATTATTATTGCATTGCGATTATACATACCATCGGTACTGTTGCTTTAGTAATTTATAAAGATGTGTCTTCAACAGTCCCGATTGTTGTAAATAATTTACATTAAATGATTTAATTAAAAGTTTAAAAAATGGAACACCCTGTCAATCTTAATGCAGTGCTAAAAATTTATATATATATATATATATATATATTTTTTTTTTTTTTTTTTTTTTTTTTTTCACTATATCACCAATTATTATTAATAGGGTATTTTTTTAATTTGGCAGTGGTGCAAAATATTTTTATTTTCAATTATTGAAGCCACATTATTAACAATTAATTCATTTGATTACGTTTATTCAAAATAAGCATATCAAAACTTTAAAAGTAATAAAAATATATGAAAGCAATTTCGATTTTTTGATAAATTTATAATTAAATTAATTTATTACTTGTAATTTTTAATTACATAGAATAAATAAATATTAAAGCCGAAAAATATTTTAAATAAAAAAACTTCAAAAAACTTTATATTAACAAATTTTACAAGAACACTGTAAGCTACAGGATATTCCAGTGTGGTCAATTGTAAATTTTTTAAATATTGGATTATTTGAACTCTTTATAAGTTCAATACATTTACTATATAAAATGTTTTCTAAGAAAATAATATTGCCTATAATGAAATAATTGAAGACAACAGGATAGGATAATCTAGCATTTTCAACCCACAACTACATAGATAAATGTTTTAAATAATTGTAATACAACATTAATCGTTAACAAGATTTCCAAATTATCTATAAAATCATGTATTTTGCCTATAACTAAAAGATAATAATAATTACAATTGGTAGCCACAAAGTTTATAAAGTATTCTTCTTAACTGTGTTGCACAGATTCTATAGATATTCTTTCTATTAATTAAACTTTCGGCACTTGATAATTTTAAAGTTTTAAGTATAAGAATTTCTGTTTTATTTTAATATATATTATCAAACTTTTGTAAGCATATTATTTTTAGAAATTGCTTATTATAATTTGTATCGCTAAGATTAAAGACATGTATTGAATTATTATTGTGCACTAGACATTAAAAATTGTAATAACACTAATTAAAAAGAAATATAAGCATAAAATAAAAAAATCTGGCTTCACTTTAAAATTTAATTAAAAAATTTAAGTTAGTTTTAAAATAAATAGCAATACATTTAATTTAAGATAGTTTGAATATTGCAAAAGAGATTGCATAATAAATTACATATCCAAATATAACTATAACAAAAATTTGATTTTTGAAATCTCAAATTGCCTGATAGTATGATTTCTTAAATACTTTCCACCAATTTTTCTTGTAATTTGAGAAAAAAAGTTTAAATATAAAAACTAGTCAATAATTTATTTAAAAACAAAAAGATTAGTAAGTTAATTACATTTTTCATACTATGACAATAAATAGTTATAAAAGGCCACACATATGTGTGTGAGTATAAAAATCGAATGTGACACTCCAGTTTTAAATAATATTTTTACACAAGATAAGTAGCTTAATAAATAATTTGTATAAAAACTGTATTCTACATTTTTCTCGGAAACTATAACTTATAAAATGTGATTGTGTGTATATTATATAGAACATTTTAAAACATTAAATTATAGAAAATAATTTCAACATTTTAATGCAATTTATAGTTTTTTGAGATTGCACAATAAGTTTTTTTAAACTTACATTGGACTGTTGTTGACATTTTTATAATTAAGAACGTATATAATAATCAATAATTTATTTATGATTCATTTTCAGTATTTCCTTCTCCTTCCATAATTGGTACTATTAAATTGTCTCTAAACATTAAATTATATTTTGTTACAAAAGCTGTGAACCTATAACAAATTTTTTGAAATTTAGATTCCAAGAAATTTAAAATTTAGGTGTTTATTGCTTTTAATATATACTTACCGACGACAAAGAAAAGTTTCATTTTCAAATTCATCAAATATCGTTCGATGATGGAAATAAGCATGTGAAAAAATTCTGTAAACCCTACGACAAACTGATCCTAATTTAGAAACTGATGCTTCCTTAATACTTACTCTACAAAAAACAGTGGTACATTAATAATCATAAGTACTTTTTATACATTGTAAAATATTTTATCTTTATCTTTATATAGGTAATTACCTGCTTGGAAAATATTTATTACTATTTAATAAACAAGCAGCACCATCCAATGTATGTCGAGTATAATCAATAGCAGGACATTCTTTTGGTGTTTTATGTGCTGCACACAAAAATATCCACTGTTCAGTAGCAGTCATCTGTGTACAAGTTTCAGGGTGACATTCATCTTGCAATCTTACAGCCAAACCATTTAATTCCATGCAAAATTGCCTAAGATGCTCATATTTCCAAACACCTTCATCTTGAGATTCTGGCATTGTAAGTATTAGGTCAATGTTTGCTGGATCTCTTCGAATAGTTTGTTGAATATACTGTTGAACTGCTAATGTACTGTCCATTTCTTCAAAAGGTTCATCTGGCCATCTATTAAAATCCTGTAAAAATTAAGTCAAATTAAAGATTTATATAATTTTATTAAAAATTAATATATTATTTAAAAGAAACTATTTCTATAAACTTATTATTTAAAAATTGTATTAAAGAGAATAACAATTTTTAATAATTTATGAGAAAAAATTATTACTATGTATAATAGTATTCTGATATTGAAAATTACTGTAAAGGATTATATTTTTAGACCTGTAAAGAATAGAACACATAAGAATAATAATTTTAACAAGGCGTTCATTGATTTTCATGGAAGTGTGACAGTCGAAGTGAATAAATGAACAATAACATGAATAAAATTGTTTATCAAAATGGCAAAAAATGTAGTTCATATGTTCGAAAATGATTTTATAGTTAAAAAAATATTTATTATTAACCTTTGCCTTTGTTCCAGGCCTAGTTCTTCTTGTAATTGTGGATCCTTCCGCCATCTTCATTTTGTCAGTTGTTGCTGTATCCAACTTTCATAAGCGTATGAAGACTGAGGCGCGAGTATAGAAATAAGAGAGGCCGTTACCGGTATGGCTGCTAACACTGCAGTATATATATATGTGTATGTGTGTGAATGTGTGTGCGCGCGCGCGTGTGTGTGTGTGAGTTTGAAAAACTGAGGATAGCGCAACAGTGGCACTTTAGCGGGATTTTCAAATAAATAAAATATTTATATTTAAAAAACCTATTCAATATAAATCAAATCTCATGTTTCTTACAATTAAAATTAACTATTTTTCTATAAAAAAAAAAAAATATAGTTTAAAAAAATTTAATAAAATTACTTTATAGGACGTTTTTCTAAGCTTCTGGAATCAATATTAATTTTTTGAAATTAATTTTAGTTTTTTTATTCTTAAAAAATTCGCTGCTAAATTTAGAGCAACTGTCTTTTTGTAATCTCTTTTTATAGTTTTCAAAAAATCAAACCTATTCTAATATTTACAGAAAGATTTATTATTAAGGAGAGAACTTACTGAGTTAAATGATCAAAATGTGAGTAATTTTTTTTCTTTTTTCTCAATAATGCAAATTTAATGCTTTTTTAATTTTGAATTTTTATTCTTACAAATTTGAGGAAAATAAAGCAAAACTTTAAGGTAAAATATTGATTTTTAGTTTTATGTTCTTATCTATGTTGTATCATAGAAGTTCTACAAATCTATGTTTAGTGAATAAGATCTTCAATTTTGAAAAGAAAGGAATATATTTAAAAAAATAATGATAAAACACATGTAGCACTTTATAAGTAAAACTTTTATGCAACGAATAATTTTATAGATTCTATAGTTAAGTCGAAGTTTCACTCGAAACGTTTCTAAATGAGTCGCAAAACCGTTTTGTTTTAGAAACGCAGATATGTCTATTTTTTAGATTCGAATGAGATATTATGCTAGAGCGTAAAAAAATAGTTTCAGTAATGTTTCAGAGCCCTTATTAAAAGAAGGAAGCAAATGGATTAATATTTAACTTTTTTAAATCTATTTTAACCCATTAAGGGCTGAAAAGAAACTGTCAATGGTGTAGCTTTAGATAGTATTTTAATCGTGGCGTAGGATTGAAAATAGCAAGAAACTGCTATTGGTACTTTCAATTTTTTCAAAATTCAAAATGGCGGCCCAATATGGCGGACCAGAAATTTTAAATTAACTTAGTTTTCTATCAAAATTTATTTCTAGGGGTTTTTTGGCTCACTAACGCCGAATCCGTGGTTAGAATTGCGAAATTTCGCATAGCTGATCCAATATGGCCACTCATTTTTCGGATAAAATTTGGTTGCCGTAAATAACTGCATCCTATTTGTTCCAATCATGTATTAGATGATCCGTTTTAGTTTAGTTCGTGGCATGACAATATGTGAACAAACCAATGATAATAATCCGCACACAAGTCCCGATTCAAATATGGCGGATCAATATGGCCGATCAAAATTTTGAAATTCAATTCTTTTTCACAATAAATATTACTTGGGATTATTCTGAGATGCTGACAACGATTTTCATATTGGAATTCAACATAATTCAATATAAATATGAGTCTATAAAATATATTTCTACTATAGATGTAAATACATATATTTATGGAAGTAAAAATGAAAAAGGTTGTATTTGACTTATCCTTGAAATATAAATAGTTCACGATACGTAAAGCTCTATTCAAATTTCAATTTGTTGCTAAAGACTCTATCGATTTTTATTTAGATTATTGATATTTAAATTCATAGTGGGTTACTGTTTTTGAGGTAAAGTTTTTAAGATCTGATTACGACGTTACTTTATGTGTAATTTTGCAATCGTACTGTTGAAAACCTCTTGATTAGACAAAATTCTGTTGCTATTATATCCTACGCTTGTCATAGTCAAGCTGCAGCTCTCAAACACGGCGCGTTTACAGACATTCATTTCATAAATAAAAATTTTGTTATTCATAAAATTGTTTTCACATACTGTTAATTTCTTTCTATAGTATCGTTGTTACAGTATTTTATTAGTACTGATTCTCAAAATCTATATAGAAAATGTCGAAGTGTTCACCACAAGTAGAAGATTTAGAGAATTTTGTCAATGAAAGAGAAAGTGTTCATAGGACTCACATTGACATTGCATTTATACTTGATGAAGATCACGACAGTGAATTAGATGGCTATTCTGATTTAGAAATCGACCACGTATCATCAGATACTTTTCTTCCTTATGGCTCATACGAACATGTCGTCAGTCAATATACTGAAATGCAAAAATTATTAGAGCCCAATCATATATTCGATTGGATAGCAGGTGCATCAACAAATAATACTCAAGATTCGTTGAATGAATTATTCTTGCCTGAAAATTTTTTAGAAAATTTGATGTACAAAAATGCCTATGAGCTGTTTCACCTGTTCTTCACCAATCAAATGAAGGGACACATTATTGAAGCTACGCAAGAAAATGGTTCCGAGCTGATTGAGTGTGATATAAATGTATTTCTGACTATAATTATGATCTCATCGTTCAACATTCGCAAGAGTCAAAATCATTATTGGTCAAATAAAAAAAGTTTAGAGCGTAGTATTGTGAAGTTATTGATGACAAGAGATAAATTAAAAAAAATAAAGCGAGAAATCAAATATTATAAGAAAGGAGATTATAATAAGAAAGGAGATTATAATAAGAAAGATAAAGTATAGTAAGTGCGAAGGTTATATAATATGTTTCGAGAAAACCTTACACAGTTTGGTTGGTTCAAGCGCAACTATTCCATCGATGAAATCATGATTAAATATTTTGGACGATTAGCTTTTAAACAATGCATTCTAAATAAGCCTATACGATTTGGGATAAAGTTATGGGCTATTTGTTCGTCAGATGGTTTCCTCTTCGATCTTAATATTTACACAGGTAAATGCGGTAAAACAAACGATAAAGCATTGGCTAGTATTCCACTTGGTTCCAGGGTAGTTATTGAATTGATTTGAAAACTCTTAAGAATGGTTACTCGTGAACAACTTCAAAACTTTCATCTTGATTTTGACAATTTTTTTTGTTCACCAGATCTTCTGATTCACTTAAAAAAGATAGATCTCGCAGCTACCGGACCTGTTAGAAAAGATCGCATGAAAGTTGATACTAGTATGAATAAAAACGTATCGAAAGGAACACTCAGCGGCTTTTTCGATGGATCGTCTAAAATAAATTGAATTACAGTAATGGACTAGAAACCTGTCACCATACTGCCTACAACTCACGGCATCGAACCCAAGGTTGAAATGAAAAGATGAGATAAATTTCAAAAAGCTAAACTGAATGTAAATTTTCCTAACGCATTTTCAAAGTACAATGCTTATATGAGCGGTGTAGATATACATAACGAACATTGTAATAATTTGATATCATGCATTAGAAGTAAGAAATGGCCATGGTGTCTATTTGTACAACTGATCCAAGCAGCTTTAACTAATGCACTCGTTGTGTATCTTCATCCGGGAGAAAAGAAAGGTACTTTGGATATTGTAGAGGAGGTAGTAGATTATTTTATCAATGAATTCAATCGGTCAGAGAAAAAAGTTCGTAAAACGACGAAAAGTTCTCTTTATACGTATATAGATCACAAAATTATAGTAGGAAGAAGGGAGCAGTGTGTTTATAAAACAAGAGGAGGTGAGCAATTTGTCCAATACGAACCGAAAAATTATGTACCATGTGTCAATTATATCTCTGTAAAAACCATATACTTGAACATCTTTCTTTAGTCAATCAGTCTTAGATTCTGAAAATTACAAAATAAAATCAGTCCTTTTCAGGGCTAAATGATATACAAATCCGACCGAGCTACCTCCACGTGATGTATATTGGGTAATGCGAAAGCCGGCGGTATAATCGGTAAAATCTTGAATTCTGCGATTTCAACACAAAAATCTTCATCAGCGTCTCAGAAAATTCCATGTAATATTTATTGTGAAAAAGAATTAAATTTCAAAATTTTGATCCGCCATATTTGAATCGGAACTTGTGTGCGGGTAATTATCATTTGTTTGTTAACATAATATTGTCACGCCACGAACTGAACTTAAATGGATCATCTAATATATGATTGGAACAAATAGGATGCAGTTATTTACGACAACCAAATTTTATCCGAAAAATGAGTGGCCATATTGGATCAGCTATGTGAAATTTCGCAATTCTAACTACGGATTCGGCATTAGCGAGCCAAAAAAACCCCTAGAAATAAATTTTGATAGAAAACTAAGTTAATTTAAAATATCTGGTCCGCCATTTTGAATATTGAAAAAAATTGTAAGTACCAATAGCAATTTTTTGCTATTTTCAATCCTATGCCACGTTTGAAAGACTATCTAAACCTACACCATTGATAGTTTCTTCTCAGCCCTTAATTGGTTAATTTATTTTAGTCCACATCATTAGAATTAATGTCTGTTTTAAATTTTGTTTCGTACAGAAATGCCAAGAATAAATATAAAAACATATTTTATTTTTAGAATTGAAGAAGTCTCGTAAAAATTCATTTAATTTCATTTAATTAGAATAACAGGAAATTTAATGAAATTTTGCGAATCTATCCCTACTTGAGAATCTACGTTTCAACCCATTTTATATTGATTTGAAAACTTATGTTTTTTTTTTTTTTAAAAAAGTGGATAATAGTATACAGAGAATAAATAAAATTGAATTTCACTTGCGAACTGTGATTCCGATTCAAATCAAAACTCCTTCAAATGTTATATTGGACATGATTGAAACGGCTATGAAACGGATTGAAACAAATTCAAAAACTTAAAGCGGATTAGCTTCGTTTACAAAAATTTCAAATTTCTTTGAAATCGTTTGCATTCAATTTTTTAATAAGAAAAAGATTTTTTAATTACACTAATGTTTCGAGTTACATAATAATCCTTCATATTTTTAATTTAATAATAATGTTCCTTGAGCGAGAGTGAACATTTTCTAAAACGTTTCTTTTTTATGTAACTCAAAACAAAACAGTTTTTAATTCGTTTAGCAACTTTTTTTTTAAATTTATTTTTCGTCACATCCCCCTTATGTACTAGCGATTCTATACAATATTTACATACTTTTTTTTTATTTACATAGTTTTATATAAGTTGTCTAATTTTACCAGAGTCTATAAACTTAATAATTTTTTTGCAATGAACGTGATCATTCAATATTTTGGATAAATTGTTTTTTAAATTGTTCTGTTGTCGTTCACTCTTGTATTTTGCGCGTTTTAGTAGTTCTTAAATGTTCGATGTTGATAGCAGTGTTACACTCGTAATATACAGCTGTATTTTCTTTTTTCAATAAGTGTTTATGTTTTATTTTCGTGCGCCCGATCGTAGTCTGAAGATTAAGAATTGTAATAAACGGTCTCCCATTCATTATTTTAGGAAGATTACATTCATTTAATTAAAAAGATCTAAATTAAAAACATCGTCATATAGTGCAGTATAATAACAAGCAAAATGTATCATAAAAACCAACACATGCGTATGACACACAGCTACAGGTAAATACGCGTGCATCTGAACAAGTGAATCAAGAGAGAGAGAGAGAGAGAGAGAGAGAGAGAGAGAGAGAGAGGGAGAGGGAGAGGGGGAGAGAGAGGGGGAGAGAGAGGGGGAGAGGGAGAGGGAGAGAGAGGGAGAGGGATAGGGAGAGAGAGAGAGAAATCAGTTCAGTAATGAATACCAGTAAGGTTCAATTCAGTTCGAGTTCTGTTGAATCACCGAAATGGTTTATTAAGTTAAGTCGACTCTAGTTGAGTCGAAGCTTCGTTCCAGTCATGTGAAAAATATAAGTCAGTAACTAAAGTAAAAGTATAAACTATTAGGTTGCTGCAGATAAAATGGCCGACTTAGCAATGACATAAAGTTGGCTGATATTTTAGTGTATTATGTTGGCACAAGGTGGCGCAAACGATATGACATATTGAAGTATAAATACTGCTACCTTGGTTTATGGAGTCATTTCTGTTTTGCACTTCACAGTGATCGTAAAAACAAAAAGAGAAAGTGAACATGGGAGTGAATCAAAAACGGCTACTTTTACTGTACAAATTTAAATTAGAGCACAACGCAACGGAAGCAACGAGGAATATCAACAGCGCATTTGGGCCTGATACAGTTGGCGAACAAACCACTCCGGCGGTGGTTCGAAAAATTTCAATCCGGAGATATGGACCTTGGAAATGAGCCATGTGGACACCCAGGACTATCGATCGATAACGACGAGCTGCATGCATTAGTGGAGTCTGACCCCCGCCAAACCATAAGGGATCTTGCCCAGAAATTAGGCGTTCACAATTTCACAGTTTCCCGCTACTTACAACAACTTGGAAAAGTGAAAAAGCTTGACAAATGGGTTCCTCATTATCTTACCGAGCAAAACATGACGTGTCGAATGGAGATTTCAAGTTTCTACTCTCCCGCAACAAAAAGGAACCGTTCTTGCACCGAATTGTGACCTGCGATGAAAAGTGGATTTTATACGATAATCTTCGCCGATCGGCCCAATGGCTAGATGCCGATGAAGCGCCAAGACACATGCCGAAACCAAGCCTTTATCCAAAGAAAATAATGGTAACTGTTTGGTGGTCTGTAGCTGGAGTTATCCACTATTCGTTCCTGCAACCTGGCGAAACCATCAATGCTGAGAAATACTGTGCTCAACTGGATGAAATGCATCAGAAATTGATAGTCCAACGACCTAGGCTTGTCAACAGGGATGGAGTGATACTGCTTCATGATAACGCACGACCTCATGTATCGAGAACAACGGTCCAAAAATTAAACGAGTTGTGCTATGAGACTCTTCCTCACTCTCCATATTCACCAGACCTCTTACCAACCGATTGCTATTTCTTTAAACATTTGGATCACTTTTTGACAGGAAAAAGATTTAACACATCGCTCGATAAGTCCCGAGACTAACCCAGAGAAGGTGCTAGCAGTACCAAACTGGCCACGTTTCCATAGAGTGCGAACCTTTACATGAAACGTGTAAAAATTTCACGTCGATCGGATCACAGACAGCAGAGTTATCGAGGTTAGAGTAAAGTCACTTTGTAATTTGTTTGAAAAATGGAAAAAGGCGAGTTTCGCGTGTTATTAAAACATTGTTTTTTAAAGGGTAAAAACACCGTAGAAGCCCAGCAATGGCTTGAAAAACATTACCCGGACTCCTCTCCATCCATACCAACGATTTGTCGTTGGTATGCTGAGTTTAAACGTGGTCGTACGGACACAAACGATGCGGAACGTTCGGGTAGGCCATTGGAAGCCGTTACACAGGAAAATGTGAGTGAAGTGTTGAAAATTGTAATGAAAAATCGCAAAGTGAAGGTCCGTGAGATTGCATAAATGACACAGATATCATCTGAAAGCGTATTTACAATCCTTCATGAAAAATTGAGCATGAAAAAGGTTTTTTCCAAGTGGATGCCGCGATTGCTTTCAGTGGAACAAAAACAGCAGCGAGTCGACGATTCAGAGAGCTGTTTATCGCTATTTACTCGCAATAAAAAGGATTTCCTGCGTCGATACGTGGCCATGGATGAAACATGGATACATCATTTCACTCCGGAGTCGAATCGGCAATCATCTGAGTGGCGCATGGCTGACGAAAGCCGCCCAAAGCGTCCAAAAACGCAGCAGTCTGCTGGCAAAGTCATGGCGTCTATTTTTGGGATACACATGGCGTGATTTTCATTGACTACCTGGAAAAAAGTAAATCAATCAACAGTGATTATTATATTGACTTGTTGGTACGTTTGAAGGAGGAGATCGCAGCAAAACGACCGCACATGAAGAAGAAAAAAATCCTTTTTCACCAAGACAATGCACCATGCCACAAGTCCATGAAAACAATGGCAAAATTGAACGAATTGGGCTTTGATTTGCTTCCCCACCCCCCGTATTCGCCAGATTTAGCCCCCAGCGACTACTGGCTCTTTGCTGATCTCAAAAAAATGCTCCAGGGAAAAAAATTTGGCTCGAATGAGGAGGTCATTGCCGAAACTGAAGCCTATTTTAAAGCAAAGGATAAATCCTTCTATAAACATGGTATAGAAATGTTGGAAAGGCGTTGGAAAAATTTTATCACTCTAAAAGGAGATTATATTGATGAATAAAAATGATTTTTGAAAAAAATGTTGTTTTCGTTGTGAGTCTCGGGACTTATTGAACGATGTGTTAATAATGAAGCTGCTGAATTCTTCTTTCTCGGACTTCTACAAAACTGGAATAAATGTACTTGTATCTCGTTGGGAAAAGTGTGTTGCATCTATTGGTACCTATTTTGATTAAATAAATTGTCTTTATAAAAAGTTACAGCTGTTTAAAAATGTATTACTAAATCGGCCATTTCATCTGCAGCAACCTAATAGTAACTCAAAGTAAAAGTATTATATAAAGATTGAAAATATAAGTCAAAAATATATCTTAACCCTTTCAGTCACGAATTTTTCCAGCAATCGGTTTTTTACGAAATTTGGTAAATAAGGGTTCTCGAGATCGCTAATTACGAATCCGCTATGAAAATTTCAAAATTCAAAATAGCGGATCCAATATGGTCGATATAAATTAAAAAAAATGGTAATTTGTTCTAAATTTTGGTATATAGGGGTTTTTGAGATCGCTGATTACGAATCTGCTATCAAAATTTCAAAATTCAAAATGGCGGATCCAATATGGCCGATATATAATTATATGTATACTATGAATCGTACAACATATGAATTGTCTCCACTACATCAGCCATTTTGAAAAATGTGAATCTAATGACTTATTCGCAATTAGCGATCACCGAAATTCCTATTTACTAATACATTGAAACCGCCGTATTGAGAATTTCGGGAATTTTCCAACAGACTCGTAATCAGTGATCCAAAAAATCTTAAAATTATAAAAAATTCTGTCGTTCATATTGGACCAGGCATTTGAAATTTTCAAATTCTAACAGTAGATTCGTAATTCGTGACCTCAAAAACCCCTATACATCAAATTTCAGAAAAAATTAACCCCTATACATCAAATTTTAGAAAAAAATTACCATTTTTCAAAATTTAGGTCCGCCATATTGGATCCGCCATTTTGAATTTTGAAATTTTGATAACGGATTCGTAATCAGCAACTTCGAGAACCCTAATACACAAATTTTCATATAATAACCGTTATTATTTCGTTTTGGCATGAATTTATTCTGAAAATTTTGCTTTTTTTAATACTAATTTGTTATTAACAATAATTATTTCAAATAATCATGCAATATCATTCTACTTTAAACACTTGCTGGATTCTTATGATGACAGGGAACAAAAAACCGCAGAGAAATTGATAACAAACTACTCGTAAATGTTAAAAAATCAATAGTGTCTAGGTAGTACACTGCAGGTGTACCGCTGTGACTGAAAGGGTTAAATTGTTAGAAATTATAAGTCCGCGAGAAATATAAAAATTGGTAAAGTAACCTGAAAATAAAAAGGTAAAGGATTGCAACCAGGTAGTTTTACCTGAAATTGTCTACACGCTCCTCGCATCGATATCAGCCAGCTATCAGGTAACTCTAAAACTCGTTAGCGAATGGAAGATCGAGGTATCACACGACGCATATTATATTTCAAATGAATAAATGATTAGTTTTTTAATTTTAGTTTAAAATTTGGACTCAAGTCATTTCACTCCTAACATATTTCCTTCTCTGTAGCTCCCGGATCCCGGAGGCCTTGAGAGAAGTTCAGCACGTCGAAGCTTTAAGCATTAGGCCTGCTGGGTCTTCAACTTATGTATTGTACACATATGTTTGCGATTTCTCACGTAACAGATTCGATCTCTTTAATTAAATGATTTTGTTGGGTTACTGTGTTTATTAGAAACAGGTTTGATTTGCTTTAGCTTGCATTTGTGTGAATTATCATTCCACATTTTATTGCATTTACATTTTATGTTATAATTTTTGTTTATATACTTTAACTCACAGGCTATTCTGCTTGCTTGTTTATTGAAGAGATTCCACTTTAAACGCAAAATGTAGAGAGTTAGCTGAAATTAAAATATGTTATAATTGATGACTAAAACAATACGGGTGTCAAATATCAGGCAGCCTCACCAATCAAATTTTATCATAAATGCTTTATAAAATTATCGTTTTTCACATGTACCTTATCGCAAAGGCACTTCGATAAACCGGATATATTACTATTGAATCTCGTAAAATGTAGATACTGAAACGGAAAACGACATTATGAAAAAATTAATTTCACGCTTTATTTTGCTATAAAAAGAAACATATTTTACTGATCAAACTGAGAAGATATAAAAAGTAAAAGTTTGGCTAAACGCTTAATACCTTACGCCATTGTGAGCTAAAAAAATGTGAATCACGTGACGCACACGCAAAAAGTGTGCAAATTAAACATAAATTCAAATTGTCCTCAATAGCTAAACTGTATTACGAGTATTTTATTCGAAATTATATTTCAACATCACAGATGCAAACACACACATAATATATATATGAGGTGTGATCAAAAAGTAAGGTGGCTTTGAATTTCGCACGCTCTGTACACTCTAATTTCAAATTTTTTTTTTTTTTTGTTATGATGGTACACTCGTCACGATCATATGTTCACAGTTTCGACGATACAACATGTGTTGTTTTTATATGAGAGGCATAAAGGTTAGACTCGTGTTTGCGTGCTCGGCGATTTTTTGCTGTTAAAAATAATGGAGCAAAGAGTTTATATTAATTTTTGTGTAAAAAATGGTATTAAGGGGTTACCCCCACTTGTAGCTCAACAAAAAGGCCCTTTTTTTTTAACTACAAAACTTTTTTAAACAATTATTATATCATCTTAAAGAATAAATCTTGAAGAACTTTGAGTAATTTCTTTATTGCAAAATATTACATTGTTAAGTGGCAAATGGCCGCCAATGAAATAGTGTTTTTATTTATATGGTTTGCGGTGACCAACATTGCGGCGAAGTGGATCATTTGAAACAAAAAATGTGGATAGATTTAGTTAAATATAAGTATAAACTAGTCTTTAATCAAAGGATTTAAAAAAATATTCATTTTTCACAAAATGGCGGACAGTCAAAGTTAATGGTTCGATTTTAACGAAAAAAATCGAACGATTAAAGACTACATTTTTATGTATTAAATAAGCCTGCAAAATTTCAAGAAGATCGGTTCATTAGTGTTTGAGTAATCTTGGTCACCGACTTCAGAAATGCCATTTCGAGAAAAACGCGTTTAAAGTTTTAATTTCAGTTTATTCTTTCAGTTAATTCTTCTCTTTCAACGCTCATATCTCAGTCAATTTTGTTCGGATCGACTTGAAATTTCCAGGTCATATTCTCAGATACTTATACTTCAAAAAAATGCAATTAACAAAAAATCGATTTTTTCAAAGTCGCAAGTGGGGGTAACCCCTTAAAGTTTGTTGCCACAAAAAGGAGAAGAAAATCTTCAAATCAAATGCCTGCACAACGCTCGAAAAAATATAGATTAAAAAAACAATTAACACATTAACGACAAAAACTTTATAAATTAAATACTAAAGATACTGTTGGAGTGCCATATGACATAATTTTTATCTTAAATAAATATTATATGATCATTTTTAATATACACAGTATGTCGGAAAAGTTCCCGAACTTATTTTGTAGCGCTTGTACTAGTGACGCCACCTCTTGGACGACACCTGTACTATGTTGCTACATCCCTCTGGAGTGTCTGAGAATTTTTTCACCAGTATCCGTTCATTAGTTGCCGAGATAGACGTGCTTGAGTGAACGTGTGTTTAGTACCCCGGTGCAAGCTTTACGATGAATGAGAAATTTGAACATCGTGGCGCAATTAAATTCTGCTATAAACTTAAAAAAACTTTCGCGGAAATGAAAAAAATGATCGATTCGGCTTACGGTGAAGGTGTAGTGTCGCGTACAACTGTTTACACGTGGTTCAGTCGGTTCAAGAAGGGTAGAGAGTCGTTAGAAGATGACGAGAGAAGCGGCCGGCCGTCAACAGCTGTTACCGACGAAAACGAGGCTCGCGTGCGCGCGCTACTGAAGCAGGATTGCCACATGTCTCTCAGAATGTTGGCAGACAAACTGAACATGAGCAAGGAACGTCTGAAGCGCCGGATTAATCGCATCAGGCCCGAGTACAAGGAACCGGGATCGTGGAGTTTGCTGGATGACAATGCGCCTACTCATTCTTCGAACATTGTGAAGCGTTATCTCGCTGAAAATCAGATCCCACGCATCAATCACGCCCCATACTGTGTAGATACTTCAGATGGATTGGTGTTAAAGGTTCCAAAAACCCCCGCTCGACGATCGAGCTGTAATTTTGCACAGATATTCTTTTTAATATTTTAAATGAATCCTCAAAAAGATTTTTGGTGACTCGTAATAATTTTCGAATTATTAAATTTTTAAGTTTTTCATTTAACCACGCTGTAGCTATATCTATACCTGCTACGTCGCAGAAGAAAAGTATATCCAGCCGATTTTGATCGTTTTCTACACATGATAGCCTACAATGGAATCATAGTGGCCCAATTCCAAGCTGCAAATCTCAAACCTAAACCTAATAACTCAATAATTCAAACTCAATGACCTTAAATCAGAGAAATCGTTGAAATAGACGAATTAATTTTTTTTTGGCATTTTTTCTTTTTTTGTTTTCTTTATTGGAGCTTTTTCGTTTATCCCCCCTCCCAATTTTTTCGAGTGCGTGTGCATACGTGCGTGCGTGTGTGTGTGTGTGTGTGTGTGTGTGTGTGCACGCGCGTGTGCGTGTGTATGTGCGTGTGCGTGTGATTCCGGTGTGTGTTTGATGCACGAGAGAGCAGAAGCGGGTCCAGGGCCGCAGGCCCTGGTGGGAGTGCAGGGGGCGAAGCCCCTGACTGGGGGTTGGAGTGGCGGAGCCATAAAATACTCTTAAAGTTAATATAAACTGAAAATTTACTTAAAATTAAGGCGCCAGAGATATCGTAATCGTGCCGGGTTATTGGATAGGGTCTATTTTCCGAAAAAAGCCTGCTACCCCGGAACCGCTTCTGCTTCCTCGTGCATCAAACACACACACACAAGCACGCACGATTTCTATACGAGGTGTGTTCAAAAAGTAACGGGGATTTCCGTTTTTTGAAAAAAATATTTATTTATTCGTCTATATTAATGTTGTCGCCTTCAAAGTAGTCTTCATTAGATATTATGCACTTGTGCCAGCGCTTCTTCCAATCCTCGAAACACTTCTGAAACTCGATCTTTGAGATAGCCTTTAGCTCTTTCAGCGTTGCGCTTTTAATGTCATATATGCTTGTAAAACGACGGCCCTTGAAGATTCTCTTTATTTTTGGAAATAGAAAAAAGTCACACGGGGCCATGTCTGGCAAATATGGAGGCTGGGGTATCGTTATAGCATTGTTTTTGGCCAAAAATTCACGAATAAGCAATAAAGTGTGAGCAGGTGCATTATCGTGGTGCAAAAGCCATGAATTGTTTTGCCACAAATCTCCGACACAGCATGCAAGGTTTCATTGAAAGATTCAACGCAAGGTTTCAGTGAAAAGTTGCAGCAAAGTTACACTGAAAACTTGCTGAAATATTATACTGATACATTTCAACGAAACCTTGCAGCAACCTTGCAGCAAGATTTCAATGCTATATTTTTTAGAAACCTTGCAGTAACCTTGCAGCAACATTTCGCGAAACATATCGTGCAAGATTGCAGCAAGATTTATTGGAACATTTCAGTAAAACCTTGCAGCAACCATGCAGCAAGATTTTTCTAAAATATTTCATTAAAAAATTGCAAAAACTTGGCAGCAATATTTTTCAAAATATTTTGCACAAAATTACAGCAAGATTTACTGAAGCATTTTACTGACACTTTGTAGCAATCTTGCGGCAAGATTTCAATGATGTATTTTTCCAAAACCTAGCAGCAACCTTGCAGCAATATTTCGTGAAACTTTTCGCGCAAGATTGCAGCAAAGTTTCTTGAAATATTTTAACGAAACTTTGTATATATATTAACGAGAATATATTAACAACAATTTGCAACTAACTTAATTTAATGAGGAAATAAAATATATATATTTCATTGCAAAATTCCAGCAATATCTCATTGCAACTTTGCAGCAATATTTCATTATAACCTTATAGAAAACTCGCAATCAAATCTTGCAGAAACCTTTCACTGCAACCTTGCTGAAGGATTTGTGCAAGGGACATATAAAGATTGCAGCAACTTTTCAGTGCAATCTTGCAGCAACCTTTTAATGAAACCTCGTAGGAAACTTTTATTAAAACCTTGTAGAGAACTTTTTTTGAAACCTTTCAGAAAACTTTCATTGAAACCTTTCAGAAACCTTTCATTGAAACTTCGATGAAGGATTTGTGCAAGGAACATATTGAAGTTGTTGCAACCTTTCATTGCAACATTGCAGAAACCTTTCAAACCTTACATGAAACCTTGCAGCAGCCTTGCAGCAAGGTTTCATGCTGTGTGGGCCGGGCGTTTTTTTTCGGATTGCTTCACGCAAACGGTGTTGAACTTGTAGCTAGTACTTCTTATTGACGGTTTGACCTCGTGGCAAGAATTCATGATGCACTATGCGATTAAAATCGAAGAACACAGTGAGCATAACCTTTACTTTCGACCGCACTTGTCGAGCCTTTTTCGGTCTTGGCGATCCAGAATGTCTCTACTAGGACGATTGAGGCTTAGTTTCGACGTCATATCCGTAAACCCATGTTTCGTCACCTGTTATAACACGTTTCAGCAATTCTGCATCGTTGTTGACTTCATTTAGTGACTCCTGAGCAACTTCCATTCGCCGCTGTTTTTGTTCAAAATTCAACAATTTTGAAACAAATTTTGCTGCCACGCGTTTCATACCCAAAACATTCGAAAAAATTTCATGGCATGAGCCAATCGATATGCCAGCATAATCAGCGACTTCTCTGATTGTGATTCGGCGATCGTTCAAAACCATTTCTTTCACTTTTTCCACTTCTTCATCGGTTGTTGAAGTGTTGGGGCGTCCGGAGCGTTCAGCATCTTAAACGTCTTCACGGCCATCTTGGAAATGCTTATACCACTCGTAAACCCTTATTTTACTCATAGCGGTCTCACCATAGGCCTTTGTTAACATTTCACACACTTTGTTACACTTTATTTCATTTTTTACGCAAAATTTGATCCAAATTCTTTGATTCATTTTTTTTAACAAACGAAAATCGTCGAGCTCATAAAAACACGTCTAACCTTAGCGGGTGCCACTGACAAAGTAAACAATAAATACAGCTGAAAATCGTATCATACTTCAGGGATATGCGTAACAACATAATAAAAAAAAAATTTGGCAATTGGACTCTCCAAATCCACGAAATTTAAAAATTCCCGTTATTTTCTGAAAACACCTCGTATACGTTTAACGAAATTTGGTAAAAAAAAGTGGTTAAAAAACTATTTCTCCGTAACAATTTTAACAGATTACTTCTTTGCAATATATTTTATAAAGTTTGGCCAAAAAAAAACCCAAAAAAAGGAGGGGGGAATAACGAAAAAGTACCTATTTATTATTTTTTTTTTCTTTTTTCTTTTCTAAATTATTTTTTTCCTTTTTTTCTTTTCTTTTTTATTTTATTTTATTTATTTTTTTTTCTTTTTTTTATTGTCTTTATTATTTTTTTTTCTTTTTTTCTTTTTTTGTTTTATTTTCGAAATAAATCAAAACGCAAACCTAACTACGTCAAATTGGGAAAATCATTAAAATAGACGAATGAATTTTTGTTTCCTATTTGGCATTTTTTTCATTTTTGATTTTTTTTTATTTTATCTTTTTTGTTTTAATTTTTTTTCTATATTTTTGTTTTTTTAGTAAACCAAAACTTAAATCTAACTACCTCAAATTGGGGAAACCGTTGAAATCGACAAACTAATTTTTTCCTTCATTTTTTTTTCTCTTAGTCTTACTTTTCTACATTTTACTTTTTTTTAATGCTTTTTTTTCTTTTTTCTAATTTTCTTTTCAACTTACTCCCTTACTTACCTGGATAGACGCGTTTAATATCTTTAAGTAATTCTGCGAATGGGTTCTTATTCGCCTTTTTAACATGACGCCGCCACAGGAACTCGCACATATGGTCGGCAATAGAGTCGGAAGAAACGCCGCCACGAGATAATTCTCGGTGCATCCATCTCCAAGAGGATTCAATATTTTAGGTGTGGATCCCAGTTGTTAAATCAACGAATTCTATGGAATGGTTTACTGTGGCGTGCTTGTGTCCATGTAAATTAAGATTTATATATCCTTTCCAACAATCTGTATGGGTTGTTGTCCCTGGTGCAACATGCTTCTTTATCAATTTGATGAGAGTATCTTCATCCCTTTTATTTTCGGGGCATATCTCCAACCGATAATTGTCGCTATGACCACGATAAATCATGCCAAGTGCCCAATGGCCATTGACAAAACGCCCTCGTTCGTGTTTTCGCCGACCAATCTTGCATTCATCTATTTCTATGATTTCTCCGATTCCCCCTAAAAGACCTTCCGATTCGAATACATCATCTAAGGCAATCATACGTACTTCCCTACAAAAAGAAAATCGATCGGCAACCGTTTCTCTGGAAATTTGTTGGTTTTCAACAATCGAGCTTTCTCGAATTGTTTGTTCAAATGTCATGCGGGTGGCGAAACAATACGTGATTAAGATGCACGCTTCAGCTGACACATGACATCTTTCGAACCACGTGTTCTCTGCTACCGTAACCACGTGATCATATGCTTTGCTTTTATAGCATCGAAACTCGCCAACGACCAATTTGTTTTCATATAAAGACATATTTTTTTATGTTTGAAGCAAAAAAAGATGGTATTAAACCGATATCACGAAGCCATTGCAGAGTTCGTACATGATTGCTTAAAATCGTGGATAATTTGTACAGATTGTATGTTTCATCGATGGTGCAGATCAAAAACTTTCAAAAATACAATAGTCTAATTCATCTGTATGTGCGAGAAGTATAGCAGCCAGTGAATAGCAAATTATAAGAACTCACACAGCATGAAACCTTGCAGCAACCTTGCAGCAAGGTTTCATGTAAGGTTTGAAAAGTTTCTGCAATGTTGCAATGAAAGATTGCAGCAACCTTAATATGTCCCTTGTACAAATCCTTCAGCAAAGTTTCAATGAAAGGTTTCTGAAAGGTTTCAATGACAAGCTGCTGACAGCTTGTGGTAGAAGATTTCTGCAAGATTTCAATGAAAGTTCTCTACAAGGTTATAACGAAAAATTGCTGCAAGATTTTAATGCGAGATTTCTACAAGATTGCAATGAAATATTGCTGCAAGGTTGCAATGTAAGGTTGCGGCAACCTTTATATGTCCCTTGCACAAATCCTTCAACAAGGTTGCAGTGAAAGCTTTCTGCAAGATGTCAATGCAAGTTTTCTACAAGGTTATAATGGAATATTACTGCAAAGTTGCAATGAGATATTGCTAGAGGTTTGCAATAAAATATATATTTTAGTTCCTCATTAACCGTTTGGCTGCTGACGTATTTTTTCGGACATATGCCAAAACTGCGGCAATAATTGCTCGTGTATGGGAAAATTTAACAAAAAAAAAAGTAGATTGAAATATGTAATATTATTACAACAATTAAAAATCGTATGCTCCGCAAACGCAAGGTGCTTCACTGGACACACAAATTCTAGTGTTCTGGATCAGCATTATTACGCTCTCCGCAGTCTAGGCATCGAAAAAAAAAGGAGCGCTATCGCGCTCTTCGCATTTTTGGCGTAACATAAGAAGAGCGCGATAGCACTCGTCAGCAGCCAAACGGTTAAATTAATTTTTTAGTTGCAAATTGTCGTTAATATATATTGTATACATTAATATTTCACGGAAAAAACATAAAGAAATTTTTTGACCTAGGGTGAAGTTCGAACCCGGATTCTTCGCATTATGAAGCAGACGCCCTAACCACTAAGTTATACGCACCGCTTGTACAACTAAAATTAATATTTTAATTATTTGTTGGCGGATGTTCCGTAGTTTAAATACTTAAGTGTTTGAATCAATTAAAACCAAGTTTAAAAAAAAGAAAAAATTTTCTTGAAGTAAACTTTGTTATTAAACTTTGGTGTAAAATAAATACTTAAATTGAAATTATATTTTAATTGTCTAAGAGTATAATGCTACCTTGGAGAACAGTAAATTTCTTTACATGAATAACATCACTCTTGATACAATATAATTGCAGGCTTATATAAATTATTATAATAAAGCGAGTTCAATTTAAATTTGAAAATCTCGTTATGAACAACTAATCAATGCATAAAAGTCTTATGAGAACAGTGCAACATCCGCCAACTTATAACTGAAATTCATATTTAAATATATACAAAAGTTGCGTATAGCGTAGTGGTCCAAGGCATCTGATTCATAATGCGAAGAACCCGGGTTCGATTCCACCGTAGGTCAAGAAATTTTTCTGCGTTTTTTCCGTGAGACATTATTAAATACAATATATAAACGACAATTTGCGACTAAATAATTAATTTGAGGCGGAAATAAAATATATATAATGTAAAAATAATATTAAAATCTTCTAAAATATGAAAAAAATGGTTTAAATAAAAATATATTGGGTGTACAACTTTGCTTCCGCCGTTTTGCAATAAATGGCTGTAGCGGTAAATGGTAGTTAAAATAAATAGATCATAGATGTCATACAATAAGCTTAGGTATTTGTAAACATAACGCCATCGAAATATTAGTCGATTTGTGTCTGCATCATAAAGTTATTCTCGATTAAACATGTCAGCTTACGAGCCAAATTCTCGTCATTTGCGAGAGGTTTTAATTTTCTGCTTTAATATGAAGAAATCTGCGACTGAGGCTCATCGAATGCTCTCGAATACCTATGGTGAGGCCGCTATTAGTGAAAGAACGTGCCGAGAGTGGTTTCAACGCTTCAAGAACGGCGATTTTAACGTCGAAGATCAGTATGGCGGTGGAAGAAAGAAGGTTTTCGAAGATGCAGAATTGGAGGCATTACTTGATCACAACAAGCCATTTCAAAACGCCTGAGAGTCATGGGAATGATTCAGAAACAAGGAAATTGGGTGCCGTACGAGTTGAAGCCGAGAGATGTTAAACGGCGTTTGTGTGTTTGTGAACAGCTGCTTGCAAGGCAAAGACGGAAGGGATTTCTGCATCGCATTGTGACTGGGGACGAAAAATGGGTTCACTACGATAATCCCAAGCGCAGAAAATCATGGGGATATCTCGGCCATGCTTCCACGTCGACGGCCAAACCGAATATTCACGGTTCCAAGGTCATGCTCAGTATTTGGTGGGACCAGCTCGGCGTAGTGTATTATGAGTTGTTAAAACCGACTGAAACAATCACAGGCGATCGTTATCGAATGCAATTAATGCGTTTGAGCCAAGCATTGAAAGACAAACGGCCGCAATACAACGAGAGACATGATAAAGTGATTTTACAGCATGACAATGCTCGACCCCATGTTGCGAAAGTGGTCAAGACATACTTGGAAACTTTGAAATGGGAAGTCCTACCCCACCCGCCGTATTCTCCAGACGTTGCTCCCTCGGACTATCACTTGTTTCGATCAATGGCACACGGCCTGGCTGACCAGCACTTCCGGTCTTATGAAGAAGTAAAAAATTGGATCGATTCGTGGATCGATTCAAAAGATGACCAGTTTTTTCAACGCGGGATTCGTATGCTGCCCGAAAGATGGGAGAAAGTAGTGGCCAGCGATGGACAATACTTTGAATCATAAATGTATAGCCAGTTTTTTACAATAAAGCTTCGAATTTCGGAAAAAAACGGCGGAAGCAAAGTTGTACACCCAATAAAAAAAAAATTTTTTTATTCATTTACTTTATCAATTTTTATAGTTTTTAATATGACTTCTCATATTGATCATGAACTTTGCTGCAAGGTTGCTGTAAGGTTGCAAAAAGAAGCATCATTGAAATTTTGCTGCAAGGTCGCTGCAAAGTTTTGTTAAAATATTTCAAAAAACTTTGCTGCAATTTTGCACGAAATGTTTCACGAAATGTTGCTGCAAGGTTACTGCAAGGTTTCTAAAAAATATAGCATTGAAATCTTGCTGCAAGATTGCTGCAAGGTTTCGTTGAAATGTATCAGTATAATATTTCAGCAAGTTTTCAGTGTAACTTTGCTGCAACTTTTCACTGAAACCTTGCGTTGAATCTTGCAATGAAATCTTGCATGCTGTGTGGGATGCATTGAATTTTTTTAATGTTTACGTCAATATAAGAATAAATTACGTTTATTTACATTTTTACTTTGCAGTAAGCTTTTTATACGTGTATTGAAGCCAGTGCAATCTATAATTTACGTGGATTTTATAGTGTAATAATTTTTAAGGTTTTACGTTTTTTTAAGCCAATTACAAGTATTGGATTTTCAAATTTTCACGTGTACATAAAAGTACTTTGGAAAATATTTACGTTAATATAATTTGAATTGGAAAAATCACGTGTACATTACAATTAGAAAATTGTAGGTTATATCCACGTTAAGTACTCTCAACCAGAGATGAATAGAGAGAGACCTCGAACAGAGATGAATATATACTATTCATCTCTGTCTCAACGAATATAGACGCGTCTATATTTGTTGGTACTCTTGACGGTACTCTTACATATATGAACGTATTTACGTGTCTTTGGTGCGAATAGACACAGCGAACAGAAATAGTACTTAAGGGGCTATACCAGTGTGAACGCTGAAAATTTGGGTGATTTTCGGGAATTTTTTAAAAGAAAAAAAATTCATAAAATATTTTAAAAATATAAGAGCATATCAAGCTATATTTAAACTATATTCCATAATTTTTTTATTAAAAAATATTGAAAAATGAGCGACTTATGCGCCGTCTTCGGAGGCGCCAAAAAAAAAGTTCCTCCTCTGCTGCCACGATTCCGGCCGAATGAGTAGCTGAAAACAAAAAAAAAAAGTCTTTGAACTAGAAGGTATTTCCTATATAATGTCGCAGAATTTTCGAAAAATATCAAAATTTAACAAAATGGCGTAGTTATCAAAAAAAAGTTTTTTTTTGGTCAAAAATATGGTCGCTTTTTTTAATGCCAAATCGTCAATTTTCATCCAATCAAAAAAATCTTACGTCATTATAGAGTAAATATATTCAAGAGTACTCAGTTCAAATTTAAAGTCAATCGGATAATTGCTCTTTGAGTTACGATGGCAGCAAATTTGAAAAATGTCATTTCGAGAAAAACGCGTTTAAAGATTAAACTAACAATTTTTGCCTGCGAGCGGTTGCTCTTTAAAAGGCTGCCATTCGAAAAGTATTAAAGATACGGTCTTGAAAATTCACAGGATATTCTTAAAAGTATAAACTGTCGAATAAGACAAAAAAAAATATCGATGTCTTAAAAGTTTCACACTGGTATAGCCCCTTAAGAGGATAATTAACATTCTACCTGGTAATGGCCTAAGCCATATAGTGCAAAAGGCAAAAATATAAATATAAAAAAAAAGAAAAGGTACAACAGATGAAAAGATGAGCTAATTTTCATCTCTGATGGTTATACGATGCGTATGCACCGAACATGCGTATGCCCCTACTTCGCTTGAGCTAAATCGGTATAGTTCGGCAGCTCGCACATAATAGTAATAGGCAGCAGTTCTTCGCGAGCGCGACTTGCCACACTTTTTCTCATTGACTGGTGATCTCTCTATTCATCTCTAATAGAACGTTTCTAAAAATCACAAAAATTGTCCACTGATGTTCATTATAATTTGGTGTAAAATATAATTATTATTATATTAATTTGCTTTTGCATTTTAACTTACATTATAAACGAACTATATTGTAAATCCCGATCTGATCCCTGCTGAATTTTACAGTATATTTATTTTTAAATAAATTAAAGCTATTTCAATCCAATTATTTAAGATTTTAGCTTAAAAAAAAACTAAGATTATTTAAAATATTATTTCATAGCAAATCATAATTTATTTATAAAATTTACTTATAATGGACGATATTATAAAAACGTTATTAAATAAGATAAAAGCTGCAGGAAGAGAAAATGAAGTATCATTTAAATTTAAGGTTATGGACACTGATGAATTAAGAGTTGCAGCAGCTTTAAGTTTTATGAAAATATTTGATATCAAACTACAAGCAAAATGTAAAACAAAAAATTTAAAAGAATCTATTAAAATGAGAAAGTTAGGAAATACAATGTACATTTCTAATAAAAAAAATGTTGAAAAACTCATAGAAGCATGGAAAATGTATTCAATGAGTATAGCTGCAGCTCCTAGTGAATCGCAAGAGCTTTCATTAGCTTATGCTAATAGATCCGCTGTTTTAATGGATTTATGTAAATACCTAGAATGTATAGAAGATATAAATAGAGCTCTAAATTTAAACTATCCACATCATTTAAAAGGAAAACTTTTATGTCGGAAAATTGAATGTTTAAATTTTTTAAAAAATTCTCTCAAAATAAAAGACACTATTGAAGAAGTCCAATCTTTGCTAAAAAGTATTGATATATGTAATGAAGACAAAGAAAAATATGAAAGCAAATTAAAAAATATTCAAAATTTGCATGATTCAAAATCATACAATGAAAATACTAAAGTAAAAAAATTTCCTACATTTGTTTCACATAAAGAAATACCTTGTGCTTCTGAAGCTATTACTATAAAATATAACAAAAAATTTGGTAGGCATATAGTAACAACTCGAAAAGTTAACCCAGGGGAAATATTAATAATTGAAAAACCTTATGCTATATTTCTTTTACCTGAAGAAGCATATACCCATTGTTCACATTGTTTACAAAATCATTGGGCAATGATTCCTTGTAAATTTTGTGTTTATGCTATGTATTGTTCTGAAAAATGTATGAATAAGGCATGGAAAAATTATCATGAAACAGAATGTTTTATCACTGGTTATTTGTTAGATTTAGGATTTGATATGTGTAGTTTATTTAGTTTGAGGCTTGTTATATTAGCTCTTAAAGAAGCAGGCAGCATAGAAAGATTAAGAGACATGGTAAAAAAAGCTGATGAAATTACTGGTTACTACATCTATATTATTTAAAAATATTTTATATTATTTGTGTCATATATTAACTTTAGTATATAATATTACTTTTAGATCCATTAAATAAAGGTTTTGACGAAGATGGACTGTTTCGTAGTGATAAATATACCAGTATATATACACTTGTAACTAATACAGAAAAACGTTCAGCGCCAGATCTTTTTCAAAGAGCCGTAAAAGCTACTTTTGTTCTTTGTTATATATGTACATTTACCCCCTTACTGGGAAAAAAATTTAATTTTGATTTAGATGAACTAATATTCAATGAAAATGTTACATTTATTGGAGGATTGATTTTGCGCCATATGCAAATAATTCCTAGCAATATTCATAGTGTATTTTTATATTTTTATTTTGAAATGTCTTATTATCTTAATACTTAAATAATTTTTAATGTAATTTCAGTTTATTGAAGAATACAAAATTGATACAGTTAATATAGGAGCAACAGCTTTACCATTCTGTAGTCTTTTAAACCACAGTTGTGAATCTAATGTATCAAGATGTTCAACAACAAATTATAACATTGTTTTTGCTCTTGTTCCTATTGAAACAGGTTCACAAGTAAGTTTTTATGATTTAGCTTCTTTAATTTTATTTTTAATTTATTTTGTAATACTTTTTAGATTTTTGATAGTTATGGAAGTCATTATGCTTTAATGAATAAATTCAAAAGAGAGGAAATATTAAAACAATTTTATTTTAAGTGTGATTGTATAGCATGCAACGAAAACTGGCCGACTTATACAAATTTGCCATCTTTTGAGGTAATTATTAAAAATCCAAATATAAATTAATAAACAATAAAACTGAAATAATGAAAAACAATTTAAACTTTTTAATTTTAGATATTATTAACTAATGAAAAGATTAAAAAAAAAATTAGAAAAACACTTGAAAACTTTTATTCTTACTTTGAATATGCAAGTTCAGAAAACATTCAGGATAAGCCTTATTTGTTGACAGATTTAGCAGAGATGATTGAAGTTTTATTTAAACATGTGCAATTACCTTGTCTTGAAGTTAATAATGTTGTTGAAACATTGAAAAGAGTACTTCGTTTGACATATGGAAGCAAATTTGAATTCCCAAAGCTAAATTAATTTTGAGTAATGTAATATTCTTATTCTGAACAGATTTATAATGAATTAAGCAATATTTCTGTGTACATTTTCATTTTTTATTTAAAGATTACTTATTTAAAAAATATTATCTAACACATGAGAAATCTTCATTTCAGTAAGTATAATTTTTAATAACCAATATAATTATTGTATGTATTTTTTTTATATGACTAAATTATTATTTTGGCAGAAATTAAAGACCAATCACATTTTAGTATATGTGAAAAACAAGAATATATTTTTTAATAAACAGTTTTACATATTAATTTATTTTATGAATCAAAGAAATTAGATATATTTTGTAAATTATAAAATCCTGATAAATACCATAATATGTACCATGTTTTATATAGTAATTTATCCATTTTATAATATAAAATCCTGTTTTGAAAATGTTAAAAATGTATATAATTGTAAAAAATGAAAATAAAAAATAAAAAAAATCTCTGCTATAATTTTTATTAAATAAAAAGTGTTGTTTATCTTGAATATGTTTTTATGATAATTATTACACAAATATCGAAAAATTTCACATTAAATAACTTTATTATGTATGATAAACAATTATAGGTTTTACAAGACATTTATTTATTTCAATATTCAATATCACAGTAAATATACATATGCAATGGACTGTGGCCTTAGTACCATAAAGTGAAGTAGTCTTCTGCATATGATTACTTTCGTCAAGAGGAGGCTAAATTGAGACTAATAAGTGTAAATACACATTAGATTTTTATACTATTAACTATATTTTGGAGTAAAGAGAAAATAAAAGTCTAAGTGCAAATATGAGTTCTAATGATTCATATTTTATCTTTTCAATCACAGTATGTACTAGACATTGCAACAAACACTTTCGTTGTGCATCTTTTACTTCTTATAGTAATGAAAATATTGTGCATACGCGCATCACATGATTAAAAAATTTATTAAATTGTATAAATATGTTATTTTTGCTTCCTTAAAAAGGAAGAATTGTATTTCAATATTAAACATATATGCATATTAATTCTTTTATATGTATAGAACACAGCACATTGAAGTATGCATACGTAAATATCTTTGCAAACATATAATGCTAAATTAGCTTTTAATAGAGTTTAATTAGTTTTTTTTTATATACGTAATAGATTTGTGGAGTAAAATAAAAGATTTATTTTAAAATTTTGGCACAATAAGAAAAAATCACAGATAAAATCATTGTACATTGCAAAAGTCTCGATGAGAGTACAGATTGTTTATACAATTATAAAAATTTAAAAAGGAAAATATTACTTTGTAATTTGTAGTTGTAGGTTTAGCATTTGTTTGTTATATACTTTTTGTTTCTATGCAAAGACTAAATGAAGTCACTGCAATTATTTTTAATAAATTTTAATTAATAGGTAGTAAAAAAATAGATAGACTTTACAGTGTATATGATGCTTAAGTAAAATAAATACTGGAAGGGACAAGACGGTCCTCTTATTTTGTAATTTTAATTTCTTTTAAATTTTACTATTAAGACTATATTCTTAAATATGTGCAAATTTATAATAACTATAACACAAGTGTACATTATCATTAGCACACTATCAAATCTTAAAATGATTGTATCAAGTTTGATTTCTGCATACATTCTTTATAAACTCTGATTTTTATTGTTCAATATTATATGTACTTTTATTATATGAAATTTTGTTATGAGGTCGTTTATCAATTTTCATTTTATTCATAAAAGGCTAATTTCTTTTTTAATAAAATATTAAAAAACTTATATATAAAAAAGTAAATATTAAATTATATTTCATATTTAACACAATATTCAGACTGAAATCTCTCATTGGCAACATCCGATTTTTTAATTCATAATTTTCCAGTTTGGCAGAGCTTCAGCAATCATAGTAGAAAAATGTGCAGAAACATTATAAACTACTGTTTCTCCAGCAGATAAAACTGCACCAAAAGAACCATATGTACCATAATCTATTATACTGTGATTACAAGCAGACAATACTGCTAAATCTTTTCCCGGTCCTCGAGCATCATTGTGGGAAATAAAATTTATTCTCCATTTGTGATGTCTTAAGTTATATTTACACCATGCTATATTGTCGCTTGCCACCAAGAAAATGACATTTTTGTACTTTTTATCAAAATAATCCATTGCATTAAAATAATAATCAACTGGGGCTGGTCGAACTTTTAATTTTTGCCAAAGATAGTCAATGTAATCGGTTCTGCGCACATGTATACTTACATAAATTGGATCTGATAAGTTGTACTGCATTGATGCTTCTTTTAGAACTGTTTCAGCATAGTTTCTCAAACTTATTTTAAATGTAAATTCTTGTCGCATATCATCTAACCATACTAAAATTAATGACCAATATGCTGCATGTCTATAAAACATCAATAAAAATAAAATTAATTTTCTATAGTTTTTATTTTTAATGTAAATTAAATACATACTTAGGAATAATAATGTTTTGTTCTGTACTATTCCATTCTGCCAATGAATTAACGATTTGACTGATGTCAATAATACATTGACCTATGCTACTTAAAGGTGGAATGCTTAAACTTTCAAAATACTGCTCTAATGTTTTTAAAATGCATCTAGGCATAAAAGGTTCAAGTCCAGTTCTCCTAAGAGGACATTTTAATATTTATAATATTAATTTAAATATAAAAAAAAAAAAAAAAAAATTAAAATTATACTTATATTTAAAATTAACAAACCTAGCAGTTGCCCAAACAGATGCATATTCCCACATTTGATTACCTAATCTACCTCCTTGAACAGCTGATACTATGCCATATTTAGGGCATAAAAATGATTTATGTTTATTATAATAAACTTTAATACCTCGTGAATAAAGATCATGGCAAAGAGCTTGTTCGTATGAAGATATTTTTATGTGTCTAGTAGCTGGACTAGATGTGTACATAGGAAAAAGAAATACATGAATTCCTAATACAACTAAAAGAGCAAGGACAATTGCACTTGCAAGCACATGCTGCTGAGCATGACTCATTCTAATTTAGCTATTTTATTCAATTGCAGCAAAGTCTACATTTAAGACTGTTTATCTATTCTAACATTTCTATTAAATAAATTATTTTATTTATCCAGCATTTTGAATTTCTATTTGAAGGTGCGAAATATCAACTATTAGCTCATTGTTGCATGGTAGCAGTTGATTATAAATATATTTCATAGAGAGATTTTTTTTTAAAAATATTAAATTTTTTTCTTGTTTATTGTACAACCAGTGTGACTGGTAACTTGCCTTTCGATGGTTTTGCATAATTTCCAACATGACTTAAGTTTCTATAATATTAAATATTCAATTTTAGTTATATTTAATATTTATTAAACATAATTAAATTAAAATAATTTAAGTAACATTTTTAATATTTAATAAACTGATAAATATTTAATCATTTAGAAAGGTAAAAATTTTTACTTACAAATGAATTTATTATTAGCCAACTTTATTGACATTTTATCACTATTTTCGATTAAAATTTTGATCCACCATTTGTGCTTAAAAAATCTTTATTTGTTTTGCAATGTTTTTGTCGTGGAGCAATGTCCAATAATAATTAAAACTGCATGATGTTTTGTATTTAAAAATGTTGTAATATAAAATGTAATACGTTTATCAGACTTAGTATAATAGCTTTTTTCTTGATTGTACTCTTTCACTGTTATTATTATTATTTTTTTTTTACGTATGTATATCTAAGTTAAACTAATTCTACGCAAATAAGTACATGCGTGCACCTTTTACACCCTCAACCACTTAACAATCCCCTCCATGTTCTCAAAGGTCGCAAAAACTTGATATCCCGTTATGTCCTTGTATTTTAGACATGCGCGTAGCGCGTTTATCACACACACATATGTTATAGATTTATAATATTTAATACATCGACGAGAATGTTTGATAGGTGGCGATAGTGTCATTTACGTTGTGTTAAGTAAAAACGATAAATTAGGAAACGCTCAGACTTCTTTTTGACTACTTAGCATTGCTGACGCATGTCGATGTGATTTGAATCTGTATTAGCTTTGTAATTAATAATTAGGCAGTTTGCTGCATATATAACAATTATTACTTAGTTCATTTTTTTAAATTTTATTTAATTTTAATAAACAGTTGTGTTAAAAGTTTTAGTAAAGAAAAGTAAATTTGAAAATCACAAGTATGCATGTGTGTACAACTCACCTATACCAGATTTTTCCCGATTTCCTTATAATTAACCGGTCAGTAGTGTCCGGAAGAGTCAAAAGTTCAATTGTACTTGATCGATCAAATACGATCGAGAGAACGCAAGAAACTGTGCACTTGCGACTCTCCTAAGAAAAAATTTTAATGCTAACTCTTAACTGATACTTAATTCACTGTAATCTTATCAATAATTAAATTAATTAATAATACAAAGTTTTCAGTGAGATCGGACGGAAGATTTCGACTCATACGCAGAGTCCGTTACGAGTCGTGACAATAACGATTTTCGGTAGCGCGCGTATGAGACGCGTATTGTGCCTTATCAGGCCGACCGGCTATCCACGACTGGTAATCGCCGTCGATCTTCTTCGATCTTCGCTACGCGAAGAACAACGCAAGAAAAGTGGCGTTTCAAGTGCCGTTTCCTACACGTCATTTTCCATTTGCTCCAGCGATGCTCCGATCTGCGCATCCGAGGCGTCGGTTGTTAGTGACGACGGTGCTGAAAATGCAAGGAAGACTGGCCTCGTCGCTTCTGTGCTGCTCCTTTTGCAGTCCGTAAAAGTCTGCTCAGCTGACTGCATCCACTGTAGAGCTTGTTTGTTGCGTTTCGGTTGGCCGTTTAGGAGATTGTGTAGAGGCGCCTACAAACGTGCTGCATTGGGTATGCATCTCCGGTAATAATTGTGCATACCGATCATCGAGGAGGGCCGAGGAAAGTCCTCGATCACCTTGACTTTGCTGGGAGGTGATTTGTACCCATCCTTGGAGAAACTGTAGCCAAGGCATTGGACTGCATTCTTGCCGAAAGCGCACTTGCTAAGGTTGATGGAGAGGCGGGCGTACCTGAGCACCTCGAAGAGCTGACGCAGATGAACTAGGTGTTCCTTGTGCGACCTAGAAGCGAATAAAAGATCAAGGTAACATCGGACGAACGGAAACTTAAGCAACAGCGAATCGATGAACCGCTGAAATGTCTGCTAGGTATTGCAGAGTCCGAGCGTCATGGCCACTGGGATTTGGTGGAAAGCTCGCTGTAGATCGACTTGCGGGACACTATCTGGAGTGGTGCACGCATTGAGCCTGCGATACTCGCCGGTGACGTATCAGCCTCCGGTCCGCATCATTCTGCACCAGATGCAAAGGACTAGCCCATTAGCTGCTGGATAGACGAATGAGTTCCCGGTCCAGTAAGGTGTCCCTGATGATGATTTTTACATTGAATTGAAAAACCAAAAAATACAAGTATTTTATCTTTCAGTATAACGGCCCATTCGGCGTAGTTAGTTATTCGTTATTTTCAATAACGTAAGTATGGGACGGAATGGGTTTCGGTGACTTCAAATTGTTTATAACAATTTATTCCAAAATGAGTTGCACGAACAAAAAAATGTTACTAAGCTTTTTTCATGATTTTTCCCATAGAATCGATTGCCGCTATTAGTTTTTCGAAATTCCGAGTTTCGTATTAATTTGGTTAAACAATTTTGCAATAAATAATCAAATTGAAAAATGAAAAAACGGGTATTTTATTTTTCAGTGAAGTCGTGTTTAGCATGGTTAGTTTTATTCTATATAGCCTGGGTTTCGCAAGGACCTTAATGGATTAAAAAGATCTTGTAGAATTTAATAGATATTTATAAATTCTCATAGAGATTTTATGAAAATTAATAAATTTTATGAGAAGCGCAAATCCCATTCTCATAGAAATCTCCGAATTTTATAAGATTCTATAAGAAATATCTGGAATAAATTATTTAACATTATTTTCTTATTCATTCTGATAGAAATCGTCTGAAAAAATTTATCGGAAAATAAGAATTTTTATGAGAAATAAATTTTTTCTAATTTATTTTTCATCAAATTTATGGAAATTGTAAGAAAATAATAAAATAAATTAAAATTTTTTTTTTAATAAGAATGTACGAGAAAATAATTTTTTTAGTATATAATTAGATTCTATGAGAAAATAATATGGATTTTCATAGAACTTCATTTTTTGAGAATGAATTGAATAGCCATCGCCTTAAATTTATCGGATCCTATGAGAAAGTAATATTTAATTTTTTAATTTAATTTTTATGAGTATAAACGAGATGAGACAACGTTACAAATAATTTTAATGCGATTGTATGAGAAAAAACCTTTTAATTTGATTTTAAGATTTTAAAAATTTAATAATTTAATGAGAATATAACAGCAATAATTTTATCAGAAATAATAAAATTCTATTATTTTTATAGATTTTGATAAAAACTATAGTTTTTCAATAAGATACTTTGCCCATTGATTCTTATAAAAATTTTTTATAAGAATCTATCAGATTTTTTAAGCAGAGCAAACACACAGCTGTAAGATCTTATGTCTCTTTTAACAAAGATAATTATTCTAAAATTTTAATAAAAAAATGAGTTTTTTAGCCATACTGCTTTAACTTTTTTTACAAATAATTCAGCATAAATACATTTTAATATTTGTATTATTTTTGAATTCTCATAAAAGTTTGTAAGTAATAACTTGTAATCAAACAAAAAATTAATTTATTTACTATTGTAAGATTTTATAAAAAATTGTTAAAATAATATTATACATAAAATTTTAATTTATTGCTTATTAAATAAGAAAAAAGTTTTAAGGCCAAAAGGATTCTATATTAAAAAAAAATAACTTATTAAACTGATCAAGAGCAGGTCTGGTTCACACAGCCAGAACTCTATCTAACAATACTTATTTTTAAGCAGCTTTGTGATTGTTGAAAGAGACAGTTTTCTTGAAACTTATAAGTCAATTTTATTAATCCTAATAAAATTGAATTTTTTTTTTTTAGATTCCTAGATTAGAGAAAGGGGGAATGCACATTTTGAACTAAATCTTTATAATCAACAATTGATTACAAATTTGAAAAAAAAATTTTGAAATCATAAAAGTAATGCTTTCTAATATCTTAAATTATAAAAAAATAAATATGTTTTTTTGAGGAATTCTTATTACCTCCTTAAAAATAAAATTTTATAATTTTTGATCATTGATATATTTTAGCATTATAAAGACCTAACATTGTATTAAAATTAAAATTTCTACAACGCACTGTTTTAAAAAAAAGTTTTCTGAAAATTCAAATATACTGTTAAATAAAAATAATATTTTTCAAATTAAATATTTATGATTTAAGTTCAATCAAAATAAGCATTAAATGAGACCATAATATTAGTTTGAAAAAATTTATAAATACAATTTAATCTTTCAAATATGATGTACATTGCCTTGAATACTTTATTTTTAATAGAAAATAACAGATATGCACGTACAGATTTAATTATAAAAAAGTAATATTTATTGTAAGAAAAAAATTTAATCCATGCGTGTCTTGATAGTTCTTGTAGTAACTTTATCTTTTTCGCTAAAACATAATAATTTGCTTTATGACATTTGAAAATGCAATATTTACACAGATCAAAACATTTGTACTCACATTATATAAACAATAGCACCCCATCCAGAAATAGCATCTCTATCACAGGAATTAACTAATGCTTGACTAATAGTTTCAAAAAGATCATCTGCTTCTAAGTTAGGTTCATATAGTGCTTCACACATACCATATAATTGCTCTGTGCATGTTCCACCTACTACAAAATCTTCTGGCTTATTTAAACAGCCTATAAGATCCATATTACAAATAAAAGGTTCAAAAGTTTCAGGAGTTAATCCTGCTACAACTGGCTCTACAAAATATGGACCAAATCTCCTTTCGTACAAAAGATTTGAAATCATTGAAGCGAAAGTGTTGGGATGAATTTTTCTGTTTTCCTTCAGTTCATAAAGATTTAATCTAAAACGTAACCTTTCCATGACAGTTTGACTGTCAGTAGCAAGTCCAGGAAGACCAAGATACAAGTGTGGCCCCATTTCATAAATCTTTTGAAAATCACATGATATCGTTTGTGCTTGAATACCAAATCTACGATCAGCTGCTATAGCAACACAATTTTTTCCTTTCATTGCTATAATAGCACCACCATTGTATCCTAAAATACTCTAAAAGAAATTTTAAAATTTAATATATGAAGTTTATTTATATATTATCTAAATAAAAAATCCAAGTAAAATACTGTAAATATTTGCATTACATTAGATTTTAATATAATTTTACAAAAAGTATTTAATTAAACAATTTATGTGCAAGATTTATTGTAATAAAACATGCAATGTCACTTAATCTAATACTATCATAACCTGGAATGATTTAAATCAAGTTAAAATATAGAAACTGTTTACGTTAAATAAAAAAATTAATCCATTAAAATATTAAATAAAATATTATTTTAGTTAATGTAATTTCTTACCATTGTATTGGAATAATAAAATATATTTTTATGTTATGAATTTGTGGTAGCGGCTTAAAATATTGCTAAGTTGTCGCCAGCCACAAAATAAATAATTTTATAGAAAGGTCATCGATATTTCTTTGTACTTTCTATGGATATCTATTTTATCAGCAATATGTAAATCAAAAAGTAATTAGCTATTTTCAAATTAATGTTAAGATGCGTATATTTTTAAATATATATAAAAAAATATTACATAGTTAGAAATAAAAATGAAATTTGTTGTTAGTTCTTTATAACCAAAATTTATAATAAAATTGAATTATATATATATACAACTAAAAATTATTTATAAATTTTATCGATGCATGAAAATTTATATTCTATATATATATATATATATATAAATGCACATATATTTATTTTTTGAGAATTATAGCTGCTATTCTTATAAATTTTTACTTTATGCTTGTTGGAAAAAATATTTCGATTTCTCGAAGTTTAGAAATTTTCGAGAGGCCTTGACAATAATCGATGTTATCGAGAGCAGCAGAGGGCACTGCAGCAGCTGCTGCTATAGTTTGCTGCAGCGGCCAGGAGCAGCAGTTTCCGTAGAAAAAGAAAACTACAGTGTCGATACCTTGTCAATGGTTCTCTAAGTAAAAAATATGGCTGTGTAATGTTTTCAAGTATAAAATTCGGTTGACATTACATTTTAGTAAATATAAACATTGAGATTTTATAAATTGAAAAAAATATATAGTTCGACTGAAAAGAGAATTAAAAAATAAACACGTGGAAGCCATACGGTGACCATTCAGACTTTCGAGGTTCAGGAACCTAGAATAATATGCAAGGAATGTGCGCGAACGAGTCAAGTTATTGCAAATGTCATGCATCTTGCAACAAGGAATGACTTGCAATATCCCAAAAATAAATGGTCCAGAACAGTCTGTTTTTTGAAGACTGAGGTTGATCAAAAAGTTAACATTTACTGGATGAGGTGTTTGACCTTCTGATTCTATTTTAGTATTGTGGTTAGTGAGATTTTATAATTCATAAATATTAATATTAAACAAATATTTTGAGAATTAACAAAATTAATTTAAAATCTGTACATGTTTTTAGTTTGCCTTGGGTTTGTATTTTCTGTTAGCTAAAAACAAATATTATTTAGCAAATAAAGGTCCTTCATAGTTGAAGGAAATGTATGGATATTGTTCTAAAAAAAGCTTTGACTTATTGTACACAGATACATATATAAATATGCAATAATATATTTATAAAGATTTTCTTTGGCATTAAAATTTTTACATTACACTATTTTGATGTCATAAAATATATAAACATGAATTTTATTTTTAGGTGCAAATATTAATTTAAGATTTAGATAATTGAAACAACATTTTTATAAAAATAATTGTATATTTATAGTGTTATTATAAAAATAATTACAAGAAATGTCTCTGAAACCTAAAGTAGTAGATTTTGGTCAAACATGGAATATTTTACAAGAGACTGTCAAAGGAGTTATAACATTATCTGATGTTCCACGATCAACATGGAATGACAGATTTAGGTAAGAAATATTGAATTAAAATGAGTATTAAATCAAAATAAACAATATTAATATATTTTTTTTAGTGATGTATATTCATTGTGTGTTGCTTATCCTGAGCCATTAGCAGATCGTTTATATGATGAAACAGAAAGATTTTTAGATAATCATGTAACGCAATTATTAAATAAAGTTCAATCCCAAGGAGAACATGGCCTATTACAAGCATATCATCGTGCCTGGACTGAATATTCTCAAGGAATTAATTATCTTCATCAGTTATATTTATATTTAAATCAACAACATATAAAAAATAAAAAACTAACTGAAGCAGAATTTATTTATGGATCATCTTCAACAGCTTTGCCAGATTATCAAGAGCAAAAAGAAATTGGTGAATTAGGCTTATACATATGGGAAAATAAAATGATTAAATCATTAAAGAATTCCCTTGTTGTATTATTACTTGAAGGAATACACGCAGATAGATTAGGAGAAGCTCAACCAGCTACAGCAGATGTTATTTGTGGTGTTATTGAAAGTTTTGTAAGAGTTGAAGAGTATAAGATGAAAGGTCAATTGAATGTGAGTAATTTATGATTAAAATAATTTAAGATAAGTTTAAAATTATAAAATTTATTTTTATTGAATAAAAATATTTAATCGATAAGATTTTGTGCAAATTTAAATAGTAACCAGCTCAAATGGGATTATCTAAAATTGTAAAAAAATAAAAATTGAATATAAAATATAATTTATAATTTATAAATGTAATTTATAACAGCAATTAATTGATTAGATCAACTTAGATTTAATTTTCATCACAATACTGTTAAGGAAATTTTTTATTTATATTTATTTTCATATAATTTTGTTTAAAATTTTTTCATATCTCTAGTAGTACTTTTTATTATCGTTCTTGAAAGATTGAATACTGCTAATATTTTATTTAAAGTTTTTATATTCTAGTACTTTTTGAAATTTTTTAAATAATTAATAGAAATGTTTAATAGAAATTTATTACTGTTATTGAATTTTTGATTATTTATAATTGTCGATTTATAAAAAATAAATTTTACAAATTATAAACTGCTAAAATAATTTTAAATTCAATTATCATAATTTATTATATAACTGATTGGAAATTTGCAATGAAAAAAATATATATTTAAATCAAAATTTTCAGTTATATCAAGAAATTTTCGAAGGACCATTTTTAAAACAAAGTGGTGAATTTTATGCAAGAGAAGCTTCAGAATTACTTCAACAGTCAGATGTTACTCGTTATATGGAACGTGTTACTTGGCGTCTCAGTCAAGAAGAACTACGAGCTCACAAATTTCTTCACATCACATCAGTGCCTAAAGTACTCATTATTAATACTTTTTAAAAACATTAAAATTCATTAATGCAAAAATAACAATGTTATATGCAGGTAAAACAATGCTGTGAAGAAAAAATGGTTGCAGCACATGTATCCTGGTTGCTTACAGAAGTAGATGCTATGGTAGAAAGTGAGCGAAAAAAAGATCTTTTACTTATCTACCCATTATTAAGGCCACTTCCATTAGGTTTAACATACCTTGTAAAAAAATTTACTGAGCATGTTACAAATGAAGGGTTAAAGACTATTGGTTCTTTACAAGGAGAAAATGTAAAATAATTAACATTGTAATTGCATCAATTTTTCTTAGAAATGTTTTTAAATAATTTTATTTTTTTATTAGGTACACACACAGTTTGTTGAAAGTATGCTGGATGTTCATGCTAAATATACAGAATTAATTAAAGACTTATTTAAAGGAGATCAAGCTTTTATTGCTGCTCTTGATAAAGCATGCTCGGCGGTCGTTAATCATAGGCCTGCTCCTCGTCAACCAGCTCGTGCACCAGAACTGGTAAATATTTTTTATTTTTAAAAGAATATAGAGAATTAATAAGATGAAAATATTTTAATAATTAATCATTAAAAAAAATAAAAAATTATATCTTTTTAAACTCAATATTTTAATGTATTTAATTGATTTATTTTATTTTATTTGAATTTATTTACAGTTGGCCAAGTACTGTGATTCATTGTTAAAAAAGTCAGCCAAATTTGCATCTGAAAGTGAGATTGAAGAGAAATTGGCGCGTTCTATAACAGTTTTCAAATATGTAGATGATAAAGATGTATTTCAAAAGTTTTATGCACGTATGTTAGCTAAACGATTAATTCATCAACAATCACAGTCTATGGATGCAGAAGAAGCAATGATTGATAGATTAAAACAAGCGTGTGGTTATGAATTTACAAATAAATTGCATAGGATGTTTACAGACATGTCAGTTTCGGCAGATTTAAATGCAAAATTCACAGCAAGTTTACGGGAAAGAGAGGGTGAAAATCAGCAATTTGGAATTGGATTTTCTGTGTATGTGTTACAAGCGGGTGCATGGCCTTTAGGACTCTTGCCATCTCCTGGACCTTTTCATGTTCCTCAACAACTTGAAAAATCTGTGCAAGCTTTTGAATCATTTTATCATGCACAATTTAGTGGTCGAAAACTCACTTGGTTACATCATTTGTGTCAAGGAGAACTTAAGTTAAATTATCTTAAAAAACCATATTTAGTAACTGTCCAAACTTATCAAATGGCTTTATTATTATTATTTGAGCATTGTGATTCAATATCTTGTAAAGAAGCAGCTGTATCTTTACGTTTATCACATGATCAGTTGGTGAAACATGCTGTAAGTCTTGTTGATTGCAAACTTCTCAAAAAATCAACAGAAAGTGATCTTGAAGAAGATACGATTCTTACGCTTAATTTTGAATATTATAATAAAAGAACAAAATTCCGAATAACTGGAGCACTTCAACGCGACGCACCTCATGATACAGAAGCTACTCATCGCAGTGTCGATGATGATCGTAAATTATACTTGCAAGCTGCAATTGTTCGTATTATGAAGAGTCGACAAGTTTTAAGACACAATCAACTTGTACAAGAGGTGATAAATATTTTTTGTTTTAAATAGTTTAATTCCATAATTATATATAGTTTAAATAGTTTTATGAAGTATCTTATATTTACATATAAAATATTTGGTAAATAAACTTAACAAAATTATTATAATTATTACTTTTGAATGAAAATATCTTTTCTTTTTAATGCAGTTCGTTCTTATTTTAAATATTTGTTTTATTATAGATTCTTGGACAATCCAAAGTTACTTTTGCACCTTCAATCGGAATGATCAAGAAATGCATAGAGAATCTTATAGATAAGCAGTACATCGAGCGTACATCAAATAGTGCTGATGAATATTCGTATGTTGCGTAACCCCAACGTAACTATTTGAACTAATTTATTTTCTAATAAAAGATGCTCTTTATTAAACTATAAACAGCAACTATTGAAAATACCAAATTTGAAAGTGTAAATCTCACATGTAAAAGGAAGTACTTAAAATTGTCTATTATTAAATTATTATAATCAGAGAAGAGTTTGTTGAAATTTAAACATTTCAAACTTTTGTTAGTATTTTATTCAAATAAAATTGAGTCAAAATTGAAACAATTAAAAAATGAATTATATTTCTCTCAGATTTTACGTGATATCTAGTTTGTACAATAAAACAAAAATAATTGTGAATTATCTTAATTTTTAATTTTAATACACTTTCACTTTAATAATAGTGTAGAAGAGCATCTTCGATTGTTTGACTACTTTTATTATTAATGATTAAATATCGTAATGGATTGAACGAACGACTTGTAATATATGCGCACTAAATAAAGATGTTACTATTTTAGATGAATGAGTTCAGTTACATCATAAAATGTTTAAAATAGACTGTCATTGATAGCAATTTTTTAAGATAAAAATTTATACACAACATTTATTGAAAATTTGTTTATTTTGAAGTTATAAATATGTATTTTTTGTTTTTATTATAATTTTACGATAAAAATTAAGGAAATGTTAAGAATATATTTGTACATACAACACTTAAAAGAACAACATATATTTATAAATTATACATTTCTTCCAATTTAAATCAAATTAACTACCTTACAATCTCTTTATAAAATCTACTTAATTTATTTATCTAACTCTTCTTAAAAGTGATAAATTTGTATATGTTTTAATTTTAATGTGAATCACTTTAAGTGTAACAGTTTCATTTTTTTTATAAGAAATTATTAATTTTAAGGAATCTGTAAAAATACAGTACTTTCTTTAATTTGACTTTAGAAAATTGTAATTATTTTTATATTCTGTATTATGATCGAGGTGTTTTTAATTGAAGTAATTCTGGATCTAATAAAGGATTATCTTCAGATTCTGGAGGTTTATTCATTCCATTAATAATTAAAGGTGAAGCTGTAGTGGCATTATTATATGGTGAAAATCCAGCCCATTCCATACCAAGATATATTGGAGGTGGACTTCCTAGAGGAGGTTCTAGAAGAAGATGATCTGGTTGAGGTTGTTGTTGCTGTTGTACGTCTTGACAATCTGTTGCAAGATGAGGTGTAAGATGAGTACTATTTTTGCATTGTTTTTCTTGTTTTCTCCATTTTGCTCTTCTGTTTTGAAACCATACCTTTATTGAATTCAATATTATTATTTACTTGCATGTAAGAAATTTTAAAACAATTTGTAATGTAAAATTTTTGCTTGTACCTGAACTCTAGCTTCGGTCAATTGTATTCTTAGTGCTAATTCTTCCCTAAAAAATACATCTGGATAATGAGTTTTCTGGAAAGCTCTTTCAAGTTCTTCTAATTGAAAATTAGTAAAAGTAGTTCTATATCTACGCTGTTTCCTTTTACCAATTGCACCAGTAGGTGGTCGCTCTTCATTTCCTGGACTTGCAGAAGAAAAGTCATATGCTAAAATAAAGCATTAGAAAAAAACAGTATTAACATATGAGATTAAAATAAAAATAAATGAAGTGTTGAGTTACAAGTATATTGATGAGATGTTTGGTAAGTTTGGTCAATGGTAAAGCAGTTCATAACTGTTAAACTGATTATCACTAACTTTATTTAAAGAAGGGATGGTACTAGCCGCTTAATGCATTTAGCAATAATTTAATTGAATACTACCCCAACTTACAAGAGAAAGGGAGAGACTGAGAGTTAATTAAATCAGAAGAGGGACCAGACAGGCAGTACCCACTTACTGAATTTAGCAGGAAAGCAAACTGAAGAAGATTGTGCTCCCATTAGGCCGACGAGAGCACCGGACTGCAGATCTCCTCCAGGACTCATTTCATCACCAGTGCCACCAGTGGCTACTATTGCACCAGCGGATACCAAAGGATCTCGCGGAGTACCCACCAAGAATAATTGTCTGCTTGTTTCGTTAACGTTGTCATCGTCGTCTTTTAACTCCATAACGGTCAATTCGTGCTTTGAATATTAACTATCAGTAATCGTTCAAGTTATTTAAAACTATTCAGATTATTAAGATTTTTAAAAGAATTTCAGTAGCACCATGATTATTTTTTCACCAACGATAATTGAATAAGAAGTTGCTAAGAACAACGTTTGGACCCTTTAGTCAGGCGGCTCGACAACTCGGACGTTTCTTTCCTCTTTTTTTCTTTTCTTTTTCCTTACACCTGTATAAAGTAGATAGAGTAGGGGATTGCACATTTAACGTGAGCTTCCCCAAGAGGGGTAGTGAAACCTCAAAAATGTATTGCTTGTACACCACGAATCAATAGTACAACGACGAGAGAACGGTATAAAAAAATATATCTGCTTTTTCGCTTGTTAGGCTTTGCTAGAAAGCTTTAAACAAGTTTCGGAATTCTTATAGCGAATAGGAATGTTGCTAAAATAATGATCAGCTTAAGAAACTAACACTTTTACCATCATTCAATTGCATCCAACTACTTATTCTTAAGTTACTTCTATATTTTTTTCTAAAATTAAATTAAAATTATAAATAAATTCGTTCAATTATACAATAATAAGTAAATAAATAATTTTTTTTTCAATACTTATTTTTAACGTTCAATATTGCCAATATTACAAGACCAATTTTTATTTTAGTTAAAGTTTAATCGCTCAAATAGTAAATATAATATGTTACATTATAAATTATAAATTTATTTTTAAATACTGGCAATCATTTGTATTAAATTTTAGAAATTGTGGAATTTAGAAATTATTAAAAAAAAATTTTTATTTTCTATAAATAATAATTCGCTAATATATTAAACTTTAATATACTACATATAATAAACTTTAATATATAATAAACTGTTCACATTTTTTATATACATTCCTTATAAATAAAAAAAAAAGTTATTTTATAAGCAAAGAATAAGAATTTTACAAATTTTATGTTAAAAAAATTTTTATTCAAAATCTTTGTTTAATATTGGATAAAAATCTTAAGTAATTTTATCAAAAGATTACATAAAGATTATATAAATTGTATATTTATGTTTGCTAGATAGTACATATTTATTAATATCTACCGTTTCATTGATTCATTTGTTTCATAATTGTTTATAAATAATTAGAAATCTTAAAAGACACATAAATAAAAATAGAAATGTTTTTTTTTTAATTTTTATTAGTTAATGCTTTACGTTTAGAAATTTTAAATTTATTATATTTTTAAGTTTTATTTGCATATTTAAAAAATATTCTTAGCAAATATTAAAATATGAAAACAAAATTTTAATTTAGAATTCAAAATACAGAGAGCTAAATAATTATTATCAGTGACATAATTAAAATGAGAACTAGAGTTTATAATAAAATATAAATTTAATTCCGTCCTCTTACAATTAAAAATTTAATAAATACACATTTTATACATAAAACACACGCACTCTACTTGTGGTTAGAAGAAGATCATCGTCGTAGAATTTAGTTTCTATTACCATGTTGCCACTATAAATTAAAGAAGTTTATTAAAAATTTAAAAATGATTTATATTATAAAAATATTATTTTAAAAGCATACTTTAGAACATTTGCAGGCATCATTTGACTTTCAGGTGCAGCTTGAAATAAACTTTGCCATGTATTTGTACTATTAGGAATAACAAAACCTAATTCAAAAAACCATTCTTCTAAGCATCGTCCTTTGAAAAGAACTTTTTGTTCTAATCTAAACCTTTCCATAGGTTCTGCTGTACTAAAATTAATTTCTCTAGAAACAGCACGACATTTTAGGATTTTTTTTGGGACACGAGCTTCGTGCTCAATATCTGGTACTGATCTATGGTTTAAAAAAATCAAAACATGAAAACTTTAAATTATTTGTATTTAATAATAATGAAATATTCAAATAATAATTCATAAAATTGGTAAGAACTAACAAATCTTCATTTCCTTGCCACAAAATTTTTCCAGTGTCTGCGTCTCGCAAATTAATCCAATTACTAGATATAAATTAAGAAAAATTTTCAAAAGATTCGAAAGTAAATATTTTTATATTTAATTACAACGATTGCATACAAATAATATTTGTTATTTTTATTTTTGACTTAAGAACATAACCTTTTAATTTACCATAAGTTTATTATACAATAAATAATGTAGAAGGATACATTTGAAAACCTTTAAAAATATCTTCAGCACGAGAAGGCATATTTAAAAGTAATTTACAATGTAAGATCACAAAAATACAGTTTTTTTTAATGAAACAACTAAACATTTTAATTGATAGAATTTATAAAATATGTGTATCTATTCTGTACATGTTTACTACCAACTGAAAGAAATTAAAATTTACTTGAGAGTAAGCTAGTTTTCTTACCAACATACGGTTATTTTTAATATACAGTGCATCATTTTAAAATTAGAAATTAATAATGAATATTTATAATAAAAGTTAAAAAGTTTAAGTTATCAGTAATAAATAAAAAATTTTATATTATTTATTTATTTTTCTTTAGCGATAAAATTTTATTTTAGATGTAAATTTGATCATAGAATAAATACATATATATATATATATGAAATATTAATTATTAATAATTAAAAAATATCTCATGATTAAAAAAAGTATGACTGGCAATGTTTTATTTTATCATGAGATTCACAAATACAAAGAAAAGCGCCAAGTAAAAATTTTTCTTCTATTCCGCAAAATTGTAGTTAAAAAAAAAATCTTTAATTTCTCTTCACTAATGCGCATCTCTCTCTCTCTCTCTCTATTTTGAGCATACACCTTCATAGGAAAATTTTATGCGCGGCCTTATATCCGCATTCGCTAGAGTTTCCAAAAGTCATGTATGCTGGAAAAAGAGAAAAAATGAAGCGTACAGAAACTGTCGAGCCAGTAAAATATATATAGGCATAATCGCTCAAGCGCGTGAGGCATATTAAAATGATTATAGGTGCGGCAAATATTCATCTTTGCACACATCATGAAAAAGGTGTGTAAAAAGAAGGAAGGAGAAAAAAAAGTGAAAATAAAAAGCAAGCAAGGAAAATAAAAAAGACAGGCAAGAAGCAGAGACGAAGAGAAGAAAAGGAGTCCGATAGAAAGGGAGCAAGGGAATAAAATATCATAGACAGAGGGGCAAAATGTGCGAGGGACAGCGTGCGTTGGACGAGGATGGTGGTGGTGGTGGTGCCGTCGGTAGTTGTGATGGTAGAGGGAGAAAGGGGGCTTGAAAAGGGCTGAGAAAAGGCAAAAGACATTCGCGAGTTTTAACGCCCGCTGACCCGTTTGAGAAAGGATTTGTAAGCGCGCGTGAACCCACACATTCGCGCTCTCGCGGCGACAGGCAAACTTGGCGTCTCTCGCGTCGGTGCGTTTGAAGGGGATGGTTCAGCGCGCGATGTGGCTCGAAGACGGAGGGTGAATTTATATGTAGCGTCTGCTGCTGTTATTGCTACTGCTACTGCTACTGCTGCTGCTGCTGCTGCTGTTGTACGCGCGCGCATATCTATACACACCGACGTATCGTACTTACTTGCATGTGTGCATATATATAGATCGTTCTCTAGAAGAGCATGCCGACGATTTGTGCATTGCAGAACGCTGGCTTGCTCTTAGTTTTCTCGCTTCCTTCATCTCTCTTACTTCTATCCGTTGAGAAAGACGGAAAACATAGTGAAAGAGAGGGAGGGATGGAGAGAGAGAGAGAGAGAGAGAGAGAGAGAGAGAGAGAGAGAAAGAGTCAGCGCTTATGTATATATATATATATATATATATATAAGTCTCTCGTGCAGTTCCCAAGAACAGTGGCACGTAGAAAGTGAGGAAAGCGAGTAGGAAAAAGAATGATGGCACAAGTCCGTGAATTTGTGTACGAGTGCGGCTTGTGAGCTACACCGAACGCAGTCTCTCTTCTTTTCTCTTCTTCGCTTCGCCCGTCGTCTCCTCCGTGCGTGTGCATTGTGCAGCGCTAAAATCGAAGAATGAGACCAAGAATTTATCTCTAGGACTTGTACGAGTGCTCGCAAGTTATATGTATTTTGGTATAAAATCGCTTCTTCGATCCGTATTGTTAGGCTCTCTTTATTGTTACGAAGTTGCAATGATACTCGCGCGATATTCTCGGCGCTTCATTGTCCTTTTATGCGTTTTAGAACCTAGGATAATGGAGCTATTTTTTATTCGTTCGATACACACATTTCCCGCAGTCGTCGATACGTATAAAAAATAAAAATTATACACAAGCACCGAGATTGAATCGAAGAAAAAAAAAATTTTTTTTAAAAGAAACATATGAAATAAAACAAAAAAAAAGAAAAAAAAAACTTAATTGAATATAAATTTTACTTTCTAATATTTTTCTTTCTTTTAGCATTTCCACTCTCTTAATTGATAAAGTCCTTACAGAGACAAATGGTTCGCTTTCTAGTATTAAAATAACCCGATTAAAATTCATTTAATAGAGCGCATTAAAAAGAGAAATTTTTTTCGCTTCTTTTTTTGCCAAGAGGGAGAAATGTAGTTCGCGAATTTTGGCTCGCACAAGTGCTGCCCTTTTAAAAAGAGATGAAATAAGAGCTATTGCCCTTAGTCTTCCGGCTCTGGACGAGGACCACCCACTTACCAAAGAGAGAAGGAGGCCAGAGTCCCTGCTACATAATTTTCTCTCTTTCTTCACTTGAACTGTCTCTCTTTCCCATTAGTTCTGCATGGATAATACACTTTATGAATTATCGAAAAGATTTGCATAACACTCGTAGTTGAGCGATAAAACTATAATTCGTTGTCGAGATGTTTTTAACAAAGAGTGACATTTTGTTAACGCAAGATTATAAAAAAACTACTTGAGACGTTATTGTAAATATCCGTCGATATCCTTTTTTTCTTACTCGTTTTAAGGGGGGAAATCACAGTAAAATTTTCAATTTTTGGAAAAAAATTTTTTTCGCCTAAAAGGTGCTTTAGGGTCTTAAAAATAATATACCAAATGATGGAACACGGCAAAAGTGTCCGAGTGCCCAAATTTTTCATTCTGCGGTAACGCCACTCAGGTATGGTATCTCAGTACTTAAAACTTTAAACGCGTTTTTCTCAAAACCACTTTTTTTGAGCTCGCCGAAGACATAACTCAAGCAAATCTTTACCGATTAACTTGAAATTTTGACAGTAGCTTTGAAATATCTTTCTCCGCGGAGCTACGTAGGATTTTTTATTTTATATGGCTTAGTTTTTTTTTATTGAAGATTTGTTGGCGTTTTTTTTTGTTAAAAATTTAACTTTATTTTCAAACATGCACCATTTTGTGAAAAATCAATACATTAAAAAAATACTACGTTGCTCGCTAGCTGTTGTTATATGAAAACTAAAAAATTTTGGTTTTTTCTTCCAAGTCAAAAATTAAGGAGTCTACGTCTTCGGCCATTGACACGCTTTCAAAAATAGGCGCCTTGGGGCATATGCTGCGCAGCCGCCATTTTTAAATATTTTTTATTGAAAAAATTACATTTTGTACTTTTTTAGTATTGCTATAAAACCTACTTTACAGATTTTCGATTGATACTTTTATTCAGCCAAAATTAATTCCCGAAAATATGCCTATTTTTTTGTGTGTTACTGTGATTTCCCCCCTTAAAATTTTGAAAAATAATATCGAGCCGTTAGTTACAATAAAACGAACATCGTTCTTTCAAATATCAACTCGTGCAATGTAATGTAAAAAAAAAGAGACGAATTTGAAACCGATGTGCATGAAAAAATAAAAAGAAACGCAGTGGCATTCGGTGCACTTTTGAAATTTTCACAAATTTTAAAACTTACTGAAACGTTTAATTTAAATCCTTAAATAAACATTAAAGTTCTCTCGCGCTCGCAGTATACATATATATGTATACACTATGTGCAGACTTCCCCCTCTCCCTAGCGTCGTCTTGCCACACTCGATATTCATCTACTGAAGCGTTGAATACAGACATACAGCGTGTTATTTCGCGTACTTTAATCGGGGTTTTCTCATTATTCTTACAGTTGCGGAAGAAATTAGTTTTTTAATTGAATCCACTTTTCTTTTAATATTTTTTAAACAGCCGCAAATCAATAATATATTTGCTTTGAAACGCCGTGAGCTTGTTTTTTTATTCACACGTAAATTACATTATTTTTGTAATTTTTATGAAATTTCAATTGTAATTCCATTTTTGTAAAAAATAATGATCATAGATTGATTTGTGTAAAATTTTTTATCCGTAAAGGAACTTTTCAACTCACACAAATGTTTTTACAAGTTTTAACGAGAATGTTTTTAAATTTTTTAACGGTACTACATTCAAGATTTACCTTAGAATTTCTCCTTAGATGTTAAAAGACGGTTGATTAGCTAAATTCATTAACTAACGTATGATACATATTTTAAAAATAAAATAATACATGTAAATATTATTGCTGTACATAATTTGTTTAAAATTAAAAACTAAAAACATATGAATCTTTCGCTTAAATCATTCAAAATATTTCAATGAATAGGTACTAATAAAATGAAAATCATAATTTTCTTATTTGTAAAAAAAGCCTTTAATTAATTTTTTTGATAAAAATAAAAATATCGACTATTATTACCGTAGGTTAATTTTTTTTTTTACCATCCAATATAAGTATAGGCAGATCTGAATGCTTTCTCTAAAAAAAAATTGAACTTTGAAAATTATTTTATAATGAGATATTGTAATTGTTAAAAACTATGAAAAAATTTAAAATAGAAATTTTGTATATAGTAACGAAATTTTGTTTGTGAAATACAAATGCATTAAATTGATATTGACGAAAAATGTTTAATGTCGTGGAGGTCTGGTGACTACTGATAACTTTTCATCATTCAGAAAATTTAACTTTTGTTACATAAAAAATTTTAATCAATCTAATAGTTTTCATAGTTAAAACTGAGTTTTAGATTAATTTGTTTTACAAATATTATTAAAAAGAAATTAATATTACTAGAGGATTTCTAAAAATTTATCTTCTTGAATAATAAAGATAATATTATACAATTTGAAATAAATAATAAGTTATAAGCATTAGATAAAATATAAATTTAATATTTATAACTGTGCAAAATTGATGGCGTTAATTTAAAAAAAGATTATGCCATAATGTTATTAATAATAAAGTTGGTTTCATTGAAATTTATTATCGTTTACTTTTTATGCATATTAATTTAACGTAATTAATTAAATATATATTATTAAATAAATTATTTGAAATCAATCTGTATCTTTACGTAAAAGATAGTTTATAAGCGTTATTTTTAATTAAAAAAAAAAATTCCGAGTAAACCTCCATTCAAAATGAATGCAAGACCAATTAAGAGAGATGGAAATTTCTGTCATCCGCTCGTCGTGCAAAGTACTTTAAGCTCATAAATTACTTTTTAAAAATTGCAGAGAAGATTAGAATTTGAAACATGAAACATGTTTTTAAAAATTGTGTAAGCTTAATTGTTTAATAATTATGAACTTAAAATAATTTAATATTCATTATTTTAATTATAATATTCATTTCAATCAAGATTTGAAGAAAATTAATGAAATGTATATATATATATATATATATATATATATATATATATATATATATATATATTTTTTTTTTTTTTTTTTTTTTTTTTTTTTTTTTTTTTTTTTTTTTTTTAAATTACATTGTACTTCGATTTTAATAATAAAAAATATATTTTGTAAAAAATACAAACAAAAATTTGTTATTTAAATTAACGCTTTGTCAAAAAATTTTTTATTCATTTAACAATTCACTTTTGTATACAAATACTAAAATAAATACGTGATAAATTTGAAATATTTTGAGAATTTATAATTTTACAAGTTATTTTATTTTAATTATTTTAAGTATAATAAGAAATGATAAAGTCACATATAAATTTTATGATTAATTTCAGTTTGTTATAAAATTTAAAAGAATAAAGTGTTAATTGAGATTTACTATATGTATGACACATCTTTTTAGCGCTTACGATGCTCTTTTTTACATTCAGGTAAATTTTAATTTACCATCTTTTTAAAGCTAAACATTATTTTTTTATTTTTATTTTTTCACGACTATAAATGGAGCGTTGATTAAATTTAAAAATTATTTATTGCAAACTTTATCGATTTTTGATTATATTTAGCAAATTTTAATAAATTTTAAATCCTTATTTAAAAATTTATTTATTTATTTATTTAATTTTAAGCAGATGTCGTTTACTCGTTATAAATAGTATATGTTTATCAAGACATAATTTAAATTAGTAAAATTTATAAAAATTTACGGTGCATTTTTTTATTTATGTTTTTCATGTAGCTCTTATTTTTAATAATTTTTTATTATTTCTATTTAAATCTATTTTGATAATATCGAAAAATTTGTTGTCGCAAGACTCATGCCGGGACATATATTAAGTTCTATCACTACTTGTGGCTTTGATTTCGATGACATAAGAGAAATGTCAGACTTTTAAGGGATTGATTCCCACGATAGTTTCCATAATCTCCTCCACATGCTTTTGCGCACCCAACACAAAAATCGGAATAACTAAAAAGTTTTATTATTCAGCAAAAACTAGCATCTTAGTTCAAAAACGAGAAGGTAAAATTTTTTAAAAAGTCATATTGTTGGCTTTGAAAAATTTAAACATCTGTTTTTTATAATAGTTAAAAAGAAATAAAAAACATAAAAAAAATTTATCTCTCTTTAACTCGCTGCGAATTTTAATCTAATAATCGTAGCTCAAATCCAATGCAGTTCAAAAGGGAATTGGTCAGCCTTTAAAATAAAGGATTCAGAATTTTTTTCGAACTATGTTTCACAAAATTACAGTGTTTTTTTTTTTTATAAAAAAGCGCGATTTTTTAAATTACGAATATAAAAAAAGATAAAAGAGATAAAAAAAGAATGTAAAGAGGGAAAAGATGTATTTTTACTCATACAGTATGAATCTGCAGTTTAAAGTCGAATTTGAATAAAAAATATTTTTTCGTGTTTTTAGCATGGAAAAAAATGTTAAAAATGCATATACAGCGTAACTAATGTGGTAATGATAAAATTATTATTATTATTTTATCATTCTCTAATAATTTTTATATTAAATTTATAAATAATAAACCACGTTGGGTTTTTTTAACTACGATTATTGGATCAAAATCTGCAACGAGTTCAAGAGAGATAAATTTTTTTTATGTTTTTTATTTCTTTTTAACTGTTATAAAAATCGATGTTTAAATTTTTCAAAGTCAATATAAATTTTTAAAGATTTTTACCTCCTCTATTGAATGGGGTTGAAATTTTTGAGCTACGATGATTTTTTACTGAGCAATAAAGCTGTTTAGCTATTACGATTTTTGTGTTGGGTGCGCTAAAGTATATGGAGGAGAGTGTACATTAGGTAAATGTAAACAAGCAGTTAAAATAATTATTTATGTAATAAATAATAGATATTATAAGTATCGGAAAAGCTCATCACAATGTTCGCTATAAACTTTAAATAATTTACTTTAGTAAGAAATAATTAGTACATGGCCAAAAAAATAAATAAAAACTTTTAACAATTAAAAAAAATATAAAACTTTTTTTTTTATTTTATTCATTTATTTTATATATATATATATATATATATATATATATATATATATACACTACCGTTCAAAAGTTTGGAAACACTATGGTAATTTGAATGAAAACGACAATAAAACACGTAAGTCATGATTTATTACACTTAAATCTTAATCAAACGTTAGATTAACATTTAGTAAAAAATATTCGGTACAAATAAATGCAAAAATAATATATCTCATTACCTTTGTGGTCATGAAACACGTGTGCCGGTCTATTTTCAAAATAAGGAATAACTGGTAAGAAATAAGTAATTTTGTTCATTATTGTTAAAAGCACGCTCATAATAATGAATGAACTTCAATAATAACGTGTTTATTTAAAGATTTATTTACGGTATTTTTTTTAATCTAATAAAAATCGGGTGTTACCAAATTTTTGAACGGTAGTGTATATATATACAGGGTGACAAATGGGAAGTTGCCTAAAGTATATGCATCTCTTTCCCCTCTACTGTATCGTATAAGGCTGGGCCCACGTAGGTGCATTCTAGAATGTTGTCAGTTTCTATTGAGACGCCGTAAAGAGCAATACATTCTGTCGAAGAAAAGGTGTATCTCATCGAGTGCTTTTATTCTAGAGGTAAAAACTATACTGAAGCGTGTAGAGGTTTTCGTACTAAGTTTGGAAGTAAAAGAGTAGCCAGTCAAAATACACTTAGAAGGTAAGAATGAAAAAAATTATATTCGACTTTATCGTATGACCGCATTTTTTAATAAAGGTTTCAAATTTTTTTTTACTTCTTTCTCAGAGTAATTGATAACTTCATCAATTATTATACTCTTGACAATCGTCGTCATGATCTTCCTGGTCCTTTATACACAGTTACAACAGAAGATAAGGTTGCCAAGGTCGAAGAACATTTCAAGAATAATCCAACGGATTCAATAATAAAAGCTGCAGCTGCTTTAAAACTGAATCGTTACATCCTTAAAAATTTTTTTCCTTTCGCTAAGAAACGTGGATTAGTCAGAAACTATTATTTTATGCAAGATGGTGCTACGCCGCATAGAACTCCAGAGGTATTTAAAGCTATTTACAAAGTTTATGGTGAACGCGTCATCGGTTTAGGATATCCCAAGTTTGCACACGCAGGTATAGAATGGCCCCCTTATTCACCGGACTTAAACCCGTGTGATTTCTTCTTATGGAGCTACTTGAAAGATTACTGTTATGCGGAAAAACCCAAGACCAAAAATGATTTGAGAGAAGCGATTAGAAAAGGAATTTCTAGTATTTCTTAATCTAAAATTGAACAAGTTTTTCATAGTTTCCAAAAATGGCTTGATTATTGTGCAAGTTCAGATGGGGATCACTTCGAAAATATTTATCATTAATAGTTATTAATAGTTATTCCTTAGCCAGGTTTTGTCATTTTTTTAAAAACGTAATATGTGTCTGTTGAAAATTTTCGATTAAACTGAAACCTATTTGAAATAAAAATGACCACTTCACTGATTTAATATGTATTTTTATTATTTTTTTCCCTGCACTCATCTCAAAATTATAAGTGATTACTTTAGGCAACTTTCCATTTGTCATCCTGTATATATATATATATATATAAATATATATATATATATATATATATATATACAAAAAAGGTTGTTTGAAGACTTACCATATTTTAAAGTAAGAAGGAAAAAATAGTAGATGTAGATCTGTAGCGTAATGCATTTAAAGATCAAGCATCAATGATTGAAGCTATTAAGAACTTTTGGACTAGTTTACTATATCTGTGAAGATAAACGATTCAAAACAAAGCTTAACATTAGCCATTACTCTGAAACCGATTATTACAGGAGTCTTGATATCATTCCTTGCGGAAGATAACTCAAAGTGAGCAATTCTGAAGCTTTGTCCTTCAAAAACTGGTACATAGTTATAGCTATTAAAAGTTTTGGAATATTTTAGAAAAATCTAAGTACAAAAAAACAGATAATTACTATGCCTAATTAAGGATCTACATTAATTCTTTGGATGCATATTGAAACAAAAATTATATATACATACATACCCAAGTTCACGATGTACAACTCCGAAATTCTATTTTTGCTACGATAACGCTAATCTCTGTATTTTATCTAGATAGATTTAAAGTTGCTTTTAAAATTTATCTGTACGATCTCAATTATGATGAACATACAACTAGATAATTTATTTTTATTTTATTTTTAGATTTTATAATTTTTATATAACGATAAGTGTTTACTTACATATAGTAATTCGCAGTCAAAGTTTAAATTATACGAGGGTAGTCCCAAAAGTACCCGACCTGACTTATGAATACAGGTAGTTTTAAAAAAACAATTACTGCGATTGACAATACCACCTTTCAACAACTTAATGTGAAAAATTCATAACGGTACGTTTATTATTATTTTTTTACAGACATCCAAAGTGAACGCTCTCAGTGAATTTGTAAATATGGAAAAAATCGGGCATCGTTATGTGATACAATACTTTCATTTGAAAGGTCTAAGTCCAACCGATATCAAAGCCGAGTTGGATTCTACTCTGGGGAAGTTTGCTCCTTCGTTTACAACGGTCAAATATTGGGTAGCTGAGTTTAAGCGAGGTCGCACGAGCTGCCAAGATGAACACCGCAGTGGTCGACCAAGTGAGGTCACTACGTCAGAAAATGTGAAGAAAATCCACAAAATGATATTGGATGACCGTCGACTAAAAGTGCGCGAGATAGCAGACATGGCAGGCATTTCAAAAAGTGCTGTTCATCGCATTTTGACCGAAAATTTGGACATGAGAAAGCTGTGCGCAAGATGGGTGCCGCGTTTGCTCACAATGGAGCACAAACAGCAACGTGAGGATGTTTCCATCGTGTGTTTGACAATGTTTCGCAGCAATAAAGCCGAGTTTTTGCGTCGATTCATAACCATGGACGAAACATGGGTCCATCATTTTACACCTGAGACCAAGGAGCAGTCAAAGCAGTGGACTAAAAAGGGAGAACCGGCTCCAAAGAAAGCAAAGACAGTTCAGTCAGCTGGCAAGGTCATGGCATCCGTTTTCTGGGATGCGCGTGGAATAATATTTATTGATTATCTTGAAAAAGGAGAAAAAATCAACGGTGCATATTATGCAGCCTTATTGCAGCGTTTGAGTGATGAAATCAAGAAAAAACGGCCCCATCTGACGAAAAAAAAAGTGTTGTTTCATCACGACAACGCACCAGTCCACACGTGCATCATTGCGATGGCTAAAATCAATGAGTTGAAGTTCGAATTGCTTCCTCACACACTCTATTCGCCAGATCTGGCTCCGTCGGATTATTTTCTTTTTCCGAATTTGAAAAAATGGCTCGGCGGCAAAAGATTTGCCAACAATGAAGAGGTAGAGTCTGTGGTTAATAGGTATTTTGAGGAGCTTGACGGTTCCTACTATAAAGCAGGTATCGAAGCTATTGAACATCGTTGGGAAAAGTTTATCGAACTGAAAGGAGAATATGTTGAAAAATAAAAAACATTTTCGCAATTTTTTTACTGTTTTCTTTGTCGGGTCGGGTACTTTTGGGACTGCCCTCGTAGCTATATATCAGTATTTTTCGTATTCTACTATCATTCAAGTAATTTAGTACTTTAAGCTTTATTGCCAATAAAGCTAAATTTTTAACGAACGAGGTATTAATAATAATACCTCGTTCACTATATAACTAATGTACAATTTTATAAAAAACGGTAGCGTTTCTGGAATGTTTATATTCACAATAAATATTTATCCGTCGAATGTTTGTACGTGTAAGGGCCGAGGGTGAGGCAGGTACGTGTCGTATAAAAACTGAAAGAGCAATAAAGACGTAGTTTTTCAGCGACAATTATGTGTGTAAGATACTAGAAGGGGGAGAGAGAGAGAGAGAGAGAGAGAGAGAGAGAGAGAGAGAGAGAGAGAGAGAGAGAGAGAGAGAGAGAGAGAGAGAGGGGAGGGTAAAAACAAGTAATACCAAGATAAGCACTTGTATGCATAAATATCCAGGAGAGCAATAAGAGTAATTCTTCTCATTGCTGGCGCATCGACGCCGGAGAGCCAGACGGCTGAGGTAGAAGAGGACAGGTAATCCCCATAAGTAGAGACGCTCGGGCCGATCCAAACAACTAACAGATCTCTCACATCGCTCTTAAGAAGATTTTGAGAAGCAGGATCGTTCGAGTATAATTGAAGGAGAGGAGCGGTGAGGGCGAGAGAAAGAGAGAGAGAGAGAGATAGAGAGAGAGCACCGAAGGGTGCAGCAGTTAGTTCGCGCTGACGTCACGAGCAGAGACAGCGAGCCGAGGAGCGGCGGCGACGAAAGCTCGGGGCGTAGCGCGCGCCGTCGCATGACGTCAGCGGAGGCGCGCAGGCCCGCGCACCACTCGAGCGTCGGGCGAGGCGAGGGGCGCCTGGCGGCGCTGCGCCGTCGTCGTCGCAGCTGCTGCTGTCCAGTAGTCAAGCACGAACGTCGCGGAATGGCAGCAGGCCGCTACCGTCGCGTCGCCGAGGCGGGCCCCGAGCGCGGCCGCCGTTGCTGATCCCATCGCGGGCCCAGGCTCGCCCGGGAGAAGGAGACCCGGGGCCCCGGCGCCCATCCTCCGCGAAACGAGTGCGTAACCGAGGCCCGTGCCACGCGTCCCCGTGTGCGTGCGCGCGATCCCAGGCGCCGCCGAACTGCTCGCGTCGCTCCAAAGCCTTACCCAGCCCACCCTTTCCGTCCACGCTCTCTCGCGCCCCGCACGCGCGCACACACGCGCGAACGCATGCACGTACATACGGACTCGACCTCGCTCTACGTGCTGCTGCTTTCAATATCTCCTCTTCCTCGGTGTGTTTGCGTTTTCTACTTGCACGCTTCTTCTCTCTCTCTCTCTCTCTCTCTCTCTCGCTCTCTCGCTCTCTCGTTCGTCCTCGGATGCTCGCGCGTGTGTGTGCGTGCGTGTGTGTATTCGTTCGCAAGTAAGTATATGTGCGCTCGAGGCAAGGCTGGCGAGCGATGCTCTTTTGATCGAGAGATCGAGCAGGGAAATAAGGAATTAGCGCCGAAGGGGATGCGGACGTGGAGACGCGCTTCTAAGCCCATTCGTGGTAGTCGGGCAATGCGGATGAAACTCTAGGAGGCTCGCCCGTCCTGTTTATTTGTCGTTTCTCGTGTGCTATATACTGCTCCGCTGCTCGCGGTGCCGTTGTGTGTTGCGTTCGCGGACAGTACGTAGGCTTCTCGTAATTTCATTCAATTACTCGCCGTAATCGAAAATATTTACATTCGAGTCGATGTAATTTTTCCCTTGTTTTTGTTATTATCGTTTACTTTTGTACAACTCGTGGATTATGCAGGTTATTTCGATAGCTTGCAGCTTAACTCGCGACGAGCCAATATTTGTTTCGCGCTAAATGCTGATTTTCGGAAAATAATAAAGAGACAGTGAAGTATTTAAATTCAATTGTTACGATAAATATGTAAAAAGTATCAACTAATAATCTTTGATATCAACGCTTTTCAAGGTCGAGATTCGTTAATTTGTTTTTCGTTAGATTTAACCGAACGACTTGGTGAAAGGGTGACCATTCGCTAATTCAAAGTAAAAATTTTATCGTCGATTCAAAGAGTGATACGTCAGTATTTGTTGTGTGTATAGCCAACTGATTTGTAGAGGAAAGGGAGAGGGAGAAAGAAAGAGAGAGAGACAAAGGGATAGAAAGAGAAAGAGGAGGGGGAAGACAGACCGACAAGCAGACAGAGAGAAATAATCGCCGATTTATTTAAATCGAGAGTAAATGTAATAAATTAATTAAACTTATGTGTTGCGGTGATCATAAAAATAAAATTCAACTCCGTAATCGATCAAGGAATATTACGTCAACTTTCAAAATTTATAAATCCCAATTAATCAGCTATAAATTACCTAAATAATAACGAGAGAGCGAGAATTTATTTAGTGCATATATATGTATACACACACACACACACACACACACACACACACACACACACACACACATATATTCGCGAGGATGGGTGCGTGCGGATGCGAATGAATAAGAAAAAGCGAGCGTGAATGAATGGATGTGTATATGAATGGACGAATGGACATTTGAATGGAGAGTGCAGCGTACAAGTGCGAGTGGCAACAATAAAATAACAAATAAAGAGCAGCTGGAGCTGGAGGTTATAAGCAGCGCAGTTAGCGCGCTTTAAAGTCAATGAACGACTCTTCTCTTATCTGCTCTCTTTCTCTCTTTTTTTCTCTTTCTTTTTCTCTTTGTCTAAGTCTTCTCCTTTTCTCTCGCTCCGATTGCCCATCGGTGCTCCTGACGCTCCTCGAAGATAGCTAGGGAATGGCGAGTTCTGGGACCGGTGGAGGCAGCGAGGGGGTCGCCAATGAGAACGTCGACGGCGGCGGATCCGGGGGTACGGGCGGACCGGGAGGCCCCGCTGGACCCAGAAATCCCCTGATCTGCGGCGTTTGTCACGACTACTACAACGAGCCCTGTCTTCTCTCCTGCTATCACACCTTTTGCACGAGATGCCTCAGGGGACCCCATCTCGACGGCAAGGTGTCTTGTCCCATTTGCGGGTAACTAATTTTCATAACTCATTTTTTATTTATATATTTTAATCTTAACTTTTTTCTTTTTCATAATTTTTGGCTAACATCTATTTCGCTAAATTAATTCGATTATATGTATACGGACGTTGATGTATTTTTTAAACGAAATTGCATTTTGATTTTAAATCTGACAAATTATTTGAAAATAAAAGTAGAACATTGAAATAAAGCATTAGTTAAAACATTTTTTTTTATTAATAATATAATTTCAAATTTTTTTTGCTTGCGACAAATTTTTATCATGATTACTACATTATTTGAAAAAATGAGTAAATATAATGTTTATTAGTGTTTCGCTAATCAACGCGACATATTTAAACTTGAAAATCGCTCAAGTAAGCAGTGACAAAAATGAATCATTTTTGCCAACTATTAAATTAAATTTAATGATTTATTTCGCAATTCATTTTTTATTAATAAATTATAAAAACTAATGGTGATATGAAACCTATTTGTTAATAAATTATTGTTCGCGTTCGATCGGTTAATAATTAATTATTTGACATTAAAATTGATAGAAACATTTTAAAATCAAAATGTTATTGAAAAATACACGTTAACAGATTTTCACAAAAAAATGTAAGCATAGCGCAGAAGTAATGAAAAAAAAAAAAAAATGCACGAAATTACTTTTCTGCGATGTTCCCGTACGCGCGTAATTATTTCGAGAGAAAAGAATAAAAAAGTAGGAAAAAGAAGAAGAAAAAGAGGAGAAGTAAGCGACCACTGAGAAAATACAAATATAATGAGGAAAAGTCGAAACACAAAGAATAGAGAGAGAGAGAGAGAGAGAGAGAGTCGGAAAAAAGGGGAAAAAATAAGAATCTGCAAAGCGACTACGTAATTCTGCGCATAGACATACTCGATAAAATGTCATTAAAAAGGATGGTACACCCCTGAACATAATTTATGTATTTGCAAAGAGGAAAGGGAACAGTGCAACCGATGATCGAGAGATAGGTGTCGCGGATAGATGAGCGCGACAAACCCCATCCAATCGATGATGTGCATCGGTATATTTCTTTGTCTCCGATAACCCTTTGTTTGCCATTCGATTGCAATGCTACCCGTTTCTCTATCTCTCTCTCTCTCTCTCTCTCTCTCTCTCTCTTTATCTCTCTTTCAAATCCCAAAGGCAATGCTTTTTTTCGAGAATGTGTATTCATATTCACACGCACAAACACACCCAAACACACACACACACACACACACACACACACACACACACACACACACACACACACACACACACACACACACACACACACACACACACACACACACACACACACACACACAAAAACACACACACACACACACACACACACACACACACACATACTACATATGTACGTATATGCTTAACTGTGTGTATGTGTATGCTCGTAATTTAGTTAACGCCTTGCACACCGTGAATCTGCTTCGCGGTCGGTGTTCGTTGTCGTCGCGTTGTCATAGATCGACTAATAAGCGCGATGCCACGTAATATACGAATCGTTGCATGCATTCGTAATATACGAATGTATGCGACGATGTTGCGATTTTTTATTCGATCCCTCGGCCCCTTGAGATAACGCGACTAAAACGATTCAAGATTTCAAATTTTTTTTACAAATAACCTCAGCGCACGACCTATTTGAAATAAAATCTCGCTATGTGCATTTTATTTTTTTTTTATTTTATCAAAGTTTATGCGGATTAATCTGCATATATATTGCTCAAAATTCGCTTTCTCATTCTCTCTCTCTCTCTCTCTCTCTCTCTCTCTCTCTCTCTCCCTTCATTACGTTGCGATGGACGTTTCGTTTATCCTTTGTCGATGTTACAGTCAAATAATGCAGCTTAAAGAAGGAATGCAACAACCGCCGAGTGATCAACTGATGCGACAGCTGGTAGAATTTGCAAATAGCGAAAATCCACCATGTGCAAATTGCGACAAGCGGGACAAGACCACAATGTTCTTCTGCACCACCTGCGGTACATCATATAAACTTATCTTAATAATTATTAACGATTTACTTTTATCTTATGTTAAATATTTCGCTTTCGTACTTTCATTATTTCCTACATCATTTTCATTGTCCTTTTAAGATTTATTTACATCAATGACTTACGATTAAATGCATAGCCACTTTTGCATAACGTAAAAGAGATTTTTTCATAGAAATAAATTTAACGAAATTATAAAATTAGTTAAAAGGCATAATTTTTTAATTAGTTATTTACAATTAGAAACAATGTTATTCGTGTATCTTTTAACAAAAAATTTTAATTAATAATATTCATATATTAAATTTTCATTTGCAAAATAATTATGTTATATAATGAAAATTGGAATAAAAACGATTTCGGTAATACATTCGTTGTTTCCTTCGAATTTTTTAAAAACTTTTTTAGATATCTATTTCTTTAAAAGCAAAAATAATTTTATAATTTAACATAATTAACAATCTTGGAATCTGCTTAAAGTCTTAACGATAATTTTTAAATAGTCGAATACTACATTTTACTATAAATCGACGTAAAATTGTTGCGAAAAATAAATTAAATTAAATTTGCATTTATTTAAATATATTTATAAAGTAAGCTTTATTTATTTAATAACAGGTATTATTATGAAATTGTAAAAGATAATAAAAGTTAAGTTTGATTGAAATTTCAATATTTAAAGATTTAGATAAATACGTTTATTATCACTCGTTAGATTATATAATAAAGGAATAAAAATTCGGTCGACAAATAAAATGCAAAATTTTGTTTTCGCGAGTTTGCAGAGTGATAAAAGTCGTTTTCAGAAAGCGATATTGATTTTCCGATGATTACAAAAGCAATTTAATTCTTTAATCGATGCGTTTTAAAAATTAAATCGTAGGAAATATAATTTTTGGAGCCGTTTGCTAAGATCGAATTGGGGGAGGAGAGGGGAGGGGGAAGATGGGTGGGAGAAAGATTCCCCCTTATCGATAATGAATCATTAAAAAGTTTCTCTAGTTGGTAAATTTGGTTAAAGTTGGTTAAAGTTGGTTAAAATTGGTTATTGGGTTATCGGGCGGGGACGGCAGGCCAGGCGCTCTGCACGCACTGCCGGGAGCACACGCACCGGGCGAAGATGTTCTCCTCGCACGAGGTCGTCCACATGAGCAAGTGCACGAAGGAGACGCAGCGCCGGTGCCCGAGCCACGGGGAGCAGTACATTATGTACAGCCAGAGCAGCAAGTGCATGCTCTGCGCCACCTGCTTCCGAGACACACCCGCGGACGCCCGGCTCCACTGCGTGGACATCGACACCGCCTGGCAGCAGGCCTCGAAGAAGATGGAGCGGGCCGTGAACTCGATCTGCGAGCTCCAGGCCGGGGTGCGCGACGGCCTCCTCGACCTCAAGTCCCAGCTCGACGAGCTGAGGCACAGCCTCGAGACCGAGAAGCGCGCGCTCAACTCTTACTGCCAGGTAATTCCCGCTTTCCGCCACCCTCTCCGTCCTCTGCCCCCGTCCCCCGTCCCGCCACCCGTTTTCGCTGCGAAACACCGCTTACGACTCGCTCGATACCTTACTCCCCTACTAGTATTTAGGGCGGCCGAATCTCCAGCGAGTTTTTAATTTTTCAGAAATATTTTAATTTTTATCTCCATAATATACCGCTGCGTTCGGTTGCGCGTTTGCTTTTGTAATTAACGTTCAAATTCAACCCTTGTGTGGAACAATACCGCAACGCTGTCTGCGCGTTATCGTTTACTGCACTTTTCCGCAGTCATCCGGTTTTCTTTATTCTTTTTATTTATATCGCTTTCGTATGTATGCATATTTATACCTATATATTTTTATACACATGGAAAAATAGGCGAAAATTTACACTTTAAAGTTTCATCTATACAAAATGGGCAAAATATTTTTTATTTGGTTTTATATGTGTGTGTGTGTGTGTGTGTGTGTGTGTGTGCGCGCGCGCGCGCGCGCGCGTGCGTGTGTATTTTTTTAAATACTCTTTATTATTTTTGTACTAAATCAGAATGAGGAAAATTTTTTTCGCTATTATTTCTGAATTTTCTCTCCTTAATTTTCTTAGGTATATCGTTGCTTTAATAACAATAAAAAAACTGCTACAGTATTCAAAAATAGCCCATGTATTTAAAAATTAATCTACTTTATTATTTTATTACATAAGAAAGCGCGCATATTTAATTTTTACAAATAATTCCTTAAATTCAAATTATCTTCAATTGTAAGTCCATTAAAATTTCATTTTAATTTAAGCGCAGTCTTGATGCTTGCTTAATTTTAAAAATGATTTTAGAGGTGTGCTTGGAAAGCTTTCACCCAATATATAAATCGGATTATTTTTTAACAATGTTAAAAATTAAAATAGATCATCTTACGGGCATATTATTGATGCGTTTGCTTTCATAAAAAATTCAAGCAAGTATGTTCTCTTTTAAAGTAATTTTAGAACAGTGCTGTAATGAATATGCAGACGTTGTTTGTTTATATGCAAAAACCCGTTACTGTCATTATTTAAAAAAAAAAAAAATTACGTATATATAATTGTATATATAAATATATATATATGTGTGTGTAAGCTTATAAATAATATTTGACCTATTGTTTATAAATATTTAATGCAAAAATATGTAAAAAAAATGGTTGCAAAATTAATTTTATAAAATTTAGGAAAGCGGGTAAATTGAAATTTAAAATTGACAAAAAAAAATTAATTTAAAATTTTAAACATGATTTTTAAGCTTTGAATTTAGCTATTTTAGCGTCTAAAAATCTTGTTTAAGCTTTGAAAAGTACACATTAAAGAGGATGTTTTAAAGTGAAGCGCAATACTGAAACTGAGGCGCAATCCTATCTTATCTACATTAAAAAATATTTTAATATTATTTTCGTTTTTTTTTTTTTTTTTTTTTTTTTTTTATTCAAATCGATTTATCGCGATTGTAAAAAAATTCTTTATACACAGATTATTTTTATTTTAAAAGCATTGATATACGTTGCAACGCAAAATTTTCAATTAATTATTATTTTAATATCGGCATCGATGAACAATCGCCATAGGCATCTTACAAATATACATCTACGAATGTTTCTTATTACTTTATTGTTCACATAATTATAATGTAATTTGACTTTTTAAGTAGCACTTGAAAAATTATACGAAACATATAAATTAATATGCAAAAGGTTTGAAGTATTACTAAAAATTTTGAATATCGTTTGAAATTATTGAAAGAGTAAAAAAAGACATTTTACAAATAAAAAGTAGGCCAAAAGTAAAAGTTTTATTGAATTGGAAGAATTTCTTTGCAAAGCGAGCGACTGTTATTTATTATTTTTCTCCCAAGTAATTGTTCACTTTAATGAAGTAAAATAAAAAATACATTTTCATTTAAGACACGTACAATTTCCATTTTATTACATATTAATAAAAATTAAGCAAGATTTTTTAATTATATTACCTACTGTTTGTGATATTAAATTTAGTCATATTTATAATTACGATGAAAAAAATGTTATTTTACTCGTATTTATGAAGCAAAAGCGACATTTGAGCGTTTTAATAAAAGTCATTTTGTCGTCGTGGTTTTAAAAGCTCAAAATTTTGCTTATACATATGAATAGACTTTTTAAGAGAGAACGAAAGTCTTATACGTTTAAATTATAATATAAGTTTTTCGATTTAATATAAGAGGCTTAAAAATAGTAATCCATAAGTAATAAATAATAATAGAATAAAGAAAATGTGCGTACGTGACTTTGAGTTATCGAAAGTCGATGGGTTGACTTAGGGTATGCTGGACGCGGTGAACAAGACGCACGTGTCGGTGCTCGCAGAACTGCACCGGGAGTACGACACGAAGGAGCGGATGGTACGGTCACAGCTGCTGTCGCTGGGGAGCGCGCTGCCCGTACTCCAGATGCACCTCGGACTCTGCACGTCGTTCACGAGCGGCGCCAGCAAGTATCAGTTCCTCGAGCTCGCACACCCGATGCTCGAGCGGCTGGGCCGGGTCGCCCAGCTGGGACATCTGCCGCGGCCGCCCCTCTTGAGCGTCCACCTCAAGAGCAACTACAAGATCGAGTTCATCCGGGCGCTTCACCCCTTCGTCGGCGGTCAGTCCAAGGACGGACTCTACGATCACCAGCAGCAGCCACAACAACAGGATCCCCAGTTTATACAGGTAACCCTTACCCACCCCGCCCCCCTCCCTCGGCCTTTTTTCTCCGCTTCTGTGTCTTGTCTCGTTTTTGTACTAGTTGTTGTCGCTGCATGAAATTTATCGTAAATTTATCGTAATCGTGATCGCTTTTGTTTTTTATTCTCTCGCCCTTGGTAATTTTTCATCGGGTAACTTTGCACTTATTTCAAAAAGATCAATGTTTTAATAAAAAATAATTCGATAATAAGATTTTTAAGATTACTGAATGCCGATATATACTGTCTGTCAAAAAAGTACCGGGAATTTTAAATTAAAACAACATTTTTACGTTTAATAATAAAAATTTATTGGGTCGCCTTCAAAATAGGCTCCATTTGCTCCGAAACATCTATGTCAACGGCACTTCCAATCATTGAAACATTTTTTATAGGCGCTTTCCGGGATGGCCTTCAGCTCGCGCGCCGAATTTTGTTTTATGGCTTCAATCGACTGAAAACGGGTGCCACGGAGCGGCAATTTAAGTTTTGGGAAGAGGAAGAAGTCACAGGGAGCCAAAGCCGGCGAATACGGTGGTTGTTCAAGCGTGTTCCTTGAGTTTTTGGCGAGAAAGTCGGTCACAATCGGTGAGACGGCGCGTTATCGTCTTGCAAAATCCACGAGTTGTTCGCCCACAAATTTGGCCGCTTCTTACGGATACGCTCACGCAAACATTTCATAACGCCTAGGTAATACTCTTTGTTTACCGTCTGACCCTCTGGAACGAATTCGTAGTGCACCACGCCATGGATATCGAAGAAAACAATGAGCATCACCTTCACTTTTGAGCGGCTTTGGCGTGGTATTTTCGGTTTCGGCTCGTTTTTTCCCACCCATTCCGATGCTTGCTGGCTTGTTTGCATATCGTACTCGTACACCCACGTTTCGTCACCAGTTATGATGCATTTCATGAATGCGGGATCGGAATTGGCGCGATCTAGCATGTCCGAAGCGACCTGTTCGCGATAGCGTTTTTGAAGAAAATTAAGCTCTTTTGGAATGAGTCTTGCGGCCACTTTTCTCATGCCCAAAATATCAATTAAAATCGTACGTGTGGACTCGTGGGATATCTGAAGTTCATGTGCTATCTCTCTCAAGCTGGTATGACGGTTTTCAAGCACCATTTCCTTAATTTTATTGACGTTATCTGCGGTCGAAGCCGTCGATGGGCGTCCGGAACGAGGCAAGTCTTCGACGACTTCACGACCCTCCTTGAAGGCTTTGTACCACTCATACGCACGGGTTTTCGATAGTGCTTTATCACCAAAAGCCTTTTGCTACATTTTCAATGCATCGGCACACGAAACTTCATTCGCAACACAAAATTATAGACAAATTCTTTGTTCAACGTAATCACCCATTGTAAAAAATCGGCACGCACTATTGACATCGACTGACTTAATCAGCTACTGTAAACACACTCGTTGACAGATTCCGCTTAAACTTGGCATAGTCATTAAGGACAGTTGTAACAACCCAGAAAAAAAAATTTTACCTGCCTAAATTGCCCCGCCAGATTTAAATCGACAATTCCCAGTACTTTTTTGACAGAATGTATATATATATATATATATATATATATATATATATATTTTTTTTTTTTTTTTTTTATAATATTTTAAAAAATTCTATAGTAAAATTGAATATTTTCTAGAAAAAAATTTAAACTCAATTCGTATTTTTTATAAAAATAAATTAATTTTACTAAAAAAATTTATTTTAACATCAATTTGTATAAAAGCGATTATATAAAAGGTTAAAATAAAACCAATTTTTAATGCAGTATACGTAAAAGCCACTTTTTAAAACGATTTTCCGTGATTAAAAGGAAGAATAAAATAAAATTAAAAGAAAAAAGTTAAAAAGACGCCATAAGAAGTGACATAATTATTGTGCAATGTTTTTAGCAAACTAAACCTGGGTCTAGGCCTCAAGCAAAAAATCTATGTGAGTCAGGTCGATTCAACAATCACTGCCGGGCTTTCGATAACCAACTCCAAGAACTAAGTAACCAGCTGAAGACGGTGAAAGAGCGACTCGGTGAACTCCATCGAGATGTCGCGCTGTTGCGCAGAGCCAATACCCCACCCCTCGGGACGCGCTACGAGAACGTCGCCCGGGATTGCCAGATGCTGGAGCAGCAGCTGGAGCACCAGCAAGTCGAGCTCGAACGGCTGCGAACTGTCTTCGACGCCCTCTGGGAGGAGCAGCTCTGCAGGATCCATCTGGAGAAGGAGGTCTTCCATTCGCAGATGAACGACATTCTGTCGCTCAAGGGCGAGGTTAAGCAGCTGCAGTCGGTCGCCCAACAGCTCGAGCCCTTCGTCAAGTCCTTCTCCGCCGGGGTGAGCGCCGGCGAGCTGAGCACCTCCGCCTCCGACGCCGCGGGCCACCAGCACCTCCAGGCCCTCCTGGACCACCTGGCGCGCCTGCAGATGCAGGAGCCCTCGCAGCCCCAGATGCCCGCGCCGACCAAGGACTATCGCCACCAGCGATCCACCGCCACCACCGACAACGCGCTCTACACCAAAGGTAATTAATTAATCGGAGCTCCGAGCCGCGCTCGCACAGAGTATGAGTCATCCGCACCCACGTAGCCGACTTCTTTTACGAACGAACGATCGGATTTGCGCAGACTCGAAAGAAGTCCCGACGCGCTGCAGGACGCCTTCGGGTGGCGTCGAGGCCGTTCTCGACTCCAGCGGCAACATCGTCGTCTACGGCTCGAAGACCGAGCCCAAACGAGGAGTCCTCAGCCAGCTGATCGAGAAGGCCAAGACCAAGGAGGATCGGAAAAAGTCCCCGGGGCGAGAGGAGGGACGCGATCGAAGCCAGACTCGCCGCTCCCGCAAGTCGCCGGAGAACGTCAAGCCCAAGACTCCGCCCGGGCACTCGTCCGCCAGCAAAGTTCGCTCTCTTTATCGCTCGCTCAAAGGCGGCGGGGCAACCAATGTCTCCGTCGAGGGTCTCGATCAGCAGCAGGGTGCAGACCATCGACAGCAACAGTCGACGCACCAAGGTATCGTTATCTCTCTCTCTCTCTCTCTCTCTCCTCTTTTGGCTCTATGTTTATTTATTTTTAGCTGATCACTCGGTTGAACGAACATTTATACGAGTATATTTACGCTCGTCGCTCCAACGATCGCGTCAATTTTAATGCACCGAACATTTCGATTTTTTGCCATAGTCACACTTGTTCCGAATGACGGTAAACTTTTAAAAAGCCAACAAACTTTATTTATATTCTATAATAAACAAAATAATTATTCTTTGTAAGGCTTTTTTTGAGAACGCGAACATTTAAATAACGGAAATATAAATAACAAAAAATTTATACAATAATACCTATAATTATTTTTAATATTTAGCCATTTTTATTTAAAAGAAAAATTAGTAATCGTTGACGATGTGTTTAGGCGAGGAGTGCGAATACCAAAGAATATCGGAGGCTTCGAGCATGAGCGAGGCCAAGAAGCGAGTCCATGTCCAGGTGCACGCGGCGCCCGGTGAATCGATACCGCACAAGAGCTCGAAGGGCGTGAAGGTCTACCCGGCCAGCGACTCGGAGGACGTGTTCTACGAGGGCGGAGGCGAGAAGGGCTCGGCCGAGAGTAGGGAGAGGCGGCGCAGGCGAGCGAGCTGCGACAGTCTCAGCACCACCGGCTCCGGGAGTCGGCGCTCCAGCATCGCTGACGGGACGGTAGGTCTATCCGCGCAGGATGCAAGGAAAACCCTCGTATTTTTGATCGGACCGACTCCGACCTCGTCGTCTCTCGTGCAGAAGCAGCGTTCCTGGGAGACCTTCCCAAGGCCGAAGAGTAAGCGCGGAGTCTCGGCGACGGAGGGAAGCGCGGCTGCGAGCTCCGGAGCCGGTGCCAGTCTCGGCCAGCTCAAAAAGGCGGACAGCTTCGAGGGCCACGAGGAGGCGGTGCGTACCCTCGTCGCCGCGGTCCAGGAGACGCGTTCCCAGCTGCGCCAGCACCATCTCCATCAACACCGCTACCACCGCAAGAGCAAGACGAATTAGACGCGAGAAGAGAGGGCAAGGCGTTCCGAGCAGCAGCAGCGGCAGCAGCAGCAGCACGAGCTTACACTTATACGCGCGACGAGGAATTTCACTAGGAATTCGTTATTGTTATGACGCAAACGAACGATCTCGAACGATACTCCAACTAAGAGAGAGAGAGAGAGAGAGAGAGAGAGAGAGAGAGAGAGAGAGAGAAAGAGAGAGAGAGAGAGAGCGAATGATCGAGCACAAATTAAATCGCGTGAATGTCTCTTGAAACGTATTTATCGACGCATGTTTATCGAAATCACGTGGCTAATAAGTTCGAGATGCGATCGTCGTTATTTCAAAATTTGCAGGCATCATCATATTTGTATAAACGATCCATAATGGATTTTAGAATGATTTTTCAGGAATTGCCGCTTTCTACAGCTTTTTTCTGTGATCTTTGTCGTTAATTTTCAACCAGTCTTTATTAAGCATTATCCTGATCACCTCGACCTAAAAATCTACCCCCCCCTCACCCCCACCCCTCCAAACCTATATTTTCCCTTCGAATTAATCTTATTTGTCGTGGACAACATTCATTTTTCACGAAAGACTTTTGTAAATTTTATTGTTTTTTTTCTAATGTGTACACGTATGTATTATTAAACGTTATATTGCACGCACACATACACTGTATATTTTTAATCGCCGAACGTCAGTATTTTTCGTATAAAAATTTATGTTATATATATATATATATATATATATATATATATATATATATATATATATATATATATATATATATATATATATATATATATAACTTAATATTTAAGTTTCGAAAGCATTTATTAGGTAAGACAATTGTATAGTCTTTTTCCAGTTATCGCCCCAGTGCCACTGGCGATTGGAGTAATCAGAGCCTTGATTAGACTAATATTATTATCGAAATAAATCCAAGTATGTCGATGCGCATTCTTTTTAACATAAAAATTCTATTGCTGATCTTTCCTTGATGTGGAGAATGCGCGTCAGACGTTAATCGGTTGGTCAAAGAAGAAACAAAAATTAGTTAGAAACCAACACTGCCAGTCATGGTACATTACGAATTTAATCGATGGTAATCACGATATAGCCTAATTATAATAATAATTGCCAACTGCACAGGAAAATCAAACCAATTGTACTGAAACGTCCTCGGCATTTTTATTGCCAAAAAGAGGAAAGTTACGAGATGTATTTACCAAGATTGCTATTAAGAATTTTATGAATAAAATATTAGCTTTTCAAAAAGGAGAGGAAGTAACATAACAATCGAGGCTTTACATCTAAGATACGAATTTCAACCAGGTAATCAACAAGTCTCAAACGATCCAAGAACGTTGAGAGACTTGTCAAGGACTACAAGGACGTTATAATAATATAGAATATAAACGTATTCGATAAGTATGTATGAAAATATCAAACTGTCGATGATATATAAAAGAGAATGAAAAAATAAAATAAACATGTTAAAGTATAAGTTATAATTTGTTTAATTAATTTCAAAAAGAAATGATCCTACTCTTATTTACAATCCTTTTAAACTTATTAACCTTTAGGCTGCCACTAACTTTTCATGAAAAAAGTGTTTTGTTTTTTGGAAAAAATGATAAATTATACTAATTTACGAGATGTATTGTTTCACATTTTTCTTGAGCTTCAAAAGTGACTTTTACGGCAATTTAAAGGTTAACGCATATCATTAATACTACTAAAATTTAAAAACTTTTTTACTCATATTTAACACTAAATTTTAGTAAAAAATATCAGTTATGTACAAAACAGTATACAATCACTTTAAATACAGTTTTTTACAATATTTTCGTTTTGTCTACTCTCTGTTTTTTTTTGTCTATTTTTTCTTTTGTAGAATACATTGACTTACTATCAAACAATGCTTCAAAATCAATTGACTTTTTATTAAATGATTTTAAGTTTCCTATATTTTCAGCTTTTTCCGGCATAAATAAACTTATTAATCCCGAATTTTGAGTTTCATGATCTTTAGACTCCATATGCCAAGATGCGTTCCGAATTGCTATTTTAATTCTCTCCAATTCTTCAAATTTAACATTTTTACTAACATTCAAACTTGTTTCCAAAGGATTGCAAATATATAAAGCTGAATAATCAGGCTTTGATACAGGTCTTCCTTCTCTTAAGGAAATGGCGTTTTTGTCAAAATCAAAATTACCAAAATATGTAAAAAAATCGGAAAGCAGACTTTCAAGAGTGTCTACATTTGGAATTTTGTTTACTTTTGGTAATTTATTTATATCACGTAGAAAAGTACAGTCCACATAAACGTCAGCGATGCGGAAATCTTTTTGAGCTAAAATAAAAATAATATGTGTAAATTATGATACATGACACTTTTTTTTAACTGTCAAAATATAAAATTATATATATTAATAGTATAATTTTAATTTATTAAATAACTTACTAGCACATGATTTCAGTAAATTGAAATCTGGTAATATTTTTTTCTGTTGCAAAAAAAATAGAACCATAAGTGACAGTGAAAAATTTGTTATCCAAGGTCCTGGGTTATTTGAAGTTAATTTTAAACTTTGCGCCCATCTTCTAATAGTAAATATGAGTGGTCTGACTCGCCAATCTATTTCACCAAATATGTACATTAACTCTGACATATAATATGCTGACCTACGAGTTACAAAAATATTTTTTTGAAAATATAAAAAATAAAATGTATGTAAATGGACATTTTTTATGAAATATTTAGAAATATAATTATGAGAAGGCAGTAAATAAATTATTGAAGTAATTGAAAAAATTTACTTCTACATTTTAAACAAAAATGAAATATTATTGGTTTATTATAAATATTTACAAGATGACAGTATTTAATATTGTTTAACAAAATAATTTTTTAAAATAGAAAAAATAAAATACATATTCATTTCTAATTGCAATTACTTTTTACTTACATATTTTTCATAGCAAGATCACATTCAATACCAGTCAACATGTGATCAAATTTAATAATAGGAACTCTAGCTTCTGAAATTTTTCTTACATTAGAAATACCAGGAATATAAATATGCATCATATCTCCTATGGATTCTATCAATTTTTTTATTTGAAATCTTTCATGAATTAATGCAGATTTAGTTTGGAAAACTAATCTACTTGATATATTTTCCTTTAAAGACGTCATATTAATCAATTTAAATATACTTTCACTTTAAAATAAAATCATCAAAATATACATACTTCATTGTTTTCTTCAAACATTCCACTTAAGTCCAAATCACAGCCTTCTTTACCAAAACCGTTAACTGATGAACCGAATGGTAAAACTGCCATATTTGGAAATAATCCTTGAAAACTACGTTCTATTTGATAAGCAGTAATAAATCTCAAACGTATACCTACGTCATTCAATTTTGTAGCATTATATAATAACATTATCTGATCAGATATCTATATTTTTCATAAAAATTAAAAATATAATTAAATAAAATATAAAGAAGTGTTATAGCATATCTAAAAAAATACTACTTACTGATTTTTCTGTAATTAATAACTTCATTACATCGTAATTACTTAAAATTCTACAAGAGAATTTAGAGAAAGACATTTCATTAAAATTGGTGGTTAATATTTTTTTTTCTCGATTGTGACAATTACGAAACCATAATAAAGATGATTGAACTGGTATTATTTGTTCATGATTGGTATGTGTTGCAGAAGATAACACTTCTTTGACAATTTTTTGGTTTGCAAATTCAATAAGAACAAAATGCTATAAAATATTAATTGTTGAAAATAAATTTACAAAAAATATTTTTTATATAATTTTAATACAAACTCTTTCAGTTTTTTTTGTGGTATAGTGGAACATTTGAGTAATTTTTCCAAATTGAGAACAATATGTATACACATCATTGCAAGATTTATCAGAATGCACTTCTATTATAACTGATTTTTTAGCTTCTAGTCTACGTTGTGTTAAAACTTCATCATAAGATACATAATTTGTTTCTGATTTTCGTTTATTGGCTAAATCTATAACGATTAAATTATTAAAGAAAATTTTAATAAGGTTAAAATATTTATTAATAACTCTGATAAATACTACAAATATGAAAAAAAAAAAGTATTTTTGTGAAATTAATTTTACTTAATTAATCATTTATCAAAATTGTCAAAAGAAGCAAATTTTCACAAAATTTATTGTAAATAAATTCACGTGTTTTAAGGTTAGGTTTATACATTTACCGGAGTGTAAATAACTGTAGGTATGTGAGTGTTTATTCAATAACAAAATTTTTGAAAAATGTTTTTTATACAATTTCACTTTAGGAAAATTTAAAATTAACCTAAAATAATAATTATTAGAAAGAAATAATACACTCCCCGTGAAACGCGCTAACAGCGCCATTTTCTAATTTTAAAAATGTTTAATTTTTCACATTATTCAGCAGATGGCTTCTTAGTTTTTGATCATTTTTAAAATACTTTGTATTAAATAATTTAAATAAAATATATAATATCGTATCAAAATACTTACATTTAAATTTTAGAAATGTTTCGTAAGAACCAAGAGTAAAAGTAAATTTAAATTTCCAATACTGAATTAAAAAATACATGCTATAATTGTAGTATACTATAATTATAAATAAAATTTTTTTTTGATACGTAGTAATACATTATAATCGTCTATTTTTAATTGTTTAGTCAAATAGAATTTATTATGTTTTTTAAATTTTTATTTACAAAATAATAAATAATATATTCAAATTAAAGCCTTATTTATTATTATTTAATATTGTAAATTAAAAGCTATATGAGAATATATATTAATAAACTTTTTGCATACTTATTACTCCAATAATTACTTTAAAAATTATAACATTATTTTGATTTTATAAAAATAAAATTATCGTGATATTTTACTTAAAACTTATTTTAATAGCGGTACTAATCAAATTGAATAATTTTGTGTTGGTAGTACATTTATTATTTTGAATTATTACATTGATTTTAAAAAATTAGTTTACTTAGTAATTATATACACAGTAAACGTTTAAAATTTATGTAATCATATCCTACGCAGCATGAAAGCTTCCCGAGAGCTTCATATAAGATTTCAAGAAAGGTTCGAAAGCTTTTAGGAAGCTTTCATGGAATCTTCAAGTTACCTTACGTTAACATTAAAGAAAGCTTACTTTGAATCTTTTTATATAATATTACTGAATGTTTCATTTAGTTTACAAAAAGATTACGGGAAGCTTACAATAGAATATTTTTTTGAAAGTTTTATTGAAAGCTTTCGTGCTGTGCGGGATTATTTTATTTATTGTAGTATTTTTCTATTTTTTAGTATACCAAGCAACTTATAAAATTGTAAAATATTTTACTGATTAAATTTAACAATGAAAAGTTAACAACAATATTTTTTGATTTTTTATTATTTAATTTGTAAAGGTAAATAATATAATTTGAATAAAAACTAAATAAAAATTAAATTTTATTTTTATTGTCATTTATAATAGCTTTAAATTTAGTTTATTTATTTTGAATTTACCAATCAAAAAAAAATATTTCATTTATAAATTATAAATTGTGAAAATGCTTGTTTGCATTCGATTCAATTTAAACGGTAGCAAATTTTTTTTTAGTTTAATCTAAACCAGTAATGCTAAAAGAAATTTTGTGGTGAATATGAACTTGTTTTTAAAATATGAAAGATATAATAAATGACAAAATTGCGAGAAAATGAGAATTGCTTGATTTTACTAAAAATTCTGAAATCTGATAGATGAATGAACTAAACTTTTTACAGAAGAGTAAAAACTGCAATTTAATTTAAAAATTAATAAAAAAGAATATTCAAACGATTATAAAAAATATATTTTAATTGTCTGGTTAAAATTTGGATACTAAAATTAACTATATAACACATATTTATTAAAGATACCTATTTTTTTTTTAAATAGTGCGAAAAAAGACCAAGTTATGTACAACATTATAAAAAAAAGTTAATTACTTAAAAACTATATAAAAATTAATTATTATTATTACTATTATCATCAAAAATATTTATAGAAAATGTTATAGTAGGTATAGACTCTTTATCGATTATTATGCTTAAGTTTTTTAAATATGTTTTAGCTGATAAGCAGAGTAAATGTGAAGTTTTTAAAATTGTAATTGAAATCTTTTAATTTTTTATATTCATTAGTTTATTATCACTTATCAATTAGAAAAATTAATCATTAAAAATAATTGTTAAAATAAAAATTAGAATCTTCAATATATTGAACACTATTTTAAAGAATCTAGCTAGAATTAAATTTAAAAATGTAGTTTATGCTATATCTATAAAATGTGTCAAAAACTTTTTTTTTAGTTTTTATTTAACATTATTTTTTAATTGACTTTTCTATTTATGGCTATTCTTAAAAATAAAAAAAAAAAAACCATAAAATTTTAATAATTATTTATAAATGTATAATTATTTACATCCGATTATAAAGTCATGACTTCAGCGTTTTTAGATTTGAATGTAATTGATATATTTGAGAGTTTAATGTTTTTGGGGTTGTCAGACCTCAGGTCTACTTCTAACTACGTTACTAGGATTAGTAAAAATTGTTGAATTAAAATTGAATAAATTATAATAATATTAAAAATAATAATAACATGATATATTAAGAAAATGAAATCTTATCACTATATGTATATTTTTGTAAAAATTAGATGTGTTGTATTAATAATAATATATTAATGACTATACTCTGCAGAATTTTTAAAAGATTTCGCTTATAAAATTAGTCATTAATAATAAAAAATTGTTAATAATTGTAAATACGAATTATACAAATTAAAAAAACTTTTAAAATAAAAATACAAAAGTATTTAATTTTGTTATAAAAAAAATATTATATCTACATTTGTTGTATAAATTATTGATATTAATTATTATTTATTTTATGTATTCAAGAACATTATTCAAACTAGAAAAATAATTTATTTTCAAAAGTTCTGATATTTAAATGTAATTAAATATCAGTTATTCATTCTATCGACATTATTGAAAGCATTAAAATAAAAATTTATTTGAAATACGTTATGTAAAGAACATTAAAAAAATTCTGCTTTCTGCAAATTTCTGCTTCATATATGAATTAAGATATTATTAGCTGCAATAGAGAACATCTGCTTCGTGTAATGAGATAACGCAAATTATATCACATGTTCTATAATTATTTAACAGTTTGTATAAATTGTTGCAGATATTGTTTCTGTACTTCATGCAAGATAATTACAGAATACGTTACTTTACAAAAGTTCGCCGTAAATTTTATAAAAATCAAATTAAGAATTAATTGTTTTGAATAAATAATCATCACATTTATAATTGATGAAATAAAATAATAATTTATACCAAGATATTATTTTCAATATTTATAATCATTAAAAATCAATCAAGTTTTGAATGAAAAGTAAAAACTTGTTATAATTTTAAAGTTTTAAAGTGTGGCGTCGGGTATAATAATCAAATTTTTTGTATAAAGTTATACAATGTAGATAAACAATCATGAAATTCTGAATAATTAATTTAATAAAATATTTTTTTCTTGAATAATTATTAATTTGAAAAATATCTTTAAATTTCAAAATATTATGAATAATATGTAATTTAATTTTTCAAAAATGTGAAAAATGTATCATATATATGCATGTACATGTATATGAATTTAAAAACTAAAATTTTTCTTAGCTTTAATCAGAAAAGAATTTTTAAGATGAATCGTAAGCTTGAGAAAAGGAAACGAAAAGATTTGCGTCGCTTCCAAATCCAGCGGTGACGTGATCAACGTCGATCTTGCTTTTTCTTTTCTACAACATCCAGCATAAATCGTCATTCTTCCTCTTCTTACTTTGAAAAAGTGGTTGTTTCTTCAAGCCACGGTTCCTCGTATTCAAGCATCTCACCGATAGTTTCGCGAGATGTTCGCCAATGTCCGAAGGTGGAGTCTATTACTACTGTTACTACAACGACCACCACTACTTTGAATACTTTGCTCTTGAAGCCTTTCTCTCTCTCTTTCTCTCTCTCTCTCTCTCTCTCTCTCTCTCTATCTCTATCTTGTATACTTATTACTATACTTAAGACTCGGCTCGAGAGCGAGAAGTCATCGAAGCAAGTCGTACACTCGGACCTACGGAGAACCTTTCTCTTCTCTCTCTTTCGCTTTTTCTCGTCGCGATATTCTCATTCCCCCTCTGCTTTTTTCTACATCTCCACCTTCGTCGTCACTCGTTCGCTCGTGCGTCGCTCACAGGTGAGAGAAAGAGAGAGAGAGAGAGAGAGAGAGAGAGAGAGAGAGAGAGAGAGAGAGAGAGAGAGAGAGAGAGAGAGAGAGAGGTAAAGAGTGGGACTCGCGGCCGTGTGTGTTTGTACGCGGTAAGTCAGTCTCGAGCCTCGTGCCATACGCTACGGACTCGACCGAGTCTTCGTAACGGACCGTCGTCCTTCTATTTAAAAATTGTTTCGGAATCGCAGGTGTAGTGAGGTGCCCATGAAAAAATTGAGCAAAATTAAGCATAATTTCAGCCAAGAATGCACATACTCGGGGAGTAATATACACGTCGACGCGAGTTAACGCACGAGTTATCGATAAATATTACGTGTAATTATTAGTTTAAATACACCGTGATAATGTAAACAGTGGAAAATAATATCGATAACTAAGTTGTTAAAATTCTGGAAAAATCCCCACCCCGTTACCAGCAGCCACAAAGTTAACGATAATTTCGAGCGAGCCCGAGAGGAAAATCAATTGGTTCATTTACCAGGGATTGGTGCAACAAAGCCTTGAGAATTCTGCGGCACCGGCAAGTATCTCAGGGACGCGGCGTATGTAAACGCTCGGAAGTAAGGAGCGACCGCTGAGATGGAGCCGTCGACATACTGAACGCTCGAAATCTCAATAGTGTTATCCGCAAGCTCAAAGAAGGAGAGAGGAATATGCAAACTTGATCGAGACGAATAATCGTCGTATGTATTGCGAGTCGGAATAATTGCGAGCTTGCGCGGATACGCGCGTGTCTATAAGGTGGTCTATATGGTGGTGTCGTGCGTGCGATGACCTTGAAGGCGAAAAGATCCGAGGAGTTTCACGCAGCTCGTTCGCGAGGCTTGCTTCGGCGATGAGCACGACGACGCCGACGTCGACGACGACGAATCGTGGCATTAACTTTCCTCGCGCGGTTGTTTTAACCCGCGCCTCGCTCTGCCCGCTGGTGCTGCTGCCGGCCTCGATCCTTGGTGCTTCGCAATTTTTTGCGCAACTGGCGTCCTCTCGGTGGCGCTGCAACCCCTAGCTTAACTACGTTCTGTGCTTTTGCCATCAAGCAGTTTTACGCTAGCATTCTCGACGTTTTTCGCCCGATCGAAAAATTCGTCTTGTTTGCTTCAGATTTATTTGTGATTACTGAAAGCTCGACGATAAAACAGCAGGTGAAGTTTTTTCTTTTAACTTATGAATAGTTTTTTTTTTTTTTTTTTAAATTTGTGATTTGACGCTCTTGAAAACAATTGTCTTTTATATTATTGCTTAATAATACTGTTTCTTTTTAATGTAATAATTATTGATAAGTAAACTATATTAGTTAAATATTATTGTTCGTTGCAGTATAATTTTTACAAAAATAAAAATAATGATTTTAAATGTTTAATTATTGCATCTGTTTGATAAATATATTATTTTCTTATATAAAAGCATGGTGAAAACATCGTGTAAACAATAATATGATGATATTAGTCATGTAAACAGCCAGAAAAATGACTGGAATACAAAACTTTGATGATGAATTCAATATTATGATAAATATGGTTAAAGTTGTGAAACAATTTGATTGGTACACAATTCATTATGAGAAGATGTATTTGAAAACTCGGTTTAATTTCATACGGTATGTATTATTTTACTCTTTGTGGACAGTTTGACGCGAGAGTGCCCACTTGGACGGGCAGTTTTAAAAGAGTAATTAAAAGAAAATTCAAGTTTGCTCTAAATGATTTACAAGATGTTAATTAATGACATTTTTTTGGTAATTTCACTTAATCAAAAACGTATTTTTTCATTCGTAAATTTTTTACAGCGGTAATTATATCGTAAATTTAGAAATGCCGTCATTTAATAAACAGCATAATTTCTACTATCGAAAAAGACTAAAAATTACAAGTATTATACTAGTGATTTTTAAAAAAGAATAGCAATAAAATTGATTACCTTTAAAATTTTTATAAGGGATTCAAGTGTTCGTTTTTGCTATTTTTCATAGTAAATTCAAATATATACGTATTTACGACATACTATATATACATAAATATTGTATTTGAGGTAACTATACTCAAATAAAAATTATTACGTTTTAGCTAAATAAAGTTAACCAATAATATTTAAAAAATTTTTAAAAAATAATATGCAAAAAAAATAAAAGTTATTTAACAATGTTTACTTCTTTGACATGAATAAACATCAAGAATGTGAAATAATGACTTTTTTTTTATATAAAAGAAAAAATAAATTATACTATAAAGTTTGTATTAATCCAGGCTAAAACGATCAAATGACACATATGAATTTTTTTATAAGTCCATAAAAAGCAATATTTGGAGAATAGTAAAATTTATTAAAACCCGTGATTTATTAAAACCGATGATTCAGAACTATTGCGTTATCGCAAATCACGCCAGCGATTAGTGAATGATTCAATCGTCGGTAGCTTGAAGCACGCGATCGAAAACGGGTATCGAGATAGGACGCATCGAGAGCGCGACGCGCAAGCGAAGACGCGGGGAAAAAAGGCGACGGAATGGAGATTATTATGCAAATTTAAAGCGCCAAGAAGCGAGGATTGAAATAATTTTGCTGTGGGCGTTGGACGATGAGAAAGAGGCGCGCGAGAGGCCGAATCGCGGTTGTAAACGACGTCGTCTTTGGCACACGGCGTTTGGCGTACGGCCCGAGTTTAATAATGGAGCGTTATGCAACGGCTAAAAGGGGCCCAAGGTTCCCGTAGAGTAGCGCGCGTTTGGGCTCCCGATCCGCGTGGGCAAGAGAACGCCGCCTCGCCAAATATGTACTAGTATCCGTGCGTGCGGGCGCCCTCGTGTATCTTCGTCCCTGACGTCCCTGCAACGCTAATCAAAAACTGATGAACTAGCTGAAAAACTAAAGAAACAAGAGTTTTTTCAAACTCTTTATCCGAGCATCATTCTTAAAACTAGTGTGCATAAACACGAGTGTGCATAAAAGTTGTATATATTAAAAATTCTCTAAAGAATTGCATTTTAAAGCATTGTTTTGTTTCTATTGGTATTAAACGGTTAACGATTTATGATGATAAATAAATCATAAATATTATATACTTTATAATCTGTTATTTTATTATTATTATTATTATTATTATTATTATTATTATTATTATTATTATTATTATTATTATTATTATTTTCATAACAATAGCGCATATAAAATATAATTCATAATTTTATCTAATATTGATCAATCTATTGATGTTATTTTATTTTTTCTAATCTAATGATAATTAAAATTTTATAATTAAAAGTTACTAATTTACATAATAAATGCATTTAATAATAAAAATAAAAAAAAATTTTTAATTTTTTGTTTTTTTACCAATATTTAAAAACATTTGTCTTAGTATTTATTGATGGTGTAAAACATTTTAACTTTATATGAGTTGTTGTAAAATTATTATTCCATAGAAATCCGTTTACTTTTTATTAAAATGGATTCACTCATAAATTTTTCTCAATTTAGTACATTAATAACTATTTTTTACTTATTTAAAATATTTAATGACATAATATTGTAAATGTGCGTTATTATTATCGTTAAAAAGTATAGTAAATATTTAACATTTGTAATGAATTTATCTTTTAAAAGCTTACGTTTATGTGAGTATATATGCGGGTAATATTTTAATTTTTAGGAAGTTAAGGCATTATACGTTTGAAATTATTTTATTTAGAAAATTTTAAATAATATTATATTATAATTTTACAATTAGAAATATATTATCCAAAATTTTTATTTTGATAATAATTATAAAAATATAGAATTACCAATATAAAAATGATTATAAAAATGGCAAACTGTCTTGAGCACAGACATCGCCTTGGTAAATACGAGCGTTTCCAAGAACCTGTTCTTTCGGACATTGAAGTCACTCAAAACAACGACTTCAATGCCGGGATAATAACGCTCCTTTCTGTTTTCCTTTCATTAGAGTTTCTTTTATAAATAAGTTCCGCACGCATACAATGTTTACTTTTGAAATTATACCAATGTTTAATTGTACTTTGCGCACATCTGTCGATTTCGTAAGGTATAGCTTACATTCTACAAGAAGATTATTGATTTATTCTAAAAATCCATCGAGTTTGATAGTCGCAACAAGCGACGGAAAAAATTATTAAAAATTTTTCCGTGTAAAATTGAAAAAATTCAAAATAATGGAATGCGCGCTCGTGCGGTTCGTCACGCGATAAAATTAATGTTATTGTATGGATGAAAAGGTTTATTTAACTAGCTGTTTATTCTATTAATTCATGGAATCAAAATGATAGCTGCGGAAATAAAAATACCTATTATTAAAAATAGATATAAAATACGTTTAGACTACTCGGAAAGAGTCGCGCGGGCAAATGAATTAGTGACGGTTCGTTTGATAGAAGCGCGCGCATACGTGTATGGTAACGTATGTATATATAGAATAGTCGAGCGCGCATAACGCGATCGATTGGTCACTCGAGCATTCCCGGTTTTATTACATAGGAACGATTCGAAAACGATACAGAGAGTGGTAACATAATACTTACATAGGCGCGGACTTCGGGAGCGCATCGTCACCCTGACCTTCACAATTCAGTACGGCTATTAATTTCCCGCTTTGGTTCGAAAGACTTGTCCAGGTGGTCGCATATATATATATATATATATATATATATATATATATATATATATATATATATATGCAACCACCTGTTTCCGGTGACCAAAAATCATTCGGTGCGTAGCCAATCTTTTTCATGCATTTCCATATACCTGCGTACAAATATATTATTTTCACGCAAAATACCAAAATGAAATTTTACATCGATGTGCTTAAAATAATTTATTATTAAATCTTTCTTTAGTATTTCAATAAAATTATTACTTAATTTTAATACAAGTATTAAAAGAAATAACTTCACATTGCAGGTAGTGTTATATATATATATATATATATATATATATATATATTTTTTTTTTTTTATAATAATAAGTTTTACCAATTAATTTTACAAAATTTCTAAATTATATAAATAAATTTTATAGAAACATTGTTTACATAAAAATTTTGCTTTATTTTTCATTAAAATAAATAAATTATTTAATTTTCTTCAACTACTAAATTTACTACTATACTTACTTTATTATAGTAAATTTTTGATAAATTATAATATTACTTAAAATTAAAGTAAAAACATATCTTATAGATTTTAATATTTTTTTTTTGATTATTTTTAAGTAAAAAAAAAGTAATTTTTTTTTTTGTATTTTATAAAATAGTTAAGAAAAAGAAACAATCATATAAGATGAATAAGTAATAAACAATTCATAAGAAGATTTTGATTTACCGATCGACTACTTTTTTACAATTATCAGTTATTAATAATGTTAAAGTTGACATAATATCTATATTTAATTAATAAAATTAATAAGTTTATGAGATAACATTGCTGTAGTTTGTGATGTTCAAGCTCGTAATATGGTTTTTTAAAAAATTTTTAAGAAATACAAAATAACAAGGCTATTTAAAAAGCTACTTGTAAATGTATAATAATTTTGATGCATCAATACACATTTCCTACATATGTTTTAATTGTACCCATAAATTTATTTAATACATTTTATTTATTATTCTTATTATTATTATTATTATTATTATTATTATTATATTTATTATTATTATTTTTTTTTAGCTTTGATAATAAATAATATATTAATTAATTTTTTGAAAGCGTTAATTATTATAATGATTATCAATGACGTTAGAGTTATTACTTTAATATTATTATTATAATTATTCTGTTTAACGTTATAACGTTATACAATAACCTTTTTTAAAATCATTTTAAAAAATGGACTTTAAAAAATTTGAAAACTTTGAATCTTTTAAGAAATATTTGTAAAAAAGGTTTACATTCTTTTAATCACAATAAATTATTAGTTACAAAACTAATTTTGTATAAGTAATAGTGAAAGGTGGTAAATATTTTTTATTTGTTTTTTAGAAAGTATTACGCTCGTTGCTTTCGTTAAAAGCTTAAATAGCGATAAAGTGACGTGGAATTTTGCAATGGGATTTTTTTGTTTGTCCGGAAGGAAATGACTTCACATATTAAATTAACGATAGCGGATGTAAAATAATTTGTCAAACTGGAACTTGGATAAAAGGAAAAAGTATAAAAAAAAAAGAAAAATATGATTCTGCGAGATAAGAAAAATACATAAACGTTATACGAGTATATGTATACGCGAGCAAGCAACAGAAAGTAAGGACCTTCGGTTCCTCGCAATCTATACGATCCTGCCGTTTGATTTTAAGCGCATAGACTTTTACATTCGCGTACGTTCGTTCTCTATCCTTCGACACACACACACACGCGCGCGCGCGCGTACACACACACACAAATGCCCATGTATATAGGTAAACGTATGCCTACGAGAGAATGAGCGCTCGAACGGTCGCGCTCTCGCCGTTCGCTCGACCCGCCGAGGCTGCAATACGCGCAGCTTATATACGTACGAGCCTGCGAGCGAAGCAGCAGGAGCTAGCGCCGCGATCTCTCATCAGTTGCATCCCGGAGTACCGATCGCGAGCGAGCTAACGCTCTAACGGTCCGTGTGCGCTCGCGCGCGCGTATCCCTAGCTGCCGAAATTCGCGAGGGACCCGTGCACGCGGTGTTTATGCGCGCGGGCGCGTATTACGAGTATTCGCGCGTCGCTGATTTTGTGGACGGCGCGTGTGTATGCGTGTGATTGTGGGTGTGTGTGTGTGCGCGCACGCGTGCGTGCGCCCTGCGCGTACCGTACGAAAAAGTGAACGCGAGCGCGAACGCGTTTTAGCCTCAGCGGCAGTCGCGTGTATCGCTTTCTCAAGCCTCAGCCGTCGAGAGTAAGAGGTTTTATACTAACTGGCCTGAAAACGTCCAACCTCCCCGTTGTCCGGACCGCGCGCGGCCCGGAAGCACCGCGATACCTTCTGCCTCTTCGACCTCGCTCGACTTTTCTCACTTATCTTCTGTAGATGTTATTTTGTGGAACGCTGGGCACCCGTATCTTTAAGAGACATAATGTACGTGAAACTGGAATCGTTTTGGCGAGGCCTATAATGTAGCAGTGCACGGTGCGCCCAGATTGCTTTTTTATCGGACATGTAGAAATCGAGTGCGTCTACATACATGCGTAACAGTGAATAAACTGTCTGGCGAACGATAAAAGAATCATCATCAAAGTTGCAAATAAATTTTTAAAGGGTCTTGTTAACGGCGATGTGGAAAAAATCGGGATCGGATTTTAAAATAATTCGCCCGAGGGCCTTGAGCGCGATGTTTTCACCGGCGCTCGTATCGTATCTCAGTACAACCACGAGCACATCGACCCAGTTATTAATAAGACTTTCTCTTTTATTTTAGTCATGGACTGGCGGGGGACCACGCTGACGATTCTCCTGGTGAGTATATAAGGATGCAAGACGCATCCTTCGTTATAAACGCATCTTTCTGCACGCACGCACGCCTCCTTCTTCCAGATGAGCGCGTGGGCGCGCCGTAGGTGCTTTAACTAACTTTAGCAAACTTACCAATACCTCCTCTCAATATGTTTAACTCATTGTGGAAGGTTCCTTTGTTCCTTTGGTTATTTATCCTTTTGATCGCGACGCTTTTCGCGCGCCGTGTGCAGTGAATACTTTTTCCATGCGCGATTGTCTTCCTTAATGAGATAGACTGGACGAACGGACGATTAAATAAGCGTACTCGAAATTGCCGTAGCTTTAAGATCAATGCATGACTGCTATAAACAATTTTAACCATATTTTGTTTGTATATAAACGTTTAGTTTTTATTAATTTATATTCAATAAATGTTTTGTTCTTAAAGTTGCCGTTTACCATATGTATCAATATAAGTTTTTAAAAATTAAAGCGATGCTATCATCGCTCTGTTATTGTTATTAAAAATGAAAAATGAAAAAAATTTTATTTTTGAAGTAATTGCTGTTTTAAATAATTTAAAATTTCATTCAAACTTAAAAAAAATTTTAAGTTTAAACAACAATAAGTTAATATAAGAGCCTTTCTTAGTAATATCCAACATATGTAACAACGAAATTATTTTTACTATCTCGTAAACGAAAACAATGATTTAATTATTAAAAGCGAGGGAAAATAAGAACGAAGGAGAAATAAAATTAAGCAAGTCAAGGTATATATGTACAGATAAATGAGCAATGATTAAACTAGATTTGAAATTCCCATGCAAAGGAACCATCGCGTCACCGTGGGCATATGGGTATGGAGAAACGAGAGATAGAGAGAGAGAGAGAGAGAGAGAGAGAGAGAGAGAGAGAGAAGTGAAAAAGCAAGTGACGTAACTAACAAATTTCCTCGTCTGGAGTTAGCCAATATAGATACCACGAGTGCGCTGGCAGAACAATAAGACCGAGTTCCCTCTCGCTCTTTCCAAAGGCTCGTATACAACCAGCGCCAATTTGGTAAATTGAATGTATTCGATCCGCGCGCAGAAAATATACACCGTCTTGTACTCGAACGCGCTTTTGATTTCATCTTATTCTCTCTCTCTCTCTCTCTCTCTCTCTCTCTCTCTTTCATTCGATTAACGCATAATATTCGACTTTCTCCGCACGCGCGTGCGTGTCGTCACGCCAGCGAGTCGATTCATACGTACGCGCGCGATATACGGAGAGTTACGTAATCGGTGCTTTTAGTTTTGTCTCGGTGTCGTGAAACAATCGCGCATTATTCCCAAATTCTCAATTCGTCTCGTATTCCATCGGTTTTAATCGAATAATCGAATACGGATGCGTCACTGGGTGGTACATATGTTGCGACGTTCGCGTACACACGCGGTCCGAGGTCACGGCAACCAAAAGTTCTGCGAGTCGCCGCACCGACAACCGGTCGGGCAACTTTCAATGGGCCTTTCTGCGGAATCGATCCGAGGGTAAAAGTATACGTGGATTCGTATACATGTATATATTTATTCGTGGTTATACAGCTATACCGGCGATGATTAAACATCGAAAGTATATATAATCCGAGGTTCGTTCGCGGCATGGAAATATCGGGATAAGTTGCTCGAGTGCCTGAGTTCGGTTGACAAGCAGCACTTTCAAATAAATTTAAATAAACTCAAGTTAGTTAAGTACTTCGATTGCATTAATTTCCCTCCAGATCATCTATATTTTTTATTCTTATTAAATTTTTACTTTATTCATACCATTCACTTCCATCGATATATTTGTCATTTCTTACAATTCCTTTTTTTTTTTTTTTTTTTTTTTTTTTTTTGCTAATTTACTTACCAGTGATAAAGCTATTATTTTGTTTTATAAGTTACAATTTACAAATTTTTATTTTTGGATTAAATTTTTTCTTCCTTTTATTTTTTTTAATGGAATATTTTAAATTATAAAAAATACTGTTTCTACAATATCATCTTACCTTTTAAGTTATTTAAACGAAAGCATTGACTAATGGTGGGATTAATTAAAAAAAAAAAAAACGTTGAACATATCATCTTTCTTAATCTCTGAAAACACATTTCACTGATTTTGAATAATACTAAAAATAAAATACATTGTATTAAAAATTTTAGCAATAAGATAATTGTTAAAAGAAACGTTTTTTTTTAATTTTTGAAAATACGGTTAAAATGTTACTTTGTGTTAATTCTCAGGCGATTAATTTATTAAGTAAAATAAAATTAGCAAGTCAGCTTTGTGTTCTTCGATTAGCATGTTCAACGCGTGTACAGGTACTTAATTACACAGCGTGTAACGGGTATTGTCACAAGTGTGACGAATATCAAAGATATATATGTGTACGCGAGTGGGAGTAAGCTTTGGTTGGTTTACCGCAATTCTACTTGACAGCTGATGATATTAGCATCGTTAACCTGAATTCATTCGTCGGGTAAAATTTACGAATTGCACAACGTTTCCCTCTTCTGAGTAATAATTGACAATTACGTTAAACTTAGCGTTTACACGGATGAAACTAAGCGGGGAGGCCGGAACCCAGAAATCTCTCGAGCGAACGCTATTGTAACGGCTCTTGCTAAACTTTCCTAATCGACGTTTTATGTGTGTCTTCTTACGTCACTTTATTTAAATACAAACTTAATTTTTTTTATAATTGTATGCATACAATAAACTACTTTTTTTTTATTTTTTTATTTTTTTTAATTTTTTTTTATTTTTTTTTTTTATTTATTTATTTTTTTGCTTGACTTAATATAGTAATGTTGACAAATGTATACTATAAAAACGTAAAAACTTAATTTACGTCATTTTAACAAAACGTAAACAATTTAATATCGTATAAAAGAAAAGTATTGTTAAAGAAGAATTTTAAAAGTACTTGTGATAAATAGAAAAATTTATAAATTTTCATTTAGAATAAAATGAAATATTGGAAGACCTTTTTTTTCTTCAAAATTTGGTAATGTAAATAGAATTTTTAATTTAAGTGTATAATATTTATATAAATTTAATTTAGCTTTTAAATTTTTTAATCAAACTTAACGTTAATTTAATGCAATCTTATTATAAATTAAAATTTTATTATTATTATCGATGTCGATAATTAATAATTATTAAATATCATCAAAAAAAAAGGAATTCAAAAAAATCGAAACATATCGAATGAAAAAGTTTAATAAATCTTAATGACGCAAGTCTTTAAAAAAGAGATAAATAGTTCATGCAAATTTCCGAACGAGCAAGCAAAAATAGGTGAAGCAACTAGACGTATATATTACTATATGTATAAGAGGTGTAAAAGTACCATACATGCGGTATACATATATAGAAGTAATATATAAGTGACCATAGGTGAAAAGGCATAGTCATGTACACATACACGCGCATACATATACTATTCGTATATTCAATATGGAGCTACATAGTCGTAGATAGCTCGTGAGTTCTTTACGAGTGGCAAAGCCACGCCTACCCTACTTTTACTCGGTGGGTATTCTTTAAAATATCGTGCAGTGCAGGATCTACAGCGCGCTCTCGTTTCGCCAGCGTGCCGAGAGCGTTTTTCCTAGAGCGCGCCCGCGAGAACCGACGAAACTCGTGCGATACCGGAAGTCGCTCATCGGTGTAGCATCACGTAACCGATTAATCTCTTGCACGTCGCGCTTTTATTATATGCTACATATGCCTAAAAAATTAAATTATTTGCAAATTTATACCGTCGTAAAGCATAATTTATTAAGTATAATTGGGTACTTTTTATTTTTTTATATGCTTTTACGCGTATTTATTCGCGTATCGAGCCTCGAATTGACTTTACCATGTAATACTGAACTAGAAATATCGCGCTGAAATGTTGAAAAATTATTTTGTTCGTAAAATAAGAAGTTTGTGAAAGTTTGCGCTTTACTTTTAAATTATTTTATTTAAAAATAAATGAGTATTAAAATAATAAAAATTTCAAAAAAATGCAAATAAGTTTAAATATATAAATATATAAATATATAAGACTAGCTGCGATTGTTTTAGATTCGTCAAAAATAGTTAAATGCTTGCAAAAGAGAAGTTGTATTTTTAGTAGAAAAAAGTTCTCTATTTAATACGGTCAAATACATTACTTGAGCAAATATACATTTCAGTATATTGACTTTAAATGTATAGTATAGTGCGCCGTGTGAAAAGGATGTAGACAAAAGTTACGCTTCGTCGCTATTTCATTCTTTGATCGAAAAAAAGACCGAGTTTTCTTCGTATGCATAGCTTTAAAATTCTTTACGTTTTGTTTGAACTGCTAACAATGTCGCAGGCTTCGCTTTGACGCCCGTCTCTCGCGTGAGCCGAGCGCCATTCGCGCGGGCTTTGCTTCGAATGTGAGGCTCAAAACTTAAAAAGAAAGAAAAGAAAAAAGAAAAAAAAGAATAAGCAGGTATAATATGCGATGGTATTTGATGTATACGACAATCGTGATCGCAATTATAATAAACTCGATTCTTAAAAGTGTAGGTGAATTCAAATGTTTTTTTTTACTTTTTTTTTTTTCTTTTTTAAATTTCATTCGAAAGTTTTTTTTTTTTTTTTTTTTTTTTTTCATACAACATAACATCGAATAAAATAATGTTTTTTGAGTTTAATTTTAATTTTCAAAAAAGGAGATAAAATATTGTTTTCGTTCGTTCGTTCGTTCGTTCGTTCGTTCGTTCTATTAAATAAAATTATAAATACAGCGATGCACATACAATATTGCAGTTATATAAGCGAACCTTTTGAAATGTAAACGATGACTTCATAAGAGGCGTGAAAAGACGAAGAGCGAATGCGATATAATAATCCTGTAAAAGTTACACGAACGCGGCGATTTGTGTGTCAACTGTGAAAGGTTACCGCTAACGTACACATGTTTATGAGGTTTCGATCGCGGTTGTAACAACTGTAAGACACGTACTGTATATGCGAGATATACGTTAATCGTTGGGCATTAAATGTGTGTGTGTGTGTGTGTGTGTGTGTGTGTGTGTGTGTGTGTGTGTGTGTGTGTGTGTGTGTGTGTGTGTGTGTGTGTGTGTCTGCGTGTGAGACACCAAAGACGGATATTATACGAAATTGATTTAAGTTACAAATGTAATTGGCCAACGTCTACGTAAAGATTTTGCAAAGAAAAGCGATACTGTGAATTCTATGATGCGGAAAATAAATTATGCTTGTGATCAATCTTTACTTTATCTTGGATTGGGATATCTTTTCTTAATAAAAGTTCATTCCAAACCGATGATTGGTCATGTCCTTTTTATTTGTTTTATCTGATTGAGTTTTATCTTCATTTTATCTTTATAATAATTTATTTATTAAGATTGTTTCTCTATTAAGTTAATGAAATTACTTCCAAAATAAATAAAGGAAGTAAATTAATTTTTTAATTATCCGATTTAAACAGCGAAATCATAAATTTGATTAATTAAAAGTATCTCTTACGGTGATGTAATTCTTCTTCATGTATCTATAAAAAAAATTATTATACATCTTTTTTTATTGCCTTCACGTTCGTTTTTAAATTATAAAAAAATAATATTATGTTATTCATACTTACGGTGTTATATTAATAAAAATGACGAAGTTATTGATGCGATGAGAAAAAAAAAAAAAAAATTTACATAAAATTGCACAAAAGTTTATTTTCTATCGCATAGCGTCATAAGCCGTTTATGTATTCTTCGAACGCTATAAAAGATTGTATCTGTCAAGGTTTCCAAGTTGTGAAATATTTCGTTGACGCGATTTTTAAAAAAACTCAAAAGCAACTACGTGCGAAATCAAAGACGAAAGGGAGAAAAAAAAGGAAGAAAGGTATCCGAAGAAAGGTATCTGACCAAAGTGTGATATAATTGTCAAGCAAACGATAAAGTTCGAATTTCGAATTTCCTCGGCGCCTTTTTGTGCGCACATATACCTTTTTATAGGTTTTGCAATGGAGCTCAATATGCACACGTGACATATATCAAAGCGCCATACACACCATCGGCGTGTTTGTTCCTTACCAAATTGAGCCTCCTCGGGCAGCCTCGAACCGTCGTACGCTATGTGTATACCTGAATATACATATTCTCTGCAATATAACGCAGAACCGCGCGATGACTAATACACACCAGCCAAGGACTTTCATCTTCCATCGTCACCACGTGGGCGGCTGTTGGCGACTTTTCAATCTTTTCTCTACTCTTAAATATACGCTCCCTTTCTCTCCGTTTTTTTTTTTTTCTATAACTATGTATGACTATTTTATTTCGCAGAATTAATCGCTGACTTTAATTACGATTGTCATGATTTAAACATTTTTTTCATAATATCTAAATATAGCTTAGCGTTGTATTTGAGACAAAATAGAAATTGAACATGTGTGTGTGTGTGTGTATGTGTGTGTGTGTGTGTGTGTGTGTGTGTGTGTGTGTGTGTGTATTTTTAGAGTTTATATTAGACAACGGCGAAATCGTAAACGAAACAAGCTTGTTTTTTTTTTTATCGCCTCCGGAATTTTCTTTGATAAATAATTTTAGTAGCTTACAAAGCTACGCCCGCGTATACTCTTTTTATGTTAATGACAAATTATCTAGATAAGCGTAGCTCAATATAAGCTGGCGTATAACGAACCGCGTCATAAACTTGAATAGCTGCGCGATTAACTCGCGCGCGCGAACCTTTCACTTATGGATTTGCACTCACCGCTCCGTATACGAGTACATAAATCCAATAGATTTCTGTTCATTCGGATCTTACGCAAACTTCAGAAACAACTAAATTCACCTCCAATTCAAAGAAACTTTATATACTTTTATTTTTTTATACCTCGAGGGCGTCGCTTAATAAAGAGAAATAAGAAAGATTTTTCAACGTTACGATGATGATCAAAACGCGCGGACGTCTAATCATTTTAAAAGCTGACTCTTGGGCTCGAGTGGGAACGAATCGATCGATACGTGCGGGTATAAACGAAAAATTGAAAATAAAAAAAAAAAAAAAAAAAAAAAAAAGAGGGGAAGAATGGACGAAAAAAAGAAAAACATTCGCTGCTCGTGGACTCGTTAAACCACTTTTGAGAATCGAGATCGTGAGGTAAGAAAGAGCATCGCAAGGCGATGTATGTGTACGTATAAGAGCGGCAAAAGCCAATCGCATAACGCTTGGGCGAGCGAGGTCGCGGGTCTCGTTGGGTGTCGCGCGTAATAGCTGCGAACATAAAGAAAAAGAAAGAGAGTCGCCTCGATTCCAAAAACGGTCGCGAATGAAAATAAAAGCCGCGGAGGAGTTGTTTTATACCTATATGGAATCTTCCAGTGTATCTTTACTTGCATATATATATATGCAAGAATGAACGCGTCCTTGTCGCGGTGACGATATAAGTATATGGTACTTGTTCCCGCTCGCGCACGCGCTTTTGTGAAAACTTATTTTTCGATTTCAGCAGGGATTCCAAGAGAAAATTACTTTTTTGCTCGACGCGTAATATAAGCTATTTCGAAACCTTTTAATTGTCTTTGACGACTTTGTTTTTTTTTTTTTTTTTTTTTTCATTGATTTCGGTCGTTTGATGTAATTAAATTGATGAAAAACGAGTTTTCTGAAACGCTGATTTATCGTAGAAAAACTTTAAACTCGCTTTTTAATTTTGTGATTTAAAAAGGTTTTCTTTATTACGTTATAAATGACCTGAATCGCGTAATACATGATGTGTATAATAATTTTATAATAAATACGTATTTACGGTATAAACATTTATTTTTTACACATCTTATTATAATTATTATGTTTTTTTATGTCATCAAGAAAGTAGTTCTGAATATAAATTCAATAAATCAAAACTTTTGCTTGATGAAACTAAAATTTCTTCATTCAAAAGCATAATTCTTTAACGAACATTTTTTTCTTGAACTAAATTTTGAATACTTTTCAACCAAAATAAATATACATTTGACTCGAGATAATTTATTATTGATTTAAGAGTGGGCATATTTTGATAACATTGAATAATGAAAAATTGTAATTTTACATATCTAAATAATAACACAAGCAATTAAAATTCTAAGAAATTGTATCATTATATAAATATTATTTATTTTTTTAAATAAAATTCAAAAGCAGTCAAGATGACTTCTACGTATAATCTAATGTTAAATTTTTTTTTTGTAACTTCACATAATGTTAATTTATAAATTTAGAATTATTCCGCGAAATTATTGAAAATCATATAAATATGTGTAGTTATGATTTTAATTCGTTCTTTTTTTTTAACACATCATAATCAATGTATACATATAATACTTATTAGGTTATTATTTAACTTGTAAAATATAATTATTATAAATTGAGTTTGTTTTTGTAAATAAAATGATAAAAATGCAGCAATTTTTTTTTAAGACTAGTCATCGTCATTAAGTCCAAGCTCGTTTAAAAAATTAGCCTTACACGCGTCTGTTTATACGCGTTGGGTATTTGAAATATAGAAACACAGGCGCTACGCACGCATAAAACGGTATCGCGGGTGGTTTGGACGGGAGCCAACGCGCGGGGCCCCATTATGCGTAAGGGGGCACTCGGTTATATTGGAGTTGCGCAAGTTGAGCATTTGCCTAGCTGCACACCGCGGGGTCGGAAGGAAAGTGGGTCAGAGCCGAGCGCCGGGCATTCTTACACTTAACGCGGACACTCCCTTGCGCCGCCGGCGCTGTTCATCGCCTCGATTCCGCGCGCATCACGAAAGAGGACGCAGGTGGACCGCAGCCGCGAAGCTCTCGGCGCCGGCGAGACGCGCGCCTCTACCTACGCGTACGCGCGCGCACAGCTTCGCTCTCGTTGTCGGATAGAAATTATATTGCGTGTACGTGAGCCCAATGCTTAATAAGACGGGCTGGCCGCGAGAGAAGAGCGTTTACTTTCGGTTCGAGCGATTACTTCGTTTGCCGCGTTAGTTAGGATATACACTCGCACACACGCACACACACACACGCGCACACACACACACGCACGCACGCACGCACGCACAAGCGCGCGCGCACACGCACACGCACGCACACACACACACACACACACACACACACACACACACACACACACACACACACACACACAAGCACTATCGAAAACCCGTGCGTATGAGTGGTACAAAGCCTTCAAGGAGGGTCGTGAAGTCGTCGAAGACTTGCCTCGTTCCAGACGCCCATCGACGGCTTCGACCGCAGATAACGTCAATAAAATTAAGGAAATGGTGCTTGAAAACTGTCATACCAGCTCGAGAGAGATAGCACATGAACTTCAGATATCCCACGAGTCCACACGTACGATTTTAATTGATATTTTGGGCATGAGAAAGGTGGCCGCAAGACACGATAACGCGCCGTCTCACCAAGCTACGATTGTGACCGACTTTCTCGCCAAAAACTCAACGAACACGCTTGAACAACCACCGTATTCGCCGGATTTGGCTCCCTGTGACTTTTTCTTCTTCCCAAAACTTAAAAATGCCGCTCCGTGGCACCCGTTTTCAGTCGATTGAAGCCATAAAACAAAATTCGGCGCGCGAGCTGAAGGCCACTGACTTAACCAGCTACTGTAAACACACTCGTTGACAGATTCCGCTCAAACTTGGCATAGTCATTAAGGACAGTTGTACCAACCTAGAAAAAAAAATTTTACCTGCCTAAATTTCCGCGCCAGATTTAAATCGACAATTCCCGGTACTTTTTTGACAGAATGTATATATATATATATACACTACTATGATCAAAAAGTAAGACTAATTTTCAATTTAAATTTCGCGGGTTTATTGATTTAATGAAACTTTTTTTTTAAGTTGGTAATACTGTGAGAGACATCTGTGTCAAATTTCATGTCAATATATTCATTAGTTCGCAAGTGACGCTCGTTTTTGTGAACATTAAAAAGTGATTCCTGCGATTTTTATAATGTCAGATTTTAGTGAGCGAAGAAGTTGCATTAAATTTTATCTTTGGAATGAAATTTTTTGTTCAGAAAGGTTCAGAATATTGCAGAAGGCCTTCGGTGAGCAGACTTTGTCGGAAAGAAATGTTTATAAGTTGTAAAAACAGTTCAAAGAAGGCAGAGACAGCGTTAAAGACGAAGAGCGTCCAGGACGGCCATCGACATCAACTGATGAGAAATACATCAAAGAAATCAAAAACCTTGTGCTCAAAGATCATCGGTTAACAATTAGAGACCTTGTTGATATTGTTGGAATTTCATTTGAATTTATTCAAGCAATTTCGAAAGATCATTTGGGTCTCAAACGCGTCAAATCTCGATTGGTTCCAGAAACACTCAATTTTTTTTTAAAAAGAGCGTCGTGTTAATGTGTGCGAAGAGATGCTGATTCTGACCGAATCAATCGAGCGAATATCGTGCCAAAGGTGAAGTAAGACTAAACAGATCACGTCAAAGTCGTTCAAAAATCAAGGTCATGTTGATAATTTTCTTCGATTATCATGGAGTTGTGTATTCAGAATTTCTTCCACCGGGTGTAACCGTTAACAAGGAATTTTATTTGAGTGTTATGCGCCGTTTGCGTGAAGCTATTCGCAAAAAGTGGCCGGAATTATGGCAAGACAACTCATGGTTTTTGCATGACGATAATGCACCGTCTCACGTCGCATTGATTATTCGCGATTTTTTGGCCAAAAATTCAACTCATCGTTTCACAACCACCGTATTCGCCTGATTTAGCGCCGTGTGACTTTTGGCTGTTCAATAAGTTCAAAAGGGACATCATTTTGACTCGATTGAAGAGATTAAACGTGAATCGCTGCGTCAATTGAAGACAATTCCGAAAAAGGACTTTTCTGACTGTTTCGAGGATTGGGAAAAACGTTGGCATAAGTGTATTGTGTAGGGCGGGGACTACTTTAAAGGCAACGAAATCGATTTAAAAGAATAAATAAAGAATTTACAATAAAAAAAAAAAAAATTGGTCTTATTTTTTGATCATAGTAGTACATATATATATTCTTTCTCGAATTAACTTACATCCTGCAATTACTAATTAAACTATCGGGGAATCGTCTTTTTCCCAACAAGAAATATACGGACATTAACCACAAACGCGCAAGTTTATTTTCAAAGAGAGACAATTTAAATATTAATTTAAATATTCATTTTTAAGTACTGTCGTATAGTAATATATAAAATAATTTATTGGTATATCAATTAAAAACTGTTGTTTTACACGATATTGAATCAATGTACATCATTAATTTTGTTTGGTCAATTTAATATCAATAATATTGGCTTTTAAAGGATATGAATTTAATTCAATATTCATGTATCGGTAACCTTTTGAGAAGCGATGCTGTGTAAAACGTATATACTTATAATAACACATCGTAGTTACAAAAATTATAAAAAAAATAAATCATTGTTTTACGAGACATAAATATAAGGCATATTTTTATTTTGCGGTATAGGTTAAGTATAGTACTTTAGAATAAGGTAAGAAAAATTTGAGAAAGCGTCTCGATTAAAGGTTGTAAGAAAAAAGACAGATAATTAGCATTTAAGTATAGATAACATATAAAGTATTCTCTTACATGGATTATGTGTGGAGTTTAAATAACATCGATAAATGTACGTTTTTTTTTTCTGATTTCCAGATGACAATAGCGAGGCACAGCACTACACAGGCCGCACAGATAGCACCGCTAGCAACCTGTAAGTACCCCCCGCGATACACAGCGACGTATACTTTCAAATTCGGCGCATTAACAAATTGGCACTGAATAATGGCGGTAATTTAGAAAACGACGCGGCGCAGTTCCATTCTTTCTTTTTAAGGCTCTCTATTTACTCCGTATGCGAACTCGTGTGTGCACAAAGCCGGTCACGAGAAACAACGCAAGAGCCTTTTTAAATATCTAATGCAGCAACGAGATCCGGATGAAATCTACAAGGTCACCACTATTTCTTACACGACCTATACAGTCTTATGCGGATTATTTTATATGTCGAAACTTTCCTTTTTACGCGAAATTTTTATTTTATCGAATTTTAGGATAATATTTAATAGCATTCGAAGTTACGGTTATTTTAGTTATTCAGTTTTTTTAGACGCATTTTTTATCGTTAATTTTCTTACAAGAAACACTATATTATATTTTAAATTATCTTAAATTATAAATGGCGAATACTATTATTAGAATTAAATTTTTATTTTTATTGAATACAGTTCTCAGTAGAAAGATTTTTATTTGACTCAAAATAGGTAATTTTTTTTAAATGTAGTAAATATTAAATTTTATAAATTAAATTTTTTTTAAATTGGCTTTATTGTTGTATTCAACAGCTAAAAAAAAAAAAAAAAAAAAAAAAAAAAAAAAAAAAAAAAAAAAAAAAAAAAAAAAGTAAGCACGCTGGAAAATTTTTTTATCGGCAAACGATTTTTCTCAATGACAAAAAGTAATCAATTTTATAAACTTTTAACAGCGTGATAAAATTGTTAGATATTAAAAGTTAATAAATTGGAAAGCACGCTATATAAGAGATCTTCCTCGCGGAGAATGTAATTCAATAATAAGCGTAAATTTTTTAATTCAAACGCTTGATCACGCCATCGCAATAGCATATACGCCTGTGACTTTCAGTTATGTGCAGCAATTAGCGGACTCGTGCAATTATAATGCTGATTTCGGTTAAGGTCCGCGAAGCGTGCGATAACTTTCGCCGCGGCGGCGCGTATTCTCGCTTTGTTTGCGTCTACATAACATACCTTTATAGGCGTACAATTTACTTTTCAACCGAGAAAGAATAAAAAAAAAAAAAATAAAGAGGAAAGGAAGAAACGAGAAAGACGAGACAAAGAAAAGAAGCGCGCAGGTGCATCTTATTGCGAGTGTGTCGCAAGAAGCGCCCAAACATCTCGAGGAAAAAGTGCCCGAAGAAAGTGAAACCTGCTCCATAAACATAAATGCGCGTACTGACGCGTATGTAAATATACCGACATTTTTAACTTGATTATTATCAATAACCGGTTACCGAGTAGGAGATGATTGGTTTACGAATTTTTTCTAACAAATTGCGTCATTAACGATCCCAATAAATGCCTTTATAATAACTTGTTTGTGTATATGCGCTACGCGCTTTCTGTAAAATTGAATCAATCAATCTTTTAGACATTAAATGAAGCCTGCATCAGATGAAAAAAAATTAATGCAATAAAAATTAACATTTTATTCAAACGATTTCTTTTCTCTCTCTCTCTCTCTCTCTCTCTCTCTCTCTCTCTTATTTTTTATCTATCTCGGCCACATCCACACATAAAACCTCGCGTTCCATTTTCCAGAACAAAGCCCAAGGCTTTCGAGGCGCATCTGCGCAGAAAAAATATCGTTCCGCTGTGCGAATCGAAGCCGCGATTAGTATATACTTTGTACATCTCGAGCATTCGGCGCGCTAAGGTAAACAAAGGCCGCGGAGCCAGTCGTCGTGACGTAACCAGTCGGCGTGCGTATTAACGTTTTCAAGGGCCTCGGCGCTCGTAAAAATAAAAAAAGAAAAGCATCATCGACTCGTGAGTTTGCCGAGGATCATCCAAGAGAGAAATAATGAACTAATTTTTACAAAGTCAATGAGAGACGCGCGGACGACCGCCCGCCGGCGAAAACATTCCGATAAACGAAGCCGGTATACGTACTCGTATATCTAGCTGTGTTATGCGCGGTGAAAAAATATGAGTCGGGCATTGGGCACTGGAAGCAACGGATGCATCGAGACGAAAGCGATAAATTTTGCTAATCCCGAAGCTGCAAACAAATACCATATCGACAAAATTGCGAAAGTGACTTTTTGCGCGTGACAAAGCCAATTTCTTTGAACTCGAAAGGGCAATCTTTGTCCCAAGTTATGAAAATTAAAATTTCCGTCGTTGTTGCTGTAGGCAAAAGTTTTTGGTTTATTCGATTAGCGATTTGGTTTGTTTGCTTTCATAAACTTGAAAATTTATGTTAACGATGCAAAATTCAAAAGACGATTCTGCGATTGTCTATAATGAGGAAAATTCTTTAACAAAAATTTATGTAAAATCAAAATATTGGATAAATTTTGGATTTTTATTGCTTAAAAAATAATAATTAGTTTAACGATGCAAGAAAAATTGATTATATCTTTACGTATATTTATAAAAAAAAAGTATAAAGATTTTCCTTGCAAATATGCGCCAATGAAAAAGTGCCTTTGAACCTTGAAATGTTAATGAATGACAATAATTTTTACTCGAGTTCACTCGCTTGTTTAAGTAGAGTGCGAAAGATCGTGCACTTTCTATATTATTATGCGAATATATTCTCCTCTTCCAACAGAGTTTCATTTTCCACCATTAGAAATGCTTCGGTGAATTTGGTATACCTACTTTTCTTTCAAATGTCCTTTATTGTTAAAGAAAAACATTAGACTCGCAAGAAAAGTGCTCTTATCTCTTGTGCGTTAATTCGTTAACGCGTCAAACTTTCACCTGTTTTCAAATGTACATTCGTAACCGAAGTAGACTCGAACTTACACGCGATTAAAGAAATTTTCATAAATTATTAATGAGATTTGTAAAAAAAAAAATAAAAAAGTACAAAAAAAAAAAAAAAACAAAAAACTTTTACCAACTTGCCTTCGCTTACTTTTTAAATCTCATAAATGTATTAAAAAAATGTTGTTAGTCACGCACAGAAAAATGGCGATCCATAATCCATCCATTTTAAAACTCACATCTTGTTCGCTTGGCGCTTGGCAATTTCGCAATATACTAGTACGTACGTACCGGTGAGGTTGCAATTATAACTCTTCCAGGCGCATCGGGCATTCTCGGGCTACAGAAGAAAGAAGAAAGAAGAAAGAAGAAGAAGAAGAAGAAAAAGAAGAAATCGTAGAAGAGAGATAGACGCGAGGGGCGACGTATAGTAAGAAGAGGTCGGGGGGATGAATCACGAAAGTCCGGAGGAGTCCGAGCTCGCGAGCGGCGAGTGGCGTCATTGACCTTTCGATCCTGAGAATCTCCGGCGTGTTTTGCTCTTCAGTTTCACGGAATCTACCCGAGCTACGGGTTATTCGCACCTTCGCCTCAAGGTCGTTGAACTTTGCTTCTTTGATCCCGACTCGTGCTCGACCTTGAACAATGACTAACGCGTAACATCGATTTCTTCTTTCCTTCGTTGCGATTAGCTAAAATACAGTTCAACTATATTGTTCTTATATTCGTATAATATTCAATTGCGTTAAAAATATCGATAATCCTTATACTGACAAACCTTCGTTGCAATTTTTTTATTTCGCTTGTTTATTTATCCAAGTCGATATAATATAGTTTAAAAAAATTAATTTACGGTTGTCTTTAAGTGCAGACAATCTTTTGATAATGTATCATTTTTTATAAATCGTAGTATAATGCCTATTTAATGGAGATTTTTATAACGGCAAAGACATTGTACTTTAAACATTTGATTACAAGGATACATTGACTTTTAGTACTTTACAAAATCGAGTTATCAAACGCTGAACTCGTATGATGCTAATATCATTAAAATGCTAATATCATTAAAAAAAACTATTTTTCAATTTAATTATTTCACGTATAATTCATGTATTTAACGCGTTCATTATCAGTCAATCATATTGTTTTCAAGCTATTGATAATTTTCTTATGTTTGCAACTTCAACGGAAATAATAAAAAATATTCGGAATAAGTACACAATATGCGGAAGTAAAAAGGATATACATCAGACGTATAATATTTAATTTATTTGGCGTAATGTAAAATACGCCGGGTAAAGTCGCTTCTAGCGGAGTATGTATCTCTAAATCTTGTTCGGTATATGTATAGGTGTATACACTTACTCGTATATAGACGTATACGCGGAAAGGTGAAACCTCTTTAACAGTAGCTACGGCAACCACGATCTTTCTCTTTCACGCGGACGAGCTCCCGTCAACGTAAAGAAAGTTTTATTTTTTCTCATCGAAATTCCTCTCCTTGTCTTTCGAACTCTCTCCCACGCTAACGGCGCATCGGCTCGGTCGCGCATTATATTCCATACGCGTGTTGTCGCTCTGAACAATGCCGCTGAAAATATGGGACCTCCGAGTCTACATCTATAGATCTATAAGTATACATTATCTCGCTCATATGGCGTTACTCTCTTTGGCATTTTTAAACCGCACCTGTCGCACAACTACGCAGTCTATCGAGAGCTACGAAAACTCCGGTACGTTTTTATTATTTATTCAAAACTGCAGCGTTTAAACCCTTTAATTTGAAATAATTCATTTTAGACGGTGAAATATAAGATAGTTTGAATATGATATTTTAATATTGAAATTACTCCTCTTTATGTACTTTTATTTTTTTTATAAACTTCATTGTATCAAATATTTATAAAGAGAAAATTAATACTCGTATCTACAGATGCTAAACGATTAATTGTCCGTACTAGTTATTTATTATATTATTGCAAATATATTATTATCGAAAAATGATTCGTTAAAAAGTCATGCGTAGGTGTTACAGGAATTAAAAACTTTTAATACCTTTTTCTAATACGATAATAAATATACAATAGTTTTCGCAGATGAAAACGATACTTTCACTTTTTCTTTGATGAAATAAGAAATCATAAACGAGCAGTTTTGTTTACTTCGTTAAGTAAGGAATGAGAAAAAATTTAGAAAAAGAATCGGCAATAGATTCGATCGATCGGTTAAATTTTCTGAAAGTATGCAAATGAGAGAAAATCACGAGAGATCGATTCGTCAAGTAGCTGAAAATGATTATACGTTGTAAAAAAAACGCGACGATTCATAGAGTGGCGTGAAAGCCACCGAAATCGGGGATCGATCGAGAAGACGCTACTTGCGCCTCCTTGTTGCACCAAGCAGAGTGAAACGGAAATTTACGAAAATTTACAATAATAAGAAAGAGAAAAAAAAGTGAAAAAAATCAAGGACGCGCAAAGCCTCGTCCTCGGTTGTATCTCGTTCGAGGATCCTCTTCAAAGTTCGGTGCGCGTGAGCTTTCACCTCGTAAAAAAAGTGTCGTGCTCTTTGATCAAGATCGGAGAGTGTACACTCTTACGGAATTGCTTTTTGAATAAAATATTTAACCGACAAAAATAACAAATTATTCTCATGATCCTTTCCGCTATCATTTTAAATGTTAATATTTCTTAGTCGGATATTATAATTTTGTTGATTGTTGCGTTATATCTCTCTATCCTCAAATTAAAATCAAACGTTCGATTTTATATTTAGGTAAAAATGTTAATTTTTTATTAATACATTTCCTTCGTAAAATATAAAATATTTAACGTTTAAATAGCCTATTGGTAATTTCAGCGTTAATAATTCAAGAAAGAGTAGAAAATTGTTATCAACGTTAATTTACGGTATGTTAAAATAAATATACAATATTTACGTAAGAAGCAAAACTGTCGACACTTGTAAACAATCGGAACGACGGCGATGTTTTTTTTTCTCGGAGTAACGTAAAATAAAAAATAAAAAATAATTTCGTAATACGCACATACAACGATTTTGTAATTTTATGGAACGAAAACGTATAGAAAAATGTACATTCACAAAGTCGTTACGAGGCAAAGATAAGCTGCGGCGCGGATAAGAAAAAAAAACTCACTTAAGCGCGAAGAGACGACGAGATAAGAGACGACGTAAAATCGAAATTTCGTAATTCGGTAGGTATATGTATACGCATCATATAAACATGGCTAAGCGTAACAGGTGCCCGGGCGACGTAACCTCGGCAAACACAGCCGGTGCGAGCGCGCTAGCGCGGGCGCATAGCTTTCGAGAAAAGAAAGAGAGAAAAAAACCGACGAGAGCGCAGAGCTCGTCGATGCTCGCGTATAAAAGGCTGCGAGAGGCTATACGTATATAGGATCGCCCGCGGAGCCGTGAATGGAAAGTCGACCGTGACGGAGGCCGCTCTTGACTTCCCGATTATCCTCTCACAGCGCGGCGCCGAGAGAAGAGTAGAAGGATTTCGCGGTCCCTTTTACGAGCAAGAGAGAGAGGCGCGCTCGCAAGGCGATTTTCAAGAGGCGCTCCTTCGCGACTTTGTAAGCATATATGTTTGCGAATCTGTGGCCTCGCGGTTTCTTCTCCTTGAATCCTCGATGCGGAGACTTTGCCGACGCGATTTAGCTATTTATTATGATATTAAGTATGTACATCTTTTCATGTTTACACGATGTACTCACGTTATTTTATTAATTTTTTTTTTTTTTTTTTCAACTCATGAAGAAAAAACTCTCGGGCGCTTTTTATTTAAAAAATCTCCTCTTAATTGCGCGTATTACAGTTATTTTTAATTGGACACACTTTTTCAGAATTTTGAGATATATAATTAATTATAGAATGGAGGTTTTATTTTAATCGATATTTTATTAAGTTTCTTCTTTACGTTAAAAACAAATAAAGAATAAAATTTTATTCAAAATTATTTCGTTCTTACGATTAATATAACGGTAGATTTTATTATTTTATTAATAAACTATATAAAACTTATTGAAAGGTGGGAAAATATAAATAAGAAAAATTTGTACATTTATATTCATAATTTCTACATTGATACATTTTATTATCGATTGGTAATAAATATAGTAAAACCGTTATCATTTAATAAATTGTAACCATTTTGTTGTTTATAATTTGTTTTTTTTTTCTTTTTTTTTTTCTACAGAATCGAAATTGTCTACAAATCGTTATTTGTTCTTAATCGACGCAACGATGAGAGATAATCAATTATACTCATGTATTTATATTAGTTCAATCAAAGATCTTTGTTCCGATAATAATGAAACTGCCTAATTTAATCCAAATAAATCAAATTCAACTTAGAGAGCAAGTAGACGCATAGAAAACAAAATGAATCGTGAGACTTTTGACGATGCTGTCTCTTGGACGATTATCAAAAATATAAATATTAATATTTTTTTGAAACGCGCATAGCATTCGAGGAGTTCAAAGTTTATCGATATTGCTATTATAGATGTTGCTTTCGATTATTTCAAATCGCAATAACGATTATTAAGGCTGAAAGTATATATATATATATATATACCAGGCTGTTCAATAAGTTTTGCGGTTCGATAAGAAAAACACAATTTTATGGTTTGAAATACACTTTATTTTTCAGTATAGTCTCCCAGAACATCAATACACTTGTTCCAACGAGATTCCAATTTATAAATTCCATCCCTGAAGTGAGAATCTGGAAGGGCTGCAAAATACGCTTCCACATCTATTATGACCTCATCATTTGATGAAAAACGCTTTCCACGCATGAATTTTTTTAGGTCTGGAAACAGATGAAAGTCGCTAGGGGCCAAATCTGGTGAATACGGTGGATGCTCCAACAATTCGAACTTTAATTCATGGATTTTAGCCATTGTCAAAATGCTCTTGTGACACGGTGCATTGTCCTGATGAAAAAGGATTTTTTTCTTCTGCAAACCGGGTCTTATTTCACGAATTTTTTCCTTCAGCTGGTCTTAAAGGTTACAATAATATTCAGAATTTATTGTTTTACCAGTTTGCAAGTAATCCACAAACAAAATTCCTTTCGCATCCCAAAAAACTGATGCTAACACCTTCTTGGCCGATTTCTGGACACGAACTCGTTTCGGAGCCGAAGAATCAGGTTCACACCACTCTTTAGCCTCTTGTTTTGATTCAGGGTCATGATGGTAGACCCAAGTCTCATCCATAGTGATGAATCTACGCAAAAAATCCTTTTTATCCTTTCGAAAACGCTCCAAATGTTGCTCAGAAAGTCGCATTCGAACGTGTTTTTGTTCCATTGTGAGTGAATGCGGCACCCATTGTGCACACAGCTTTCTGAAACCCAATAATTCAGTCAAATTATTGCTTACACTGCTCAATGAGATGCCTAGGGCTTCTACTAAATCTCTTTCAGTCACTCGACGATTTTCCAATACGATATCCTGTATTTTTTCTACGATTTCTGGTGTTGTTGCTGTTTTTGGACGTCCTTGACGTGGATCGTGTTCAAGGCTTGTACGACGTTTAAATTCAGCAACCAATCTTTCTACTGTACTAATTGAAGACGAAGAGTCCTTATACACTTTCAACATTCGTTCATAAATTTCCTTTGCTTTTAAACCTTCCAAAAATAAAAATTCAATCACTGCATGATACTTGATTTTTTCCATTGTAAAAAAATACTGTGACACATCGATACTAAATGGCTTGTAAACAAAGAATGAATTGACAGATTGAAATGAAACTTCACATACGTTCATATGAAGAGTGTACCAACATAACAAAAAAAAATTTAGGCTAGTAGCAGCACCCTCTCTTATCCAACCGCAAAACTTATTGAACAGCCTGATATATATATATATATATATATATATATATATATCGAATACAATATGAGCGACGAAATGAGATTTCATAAGAATATCCAATATCCGGAGAGTATTTCGCACATCTTAGACATAATGAATTTCGTAATTACAAAATTTAAATTACACTACGGGAATAATAACGCTGAGTTGAATTTTAAGACGTGAACGCTTTCAGCTGCCTTGAGTAAACTGTATTTTGTCAAGGCAAGGTAAGGAAAAATCCTGAAATTGAAAAAGGTACTTAATCAAACTTGTTATACGTTTGCGAATGCATAAGTGCAGAGTTTTATCTTTAAAACTTCGTTCCAGACTCTTGATCTCTCTCTCTCTATCCCTCTCCCTCTCTCTCTCTCCCTCTCTCTCTCTCTCTGTCTCTCTCTCGGCGATTAAATCAACTACTCAGTTTTCTGCTCGTCGAGGCGGATAACCATATACATGTATATCCGCGCGCGCGCGCGCGCGCGCGCGTGTGTGTGTGTGTGTGTGTGTATACAAAGTACACATATTCGAGATATAAAGTAAGAGAGATGCTGCGTAAAAAGGGCGTATGTACACAAGGGTAGAAAGAAAAGAACGTGCGCGTGTGCGAGAAACGCAAACAGGAAGTGTAGCTTAAGCAGGGATCGCTATCCCATTTAATGATCGCACACGCGGGATCATTAAACGGCCAACGACGCACGCTCTCTTTCTCTCTATCTCTTCTAACCGAGCTAGAGAGAGAGAGAGAGAGAGAGAGAGAGAGAGAGAGAGAGCCGTTACTTTAACCGATTTCAATGCATAAAGTAATAATGGTATACGCGTATGGCTTAAGCTTATCATTGAAACGCTTCCTAGTTCTCTTGACAAAAGAAGACAAGAAAAAGTAAACGAGCAATGAACTTTGCATGTGAATAATTATCGAGCTATGCAAGCGCTCAAAGATGGACTATGATTATGCGCGATTTCTTCCTTTTTTTTTTTGTTTCCTCAACCGATCAATGAAAATTACGTAACTTCGTTATCTTTTTAAAATGCAAATATTTAATGTACCGTAGTTTTGTTATCCACGTAACTGATATCGTTGTTATTTGTTTGTTTTTTAGTATACATGAGTATTTCAATTTTGAATTCTTTTACGATCTTATCGTTGCGATATTTAAGCAACCTTACACGAATAACGTTTACGACGTTAAAATTTAAGTATTAAATGTAGCTCTCCATTATAAACCGTTAATACTAATTGTACGTACATATTAATAAAACTAAAAATACTCACATTATTTAAATATACGAGTACATAGATTATATCCGTAGGTAATCAATATCGTTTTTTTTAACCAATCAGCGTTTGAAAATTATTTCAAAACAAATTTTATGATAAATATCTTTATTTTCGTTAAAAATAAGACAAAAAAAAAAAAAAAAAAAAAAAAAAGGACAGCAATCATTATTAATGACTTATTTTTCATATTAAAAGAATTTATAATTTCTTTATAACATAATTACATTATAATAATAGTATTCATTTCAAAATGCAAGAAAAATTTGTTATTGTATTCAAAAATTTCTATCCTATTGATGTTAACATTTTTTAAATTTAATATTTTAATTGAAAATTAAATTCTTTTTTAAAATAATGAAAAAAAAAAAAAAAAAAAATGATCAGGAAATTATTTAAATGTTTTCTCATAATTTTACTTTCATTGAATTATACGATATTATTTAATGCTTTAAAATTAATTATTTATTAAAATAAATATAGGTATTGTTCTTGTAATCTTTTTATTAGACAATCATTTTGGTTACAAAAGAATTTAGTAAGAATTTTTTATTATTCAGGTATGCAAACAAACGGTAACGGTTCATCAAAAAATCGCAATTCTGGATTAAAAAAGCACTAGCTATCTATTGCAAGAATAATAGAACGTTGCGAAAGTCGTTAAAACGATATGGAGCGAGTCAAACTTTATGAAAAATGAAATAAAAGAATTGTATGTTCCAGTTTAAATGGCGCACGTTTAACTAGCTTCACGACTATTTACATTTTTAATGATTAGATGTTCAACGGTTTTTATCTTGGATCTGAATAAAGTAAAAAAGAGCCGTGTTAAGTTCTGTGCAGGAAAGATGTACTATAGATCCTTTGGGTCATTCGACGCGCACATAATGGTCTCTGCATAGAAGCGGTAAAATATGAGAAGGACTCGAGTCCGCGCGCGCTCGGGTGGCGGGTACCGTTTTCGTGAGAAAAATAAAAGTCAACCGCCACTTTCTAGGCGTCTCGCAACAAACTACTCGCTCTATCCCGACTCGAGCCAAAAGACTATGATTCTCGCTCTTTGCGGAGTGCGCTGGCTTAAAGAGTAGGAGGAGAATCGCAACAAGTCCTTGGTAAAAAAAAAATTTGGTCGAGAGGAATTTACGCCCGCAACGAGCGTAACGCGAAAGAGGCTAACTCGAGTCAGTCGTGCAAAAAGATGGGCGAGGCGCGCGGAAAAAAGTGCCGTGGGTCACTTTTACCAACGCCGCACGATTATCGAGCCTCATCGGCGCTTACCGTTTTCTTCTTTGGCTCTTCTTATGTTACTTATACAACGTGGCAGCTCGAGGGGCCGTTAACGGTATATAACGTATATGTACAAAGGTGGAGGAGCCTTTGCCTTTAAATAATCGATTCTCGTGATGTGAAGTTGCGCGTTAACGTCAGCCCATTAAAAATAAAAAATTTCGCGCGCTTACACTTTTATACATATATACTCGTATATGTTCTTTTTTCTTCTATTTTTACGTTGCCCATGTGATGAGGTTGTCTCGCGCATATGCCGTTAAAATTTTGAATTCGATAAGAATTGTTTTGACCCACTGCTCAGGTTATTATTGGGTTATAGCCGCGGGTGCTCGTAGATATTTGTTATATAGATTGTCTTCCAAGAAAGCTCGAAATTTTCTTATCGGTATATATTGTTCTAGCATTTGATGGAAATGTCGGTGTTCCAGAATTCATTTTATAATTTCGTCGTCATTCTTTTGAAAAACCGTATTTTTTCTTTTGTAAAAAAAAACTTGAGCACTACGAGGGTCATAAACAAAATCGTGAGAAAAGAGAATGATGTTTTCAATGTTTTGTTCAAAGCTTTTATCCAATTTTTTAATATCATGTTAAAACTTTTTTCCGTAAAAAGATTTGAAAGTAATTATTTTGGTATATGTTTAGACGTTGCATAATCTATTATTTCTTTGATCATGTATATAATAAAATATTATTATATAATAGTGATTTGCGCAATTTGAAGTAAAACATAGTTTATATATATATATATATATACTTATAAATCCTACCATGAAAAATACACATATGCTTACATTTAACGAATATCGCGAAAAATTTAAATTTTTCTAAGAATCATTGGCAAAATATTATTTACATTTTGCTCTCGAAGTTGATTGTTTAAAATTTGCTAAATAAATGGGTAATAAAATACCTGCTTTAACGCGCGTATAATAAGAATCGATGGCAACTCAAATTATCAAACCGGGATGATCCCTCAGAACAAAAGCAACATAGTTTGGAAGCCGTAGGAGTTTAAACGGCAAAAGTGTCGCGGAAATTAAACGGCAAAAGTGGGCTTAATGTGGCGAGGAAGTGCGCAATGATATAGCTGTCATATAATAACGAGCGACGTATACTCTATGCGCTTGCCTTATAATCGTTTCGCACGCATCGACGCCTCGATTTCAAACGATTCTTCTTCTAGCTTTGATCTTTTTCTGTCTATCCGGAATGCATTATATTACCTTTTGCGACTTTTCCAAAGTTTCCCGTTCCTCGAACTGGTTTCCTGGCGCAATTTGAAGCGAGCTCGCGTTACAGAATGGGAGAGAGAGAGAGAGAGAGAGAGAGAGAGAGAGAGAGCCGCGAGAAAAAGAGGCGGCGTTACACATAATACACGCACGCTCGTTAATTGCACGCCCGTGGGGAATTAATTATACGTGGAAGGTCGCGAGAGTTACCGTCTTCTGGGCACGAAAAAAAAAAAAAAAAAAGAATATCTGTCTCGTTTTCACGCGCCTCGCTGTTGGATAACGCTTAAGAATGGCGACGACGCGCACATTATACGCGCTGTTCTTAGCCTGCACGAGACAAAGTGCGAATATCTTGTGCAAGACTCATAGGCCAGTGTGACGAAAAAATAGAAGGAGAAAAGGATAGGCCGGTGAAAGAAAAAATAAAGCGGCGGCTTTATCGATGAGGCGAGATCTCTTTTCTCATGCGTGCATGTTTCACAACCCGGCCGAATTAACAAGTTTCATTTGCTTTTCATTCACTTTTTCTTTTTCTTTTCTTCGAGCTACATGCCATACCATTACATATTCTTACTTAGTCTAGCTTACTTTTTTGATATAACGGGTAAAATTTTTCCATGCATTAAAACTAGCGATTGTTATTGTACTTTTATGGAAGGTGGATTAATCTTTTGATCAATAAAATGTGAAATTTGTTGAATCAGAACTTTTAAATGAACTATATTATATTATATACTACAATTAAATTTTCATTTTAAATATTTCTTAAACTATCGTATAATATGCATGCATTATATGATTTCTATTATCATAGATAAATTATATAAAATTATTCAAACAAATTATCAATAAATATAAGAAAAAATAAATATACATATAATAAATATCCATAATAATTTATTAAGTTATTCATTTATTTAAGTTATTCGTCTGCGCGTCGTTGTAATAAGTAATCTTTATTTATTATATACAAAAATTATCATGAACAAAAATAAATTATTATTATTGCGTAAAAAAAAAAAAAAAAAAAAAAATTAGAAAATCGAATAATTATTATTTGATACTCTTATTACTGATTAGATATAATGTTGTACTATTAAATCTATTAAATTATAATACGTTTCAAGATTAAGATTATGAAGCTAATACGAGTACATATTTCGCTAAAATAAAAAGCGTTCCGCGGTATGAATTAACAGCCACGCGTAGAAATGATTAAATATCAAAAGCCGATACGCAGGCAGAGTAATTTGAGTATCGGAAAATTTAGTTAAACATTTCTCATCCGCACCCGCGTTAAGAAATATTGTAAACGAAAATTTCTTAACGCAAATACTGCGTTAGATAAAGAAACCGAGACCGCAAAGTTCAGAGCCGCTCTGCGTAAACAGCATCGTAAACAACGTGAACGCTAGTAATTAAGCAAGGTATCTAAAAAAAGGTAGAAAAGAGTCGTAGATAATGTAGATATGAATAAATAAATAAATAAATAAATAAATAAATAAATAAATAAATAAATAAATAAATAAATAAATAAATAAATAAATAAATAAATAAATATATATATATATATATATATATATATAAAAAGCAGAGAAGCGCAGCTTCTTTAACGACGAAGAATCTCGAAGGGAGAAAAGTAAGCGCGTTAACTCGTATCATAGGAAAGAGGGCAATGACAGGACAGCGAGCTAGAGCCTAGAAAGATTCTTTGTTAATTATGACTGTGAAAGAGCTAACGGTCTCGCAGCCGGTGCGTTTCCTCGTCCTCGTCGTTGCACCTCCACGGATGAGCGACTCGAGCGCATCTCTTCCCGGGAGTGCTCAACTATACATATATACATATAATTTTTTTTTTTTCGTAATCATTAGTCTCTCTCTCTCTCTCTCTCTCTCTCTCTCTTTACCTCTACCTCTTTTACTTGACAGTAAAATGATTTACGAGAGGAAAAGATACGCGGATCTGGCCTCCGGACAAATATAACATCCTCCGAGTCGATCCGTTTCTAGCTGTATACGGATCGGGGATGGCTTTCGATCGCGATAACGGTGACCATTGGTGCGCGGTCTCTTCTTCTTCTCTGCTCCTCCGCCCTCTTATTTAGCACGGTGTACATTTTATCGATGATTTTTCTGAGAATAGGTTCGCGATTTTTTTTCTTTTTCTTTTCATTCCAGTTTACGTTATTATACTCGAGAACGAGCAGAGTTTCCCTATGGTTTTTTAGCTGCTCTTATTCTTTGAAAATAACAAGGCTTTCTTTGCACGACTTCGCCTTGAGCTTTTTATAGTTTCGAGTCATCGTGCGGTAGGCCGTTCGCACGTACTGAATTTTACTTCTTCTTCCAAGGAGACCGTTAATTTTGAATTCGCAAAGCCTTTTAATGCTTCTTTTTTTTTTAAATCGAAAAAGAGCACAAAATGCAAAAAACTTTGACTTATTCGTAAATTTTATGTCACGAATAGCTACAGTGTTATGAAATTGTTTATTTTCAACGAGTTCTCTAAAACTTTTCAATAATTGGAAGAAATATTTATTTGGTTAAGAAATTTTGATTGTGTAAAAAAATTAATCGTAAAAAATAAATGAAGTATTTTATAATTTTTGAAAATTGATCAATAATTGAGAAAACTTTTTTTTATATTTTTAATTATAAAGCAAATAAAAATTATTTTACATCGACAATAAGTAAAGAGGATCGAGACAGGTTGTAGATCACGTAGATCTATAAAAAATCAAAGCTGAATTAAAACTTAAGGAGCTGGCGAGTTAACGGAATTGCTTAAAAAAATGAACAAATTAAATTTATTCAAAATAATTCTACCAGAAGTTGATTACGATGCATATCTTAACGCAGTCGGGAGCAGCTACCTGTATTATAAATGGAAATCAATGACTCGCATGGCGCGGCGACAATGAAAACGCTACGGTCATCCTCGGCGCTTGCGCGCTACAGAGCCGCGCTTCGTCGACGATTATTTCAATCTTGAAATGGAAAGTCAAAGCGTCAAATAGATTATAGAAAATAAAGAGCTCACGAGTACCAAAATCTCAAGGAGATAATCTTACGTGGAAGCGCGCCGTTATCTCATAAGGACGATCTCTAAAATCTTTCTCGGCGGCCGAAGTAATATAAAAAGAAAGAAAGAAGGGAAGAAAACTGGTCGACTTGATTTACCCGTGGCTCACGTGACGGTTATGCAAGTGGAACTGAAATCTCTGGCGGCGCTCCCGAGGGCAACGAGACCCGGTGGCGTACGTCGCTCGGCCTATCTGCGCGCGACGAAGACAGGGTACGGGCAAATTCCTCCCGGATCGTAGATTTTCAAAGGAGACGAGAGCCCGAGGTGCGCGATCGGTGATCTTGATTCTTGACATTCTTATTTCGATGGGAGTCGCGCGGCCCTTGACACGATTCTACGCTCGGCTTTTATATTTTCTTTTATTTTATTTTTAGTATACTCCTCCGCTCGCGCGTACAATAACTTTTCTTTTTCGTTTTCCTTTGTTTCTTCTAACGAGCTTTTGGATGCGTCTTCGCGGCACTTGCAACACGCTGCAGCGAATTATACCAGTGGTATAACCGAGCGCATGCAATTGCCGCGCTGTGTCGCGCGTTTTTACGCACTAAATCAGCTAAAAATAAAAATATTTAAGATTTGCCGAGGATTTTGACGGAACTCTCTTATGATATTCAAACGAAATGTAATTTTCGTTCTTTTCCTTCGAAACTTTAAAAGAGATGAACATCGAACCTTTTATTACAAACGCAAAAATACTACTTTTTTTTGTTTAAAAAAGTTAATATATGTTCAATTATTGAAAAGTAATTGAAAATATTTTTGTTCTCTAACGGAATGCGGAAATATAATTATTAAAAAGAAATTTTTTTCATCGAATTTTCATCCTAATATGACGGTATAAAAGAAAAATTTGAGTCAATTCATAAAACGATAAAATGTTAGCTTGTAAATAAAGTTTTTTTCTAGAATAGAATAAATTCGCGGTTTGTATGAATCATTACACAATCGGTGCGCGTAGCCG
>OX465096.1:29073378-29193378 GCA_949987625.1 Chalcis sispes | reverse complement strand
ATTATGTCAACTATCCAGAGAATTCGCTCGTTTAAAATATTTTCGCCGCGTCGATACTCTACTTTTTCCGTTTATTTTAACGATTCAACGCGTGTTCGAGCCTATTTTAGAATTTGAAAGACGTATACGTGTATCTGTAATATATTAAACAAATAAAAAGAAAAAGCCTAGAGAAAAAAAAAAAAAACATTCGCAGTGTAAATTTACGTTTACGCATACTGAATAAGTACACGTTGGTAAATATGGATGTATTGAGCAATTTATGAATAAATATGAACAAACTATTGTAATAATTATACAAAAACTGATATTTTTTTTTTTTTTTCTTTTCAAATGAAGCCATTTATTCAACGAGAAAATCATATATGTTCCTTGAATATTCATGCAAACACGTAGAAAATGATAATAAATAACATAGATTATAAATACGAATACATTAAAACTTATCGGTGTTAACTATACGCCATTCTTTTGTCGATGAAGATTTGATTACGATTCTTATTGCTCATCTTTACGTAATATCTTTTAAAATAAAAATCAACCTAGCGAAGAAAAGTGCTTTTGTGTCTATGTAATATATCGTTTTTTAAATATAATTTTAAACGATAAACTTGTTCCATTTCCGTCTTAGTTATAGTGCAAATATTTTCTTGACAATTGAAATCATTTCTACAACGTAATAATATCAGATCAATATTGTCGATTAAGAAATATTTACGAAATATTATAATATTAAATATTATAATTATTTATCAAAATATAATTAAATGAATTTTGAATATTACTAATTAAATACTCAAAAATAACATCAACGAAATTTTTCGAATTCAACAATTGGAGGGCAACATTGTTGTAAAAGGTTTAGTTTATACAAATAAACTAATTAAAAAAATAATAAAATATAAAACTATTTTATTATAATGTATTATTGCATACTATGCGTAAAAAAATAATTTTTTCTCGAGAAACTTCAATCGTTAAATGAATATATAATGAAATTCGGCAAGCGATTTTTGCAATTACTGTAAACTCTCAACTTTACATCCAACATTAACGAAGCATCGGGCAATCTTGGAACGTTCGCTACCGCGCGTTTGCGCAACGAGGCAACGCGATTCGCGCTCGCGGCCGAAACTCCCGCATAAATTAAGGATACGTCCGTCAGTGGGTGAATCGCGGACGGTAAGAAGAGATTCGCCAAAGAGCCGCGCAATCCGGCCTCGATTTGGTAGGTACAGGCAAAGATACGCGGGGACAGAGGGAGATTTCATTGCGCAAACGCGAGACGCGCATCTGTCCGCATTATAACGACGGCGCGCGTCGTTCACGCTGTAGAGCCGCATCTATTGCAACGGCCTCGCGTCTGCCGCAGGATTCGGGACAATGGTGAACGCGCGTTTTCCAATTATCCGCGTATAATTAGCGGCCACTCCTTCGCGCAGAAATCGAAGAAAAATCTGCGAGATTCGCGTTTTCGATTTCTCCCTATCTCCGATTAATTATCCAATCTTAATTAACCCTTGGCGAGCCAAGGGCTTTTTCCATCGGCTCGCTCCTTTCATTAGTCGACGATACTCGGCTTTCAATACACGCACCCATAGAGATAAGATGCGCGTTAGGAAAACAACCGCAGAGAGATGTTTAATGGCTAAATTTCGAGGGACATCGCAGCGTGTCGCACTCACACAAGTCTGCCTATTGACAATTTTCCTATTGACAAAACTTTTTCTTTTACCGACTTTCAAATTTGAAACTGTAAAATTATCGAAAAAATAGAGAGCGCGTTGCCGGTAAAAATAAAAACGCAAATAACAAATTATAAAAAATTAAGTTTTCGAACGTAATTTATATTTGCGTTGCTTTAAAACAACAAAGCGTGCTTAAGGATTAAGGCTCGAGGCCTTCCTAAATAATGATAATAGTCTACTTTGGAATATAAATGACCATCGCTCTTTTGCGCTAGCCGTTTACCAAAAAGTGCATAATCACTAACGTAATTGGCGAGCGAGATTAATTACCTATTTGCATCGGAGAAAAAAAAAAAAAAAAAAAAAAAAAAAAAAAAAAAAAAAAAACGAGTTTGATTATTTTAACGATAAATAACGTTACTTACTTTGATTATTCATTTATTGCGAATCAATATGCGTAAAGTTTATTTTTAGCTATGAAATATTTTTCCGCGTTTATTTTTCAAGCTTTCTTCATCGTGTTACTCTTTGTTAGTTTGTCAGAAGACACGTAAATATTAATGAATGTGTATTATAATGTCGGAATATAAAAATTAATATTCCGGTTCTTTTAATGCATCTACAATAAAAGCTGAAACCTAGCTCTATAGGCGTTAATTATATATATATATATATATATATATATATATATATGTATTTATGCGAAGCGGTGAAAAAGTTTTAACCTCCGGCAAAGTATTACTAAAAAAGAAATTTTTTCAATATAAGTGTAAATTGTTTCTTTATATTTCAAACGAATAATTAATTATAAATGTTACTCTATCCGCATAGATACGTATTTTTGAATTATCTTGAAATAATCTTTTGAATTAACCGCAAAGATTCATTTTTAACTTTATAAATAACATACCATATATTATAAGTCTTGTAAAATCTCTATTTTGGACCTGAAAAGAATCTCATCGAAAACTTTTGCAGAGCCAAAGTCGTATATTTGAAGTTTAACGATCATCGATCGCAAAGAAATATCTACAGCTGCTCGCATTTGATAAGAACGGAAAAAAGGAACCAAGGAAAAAAAAGCTAGAGCTCGAGTAAACGATTCAAAACTTATCGATCCAGCCTTTCGTAGAACTAACGCATTCATGCGCACGCATTTATAGATTACTCAAGCGCATAATGTAGACGCAGATGAATACGTATATGGTGGAGGCAATATGTAAGGATTTGTTATTCCAGCGGCGAGTCACCCTCCCGCGCGACGGTCCCGTGTACGCATTAAGGCGTCAGGACACGAGGCGCGCTTGCATAACTGTGCGTCGTCCTCGTGCAGCCGGCATCGCGAGCGTTAACCATCGGCACCTCGGCCACGCCGATTGCTTACATATTCCTCCGATTACAGCGATACGGGCATCTATATGTATACCTACTTGGAGTTGCCTTAATTTACGCTGGCCTTTATCTCGAAGTATCTTCTCTCGGCGGCTCTGGAATTTTAATGTTTTTATCGAGTGGAGATATCGCGCCTTTTTTAAAAAACAACTATATCGTATCGTTTACTCGCATTTTTTCAAGTTTTCGGACGATTTTTTTCATTTTATAAAACGAGGAGAGATAGATTCCAAAACAAATGTTTTTATTTCATAACGGTGTTACGTCATGCTTTTCTTTTATTTAGATAAGGAATAGCCGAAGAACAGAATAATTATAAATAATTCATTTTTTTACATGAATAATTACAGAAATTTAATTTCAAATAACTACAATTTTAATAAATATTCATATTTAAACATTTTTATTTTATTTACTTATTTATCTATTTATTTTTATTTTTATTATTTTTATTTTTATTTTTTTATTTATTTTTTTTTTTTTTATTTTTTTTTTCTTTTTTTTTTCGAGAAATGTAGGGGCATATATATATATTCCTTCTATGTCACTAAAACGAAGCGGAAGTTGATATTTGCGCGAGTAGTGTGCAAATGGGAACGGAGCGCGTCTCACGTTCTGCGGACAAACCTTTGTTTCCATGCCCTTAGAAAATTCTCTCGATGAATCATACCTCGAATAAACGATGTCTTCTTTCATAGTAGAATGAAGGATCGTTAGGACAATGAAAAAAGAAATGTCACGATGGAAAAAACCAGAAGGGAATAAAACAAGCGATAAACCGAATGAGCCTATACGGATAAAATTTTTGGTCCTAGTTCGCTCTTTGTCAACGCGTAAATAATCCTGTAAAAAAAAAGAAAAAAGTATTTTCAAGGTATTTTTCAACGTCAATCTTTGAGTCTCGAGCTGTATGAATTTTAACGGTCGTTAGATTGTCTTGGTGTGACTCATCCGAACAAAGGATTCACCTGCTTAAAGCAGCCAGCAAGACCTTGGATAAGTGACTTGGGTATACTTTGCCTATTTCCGCCGGATCTTCGTCTTCCTCGTCCGTTGCGTGTTTATAAATTGCGAGGTGAAATCACCTGAATTAGGTGCAGCAAGTAGTAGATTTCTTTCCTTTACATTGTATCCCAAAAAATAATTAATTCGGTAAATCATCCTAAACTTCATTGTTTTATATTTTTGTCTCCTTTGAATTGCCAAAGGAATAATCATATAAATTGCCGTAATTTGACGTTGCTGTATGTATTATGATCATATTAACCATTACACTTACATACATACATTATTAAGATGTATGAAAAATTTTGAAAGTTTAATTCAAATATATCATAAACTTAGCTCGAGCCTATATAGCGAAGCTCTGAAAATCGATGAAGTTTTAGGCGCGTTACTTTATGAAGCCTCCAATTGAGTCGATGCCCCTCACGTACACTGGCTATGTGCCCGAACTTAAAATTCTTTTTATTCAACGTGCAACTGATAAATCTCTTTAAAAAACGAGTGAATAACCGCTCGAAAACCCAAGAGCGATCTAACCGTTGTTTTACTGCAAAAATAAATTTTTTCCAATTATTTTTAAATTTGTAAAAATTTTTAAAATGTTAAGTGGTTTGAATACCATTTTTTCATTGCGACAAACAACGAGCGCAATAAATAAGAGATTCGATAAACAATTTTTAAAATAAAACTTTCTCGAAATTACATCGGGTTAATAAACTCTTATGGTTTCTGGGCTTGGCTCCACCGAGCTAAAAGGAAAACGCCGTGACTGAATCCCGACTAAGAAGCGAAGTCAAGTTCACGGCTCTCTCATCATTGTTTCGCTTCTCCATTTTATGAACGACCGCGAGTTTCCTTGTGATTAAACGACGGATGGTTTATTTCTTAACAACTGACATTTTATTTCTTCACTTTTTTACATATATTATTATAATTATATACCGATACTTGAAATACGTGCATTTTATTCGTTACCTTTAATCATCCTGAAGTCATAGTCATAGTCATAGTCGTTGGCGACTAGGATTTTTCAAACGAATGAAATAAAAGCTATTTTAGTTAAAGCACTGGCAGCCTTTAAATTATAGCGCAATTTATTGTTAATATAAATTGAAATTGTTGATTTTAATTTGTTTTAAATTTTCTTTAAAATAACAAAATAAACATTTGATTAAATAATTTATGTTAATTTGACAAAGTTTCACCATTATTATAATATTAATCTAAAATAATTGTGGAAAATTTTGTTTTTCTTCATATATTAAAGTTTATATCACGATAAAAAGTTTACTAATAGATAATGACGAAATTTTCGATTAATTTTCAATCGGGCTTTTTCGAAAATCTCGTTCCTTAAATCCTAAAATCCTCTTTTAATCGAGTGAATCTGTTTCATCAACCGGTGCAACTCTCTTTTAAAATCAGCCACGAACAATAGCGAGTGAAATATTTCACTAGTCGGCCTTTTTTGCGCTCAATCGATATACTTCGGCTACCAAAATATTTCACGGATATAAAATCACCTAGGAAGTAACATTTGTTTATTACATAATTTATGCACAAAACACAGTACTTTTATTAAATTTATGATCGTTATTTAATTATAGATGCTTTTATGTTATCAATTTAAAAATGATATTACAACATTTTGAAACATGAATATAACTTAAATATTATATAAATACAGTAATTTTTATATTATAATTTTTTTTATAAAAATAAACTTTACGTTCGTACAAACGATTAAAATGATAATAAAATTTCATTGTTCATTGTTCATATTCGTAGTTTCCGTAAATAAACTACCTTTAATATTATAACGAGCAATTTGAATAACAGTATGATTAACAAACTATAACTTTATAGCGAAGAATAATAAAATGAAAAAATAATAAACATCAAAGAGCGTATAATGGATACACACGTGTTCGTAAAGTACAATAGGAGTAATTTAAGAAAAAAATTAGAAGAACTGCGAGCGTAAGAAGCGGTAATGGCATGTAATTCTTCGCTAAGAGTTCATCCACCCTCATCGCGATGAAACGCATCGGGGCTGTGGAGATGGCAAAAACTAGATCAATAATTGGAAGAAAAAGAGAGAGGGAGAGAAAGAGAGAGAGAGAGAGAGAGAGAGAGAGAGAAAGAGAGAGTGAGATAGGTGGGTTGTTAAATCCAAGATAAATTAGTCGAAGAAAGAACCGTTTGGTAATAACCGTGAGGAGTGTGCGCTGTATTGAAAGGAATTCGTTTCGCACGAATCGTCGAATTATCGATTGAACGGACCGAATATCTCATTCATGCGTGCAGTCCCTCCTAATAATTCGCAGTGCTCGCGTACATTGTATACATACATACGTACGTTTCGATTGCCGCGTGTACAGCGGTCTTTCGTCATTCGTTTGCGTCGCGTATGTATGTGTGTGTGTATGTGTGTGTGTGTGTGTGTGTGTGTGTGTGTGTGTGTGTGTGTATGCGCTCGTGCTTGCGCTTTGGAAAAAAGGCTGATTAAAAATACGAACCGCCGTTACCTCGTATAAGACTGGCATTATTATAGATGGCAGGGTATTGCCGCGCTCGCGTACGTACGCGTTTGTACAAACGTTTGCTGCACGACTCGAAAGTCCTGTTATTATTAATATCTTTCTAGCTTCTTTTCTCTCATCGCTCTTTGTCTTTCGCGTCACTCGACCGTTTATTCATGTATTATGCAAACTTAAGGTTGTAGTTTTGTCAGTGTTTATATGTGCACTTATGTGACGCAATATTTATCAACGACTTGTTTCGATTAACAACTTTGGACATCGATCGATGATAATCGATCAAAGCGTCATCGAAATGCTTAAAAAATGCTTCCTTTTTTTTTTAAAATACATTTTTATTAAAACATCAGTTATTCGTGAAACGCGCGAAAGCTTCGGAGATCTTTAAAAATTCTTCCCTGATAATAATTCACCAATAAAGTTGAAAATAAAATTGAAATAAATCTTCGGTTAAATAGACTCTTCTAATTAGCGCCATTAGTCAGAGCGCACTCGGGACGGAAAAACGGTTTATCGCGTACCAAGAAGGTACATATAAATATATATATATATATATATATATATATATATATATATATATATATGTATGTATACACATAAGAGGCAGAGTGGCAGAGCGCAACGTGATCAATTAAACGGCGGACCGCGTGCAACTACAGTAATAAAATATTTCGTTTGCGTTTATTTCAGCGACGGTGGCGATAGCGAGCACCGTGCAGATAGAGTGCGCGAGCGAATCGATAATCGTGCACATATCGACCGAGGGCAATACCAACTTCCACGGGCTCGTGTATCCCAGGGGCTTATCGAAGAACAGCTCGTGCCTGCACGAGTACATGAGTCAACCGGCACCCATCACCTACAATTTGCCGTTGAGGTCCTGCAACACTATGCCCTCCGAACTGGTGAGTTTTTCCTTTTTTCTCTCTTTTTCTCCATTCGCTTTGTGGAAAAAATAAATAAATAAATAAATAAATAAATAAATAAATAAATAATAAAAAAAAATTGTCAAACTCTCGTATGTAACTCTCGTCGTTGTAAATTTTAAATTGTGTTTGAGAGCTCTACTACTATCGTCCAAAATTTATCGAATATTGCGAATCAAAGATTTATCTTAACTACAACGCTGCAAAAGTATTTTCATTTCAATTAATAATCTTCTATCGAATTATTATCTTATTACATAATAATTCCTAAAATTTACCGTTGATGTGTTAATTTTTACTTACTTTGAATTATCTAAGTATATAAATATATTTATTTTCTAAAAGATAATTTTTAAAAAAATGGAATACATTTATAAAAGTAAATAGATTTTATATTTTACATGAAAAATTTTTGATAAATATATATTAAATTAAAAAATGTTGAACTAATTTAATCTTGATTTTTAAATCAATTTCTGACTTGCATACAAAGTCTTATTTTTATTTATTTATTAAATGATTATAAAACTATTTACGAAATTTATGGATATTCTATAAACTTTTCTGTTTATCAATATTGTAAAACTGTTCTATAATCATTTTTAATACTTTTACAAAATAATATTTGGATAGATGTTATTACCGCGTAGGTAAATTTTAGCCGCTATCAAATCTTGAAAACTTAGTTTCCATCACGTACGAAGAAAATTGAAATAGAATTCCCATGATTAAAATTATATAAAATTTTAAACTAAAATATTTCTTTATGATCATTTATCTGTAATTTTCCATATCACGTCAAAGTAGTCTACATATATGATTTATAAATGTTACTAAATATGAAAATTTGATGAAATATGTACTTAAACAAAATAATAACGTAAGTGTAAAATTTTTCTAACGGTAGTAAAGTGTTTTCATGCTGTAAATCTAAACTGTGGAGAATCCGCGCCGAAACACAAGTTAATCGTTAAGAGAAAACTGCAGCCGTATATAAATTTTGCGAGGACGGGGTGAAGTAAGATTGCTTTTTAAAAGTTTAAATAACAGCTTTAAAACGTTATTTCTCTATTTTCCAAGCGCGCTCGTATGTTACGAAGAAAACGGTATAGGATTTTTCGTCTCGACCCCGGGGCACGACGAGAAAACCTTGGGAGAAGATTTCGCGGACGTAATTTTTGTAAGAGCCCCGCAGCGATCTTTTCCTTTAGCGCGTACGAGATACGCCGTCCGAGTGCTATCGTCGGTAGCGGTACATCGCGTCTCTCGTAACGCGTCCGCGCATATTACGAACGCGCAGCCGTGTGCATTGGATTTGGCGAGTAGGCACGAAGTCTCCCTCGCGCAACGACGAGCGAATCGTGCATATATGTACTATATATGCGGAGCCGAGACGCGCCGAGACAAGATTGCTTCCTCGGCTATAACCGGATCCCCGTTATGTGACCGAAGCTCTCTCTCTCTCTCTCTATCTCTCTCTCTCTCTCTCTCTCTCTCTCTCTCTCTCTCCGACGACGACGACGACGATCTTTCTCGCTTCTCGGAGTCTTACGCGCGCGTTTCCTTGGCTTAGCGCAAAAGTTGCTGCCACCGCGCGCTCTAACGGATCGTTATTGCGCCTCGAGCTCGCTCTATTGCACCGAACTTATAGAAAATATTATAAGCCGGAAAAGTGCACCGTGCGTATTCCGACGACGCTTCATCGATATATGTATATGTATAAACATATACATAATATACGTGTATATACTCTCCTTTTTTCTCTCGTTCCGATCGCTTCACTCCGCGCGTATACGCGTTTTTCGTTTTGCTCCTTCATTTATAACTCCTCTCGGGTTGAGCGGATAACGAGGATGTTGTCGATGGCGTGTACGACGTCGCTCCCTATACTCGTTCCAAACTGCCAGTTGCAATTATTACGACGAGCGAGTGGTAAGAGAAAAAACGGGAGGAATGCGAGTTGCTTGCGAGCCTCGGGCTGAAGTATCTGAATTCCAATGAATTTACCGATAACGATGCTCTTTAGAAAATAATAAAGGCTTACGTCGAGATTTTGATGAAATTTACACGCTGTATACTTTTTTCCGAAAAAATTTAACGACAGAGTGTTAATTCGAACGTGAAAGCTTCGAGACACTCTTACTTACATATAAATTGTCGGAATTATAAAAATAATTAACCTATTTGTTAGTTTATTTTGAAAAAGAAAAAAATTTATGTATATATATATATTAATATATTAATATATTAATATATTTATTTATATATATTTATTAATATTTATTTATATTTATTAATATATTAATATATTATTAATATATAATATATTATATATATTAATATATTAATATATTAATATATTTATAATCTTAATAATTTAAATAAAAACATATAATTTTAAATATATTTTTAAAATATTAAAAGAGAATTTAATATTAAAACAAGAGCGTACAAGATTAAGAATTTTGAAATTTGTTAACAATAATAAATAAGCTTTAAGCCGTAACTAAAGTTTTAGCCAAACGGTTTTAGCCGCTGATATAAACTTTGGACTTTATCGAAAAAGTCAAATTTGGCCAGGTTGAAGGTTAATTTTGTAATTATAGGTAATAATATTTCCTACGTGTGTGTGTAGTCACTTCGATCTCTTTGACAAGTTAGACAGTTGAAATTGAAGATAGCGTGTGTAAGTTTTATCAGATGAGAATTTATCTTTTAACATTTAAAAATTTCATGTTAGATGAAGATTAACGCGAATTATTTTCGGTAGCTCGCGTATGTAGTTAACGGTATGTGTATAATATTTAAAAATTAATTTGTGCGATGATATATTGTTGTTAAAATATTTTTCAAAAATTATTACGTCGATTTTTAAAATTAGCAAAGCGACAAGTAAGGTTTGAAATGATTATACACTTAATTAATAATTACATTGGTAAGCTATAATCTTCGTTAATTTTATATCAAAGTCATTTTCATCTTGTAAAGAATAATATATGCTCGTCGTAAAAACGATAAATTTGAATTTATAATGAAAGTTGCTCGATTAAATATTCCACTGTTCGTTATAATAATAAATTCATTTGCACTTTTTCTTTTTCGCAACAAAATACACCAAGGCGCGAAACGTATCCTTGGACGGGGCCATTATTTTAGCCTCGGTAAATCCACTCGCGCAGCTATAATGCAATCTCAAGAAATTATTGTTTTTCAGTCGTCTATCTAACTACATTCTCGTGTACGATTCTTCGAATTTACGAAGCGCCAGTGGGATATCGAAGATCTTGGAGATAAAAAGCCAATCTCGAGAGGTAGGCATGGGCACACGCGCTGGCAATCGGCGATTTTCAGGGTCGGCCGAGCGTATTGTTGCGCTGACTCCTGCGGCAGGAAGATCCCTCAACGATGTGTAAGCGGCCTTTGACCCACGACCGCGCGCGCGCGCGCGCGAGAGAGAGAGAGAGAGAGAGAGAGAGAAAAAGCCCGCGGGAAATTCCGAGACCGCGTGGGCGTGTGCGCGAGCTCGAGGAGAAGACGTATCGCCATCGTCTCTTGTTATACACGCGCTCGCTTTTTGTGTATGTCTATTATACATATGTGTGCGCTTGAATACGCGCGTCGAGATAGCGATTATATGCTACGTGAAAGCGTATTTTCGAAGACGTTTATAAGATGTCACGGATTACCTTCGCCTACTACAATATATTAAATTTTTGCCTTTTTTGTATCGGCGAGTTGTATATTAGAAAAATCATTTTTATATCTGATGCAAAAAAAATTAAATAAAAAAAAATTTATGTTTTATCGTTTCGAGGAATGCAAACTGCAAAATTATTAAAAAGAAAAATTTCGGACGATATACATGCGAAAGTTATAAATAAAAAGATATATTATTTTTTACACATTAAGACACAATTTATGATTGTTTCAACATCCCGAAATTTATAATATTGGTAAAAATGACGAGGATACAGTTTACGAAAATAAATATATTTTTATTAAAAGAATTACGTTTATTTTGATTCTGACGTCATTAAGATTTTTTTAAAAAGAATATTACTCACTCGTATACATACAATATGGAAATGAAGTTCGTGTTAAAGTATAATTATGCAAATTAACGTATATACTGGTATAATTTAACCACAATAATTGAATTAATAATTGAAAACAAGCGATTTTATCTGAGCATGAAATAATGGTGATCGGTGCTTATTTTTCATACGTATTTTTTAACAATGTTTTATTAACGATCATTACCAGTACAGTTTTTAATTACTTTATCAATTTTTTAAAAAAACATCTTAGAAAATACGATTATTTGATAAAATATTCTAAATAAATAAGAAACGTTTAAATGCAAGTGCACCGAATCGTTATTCAATAATCGTCCTCGATTTAATTATAACCGGCATTGCAGCGCGCAAAATGATTGAGTTTACGAGCAACGGCGATATTTTCCAAGGAGAAGGTAACAAGGAGAATCTAATCGAGTACGCAACACAATCGGATTACAAGGGTTCATCGACGCCTCATTATAAGTTGTACATCAGCCTATGAAGTAACGCTCGAATTTTTTAGCGGAAGCTGGCGCATTAAACGCGGAAAAAGCCTGCCTTTGCGCGTAAAACCTTCGACGAGGTCTTAAAATCTATACGAGGCTTTAAGAAGCGTGCGCGAGGTGCTTGATTGAAACGATGATTAAATCGTAATACAAGTAAAAAATTTACAGCCCAATGAAAAATCCTTTGGCTTTGGAGGTCTTGGACCGAATCAGTAAAATACACGTGGACAGATCCACGAGGATATACTCGTACATGCGAGGCAAAAATACACGCCCGATAGCAACGTCAACCGTATATCGGAACGTCCACGTAGCAAGAACGAAAAATGAAAGCCCGTTATTACGGCGCAACGTGTATTTTTCTTATTTGTTATCGACCGCGAGAAATACTAGTACTAGCATAAGGGATAAGCCGAATCGCGGAGCGAATAATCTCACGCGCGTACGGAATAAATTTTCCTTCGCTCACCGAAGGCAACCGGGAAACGGGGGATCTTTACTTTTATTATAATCCATTCGCGGAACGAATCGAAAAGAACCGACGTTAAGTGAGTTTCGCGAATCGTGCGAATCGGCTTCTTTTTATGAGCGCCGCCGCGCGCAATTATCTCGGCCGATTGTCTCGGTGCGTAACTTGTGCGCATACACGCGTGCGCGCCGATTTCCGAGACTTCGCGATGGCCATCGATCGATTTTATCGGAGATATACATATAATTTTATGCGTTCAAGGAATGTGGATCGCACAGTAAAGGCGGAATGTCTTGTTTTTTTTTAAGCGTCGCAAAAATTGATCAACGGTAGGAAACGCGGCTTTTCTCTTTGCCATTATTTATTTAATCCCTATTTTTTACCGCGATGGTACGAAGCTAATTATCGTACGAAGCTGTAAATTATTTAATAATACGCTGTTATATCGCGATAATAAAATAAAATTTGCGTAAATATACTATATATGAAAATTTAATTTTATCAACGAATATGTAAATAATATGACGAAGGAAATAGGAAAAGTTAAATTCAGTCGTTATTTGAAATAGTTTGGAACTTAAAAGTACGAAATAATATATATATATATATATGTATGTATATATATATATATATACACATCGAAGCATGCGGTAATAAAATTTAAAAAAATTTTTAAAAGTAAAGTCTATTCTATGAAAAAAAAAAAAAAATAAATAAATAAATAGACCAAACTATGCGTATTTAAATTAATTAAACGCGAGAAGTTCTACAGCAACATCGAACGACTTACTTGATCAAACAAGGTCATCAAAAGATCATCGTCGAATTGCAGCTCTTAATCCGTTTCTCGAAGAAAACAGACTTCTTCGCGTAACCGATCTAATCATACGCGAAACGCATCAACGTATATATCACGTCGGAATGTAATCGACTTCTTGAGCTATTTGACAACCGTTTTCGATCTTAGATGGAAAAAATCAGGCGCAAAAGATCGTACCTGACCGAAAATGCACCGACTGCATTCGACATCGACCTAATTTTCCGCAAACGCGCGTCAAATAAGTCGCCGCATTTTTTCATACCGGCGAAGATTAATTCGAACCAATTTTTATTAAAGAGAAAAACATCTCAACCAAAATCGCGTTAAAGCTTACGGTTGTCTATTCATTTATACTCGTCCGTATCTAAACAAAGTCTAATCGATTCGGAAAGTTCACTTGTGCAATTACGTCAGCTGGTATTTTTCGCAATCGCGCGAAAAAGGAGAGGAAAGAAAAGTCGACGACGGCATTGACGGCGGCGAGGAGGAGTCGCAAAGTCGACGCGGGAATAGAAGGATGCTGCCGTCTCGAAACGCATGCACTACGCGCTCGCGGATCCGCGCGTTGGCCGAGTGTGGTGACTCGAGCCTTGCCCACGTACAAAAGTAAAAGTAAAATTTATATATATATATATATATATATATATAAAGACATTTTCTCGATGTGTAACCGTCCGCGTTAGCTCAGTATTACGTCCGCGCTCGCTGACTGGCTATTTATTTATATGTTGGGTAGGTATTTCGTTTGTACTGCCTCGACCTCCCGGAGAAAAAGGGAGTCTCTGTGTGTAAGTGTAATGACTTTACGTGGAAACAATTATTAAAACTTTGAAATTCGAATGATGTTTCGTTTTACGAGAATAATAATAATTACCTGTCTCAAGATTTCTTATGCGTTATTTTGGAGGAGAAAATTACGACTTTATTTGATTGCGTAGTATATATATATATATATATATATATATATATACATGTATAATTATATCTATTTTATCGCAGCTCTTTTTATAAATGCATTAAATTTTATTTTCAATGAAACATTGTTTGATAAGCAATGATTTTCAAAATTGCTAATTTAATATTTGTAATAGAAAATTTTTTATTTTCATTCAAGAAAAACTTTACTTGTAATCTCGTGAAAGAAGTCTTTGTAACTCCAGCCGTAATCGAAAGTGTAAACAAAAGTTATTTAACATTTGTCCCCTTTATCCATATAGAAAATTGTAAAAAATGCGGTTAAAGCGCATGAAATAAAAAGTATACCTTATATACGAAGATATATACCTTATAGGAAAAAGAACGAGTCACTTTCAGAGTATGTGTGTGTGTGTGTGTGTGTGTGTGTGTGTGTGTGTGTGTGTGTGCGCGCGTGCGTCTGTATACGGATACGTATACGTATAAATATATATAAATATATATATATATATATATATATATATATATATATATAAATATATATATATATATATATATATATATATATATATATATATATATATATATATATATATATATACATAACAAACTTCCTGCGTTATTCAATCGCGTGTAAAACTCGTTTTTCCTGTAAACTTTAAAAATAATAGCAATTTTTTTACTAATAGTAATTGATAAATAATTTCGCAAACTAATTTTTAGTTTTAAAAATTTTTTTATATCGTAATTTCGCTAAATATTATTTTTCAATATTAAAGTCTTAAATTATAAAGGTAAATATAGGCAATGGAAATATGTAATAAGTTAATAATATTGAATTATATATCGGACATTAAAGTATATTTTCATAATAGTAGGTGAAGCGCATATTGGTCAATTATTGGTTTTGCATATAAATTCACATGCGAATTTTCTTCTTTTGGTAAATAAGATACTTTTGGTAAATAAAAATATTTTCATTTATATAATCGTAATAATTGCAATGTAATTCTAATCAATTTCAGGAGCTGAAATTACATCGATATTTATTTTAATAATTTTAAGAAATTAATGTTTCTACGGTGAAGACATTATTTTCTTTGGTTTTTCGCAAATATTTAAATTAAACAAGTAAAAAGGTTAAAGATTTTTAAATTTTTGCTTTGTTAATGTTTAATTGATTTTTAAACGTTTTAGAAATTTTTTTCACAAGAATGTGCTTATTGTTATTAAAAAATAAATGTTACGTCAATATAGTTGAAAAACTTTAAAGTTTTAATGGAAAAGTACAAAAAATGACTATTAAAATATTTGCAAGACTTATTTCTTGGTATATCGATCGATGTATATCATTAATCAAAATTTCATAGTGCTTTAGCTCACGACAGGGAGTCTTTTTGTAAGAGAAAAAAGAAGCAAAATTCGTAAATGATTAAAGACGCAGCGGGACGTTTATTTAAAGTTTCTTAAATGCTCAGGCGTTATTTAAGACCAGTTAAGTTTCATAACACTCGGAGTAGTAGTCGGCGGACTTTCACTCTGCACTTTCGACTCTCTCATCTTTTTTCGTGATTCCCGATCGGTTTTTACGCGTCGCCGCGCGCTTATAAACCGCTAAAAATGGACAAGCGTCGGCGCAGACGAGTTGGCCGTGCGATCGAAGACGTGGAACCGGCGAAAGACTCATCTCCGATGCGTACGCACACGGGAGAGTCGCGGCAAAGTTAATTCTCGATAAACTACACATGTTTATGTATGTCTATATAAAGAAGACCTTGGTCGGCTTCGCGTTTAATCGAGCGCATAAGCTTGCTTACGGCACCCATGTGCATATATATATATATATATATATATATATATACCCTTGCGCTAAATAAACTCGTAAATCAGAAGGAGACTTTGGAATTTCATGAGATAATTCGAGACGCGAGCATCTCCGAGTACTTTGCTTAAGTGTTCATTATGTTTTTCGATTTATTGCCATTATTTTTCATCGATGTATATCATACTCGTTGTATTGGTACTTCTTTTTGCTCTGCAGTCGTTTCGCGATTATATATATATATATATATATATATATATATATATATGACTAATAATACGGCTTGTACTACGCTCAATTACATCTTTTTAATCGTACAAATGACTCTCCTCTATCCTTTTCGTAGATATTTAATATGTCTATCTAAATTAATTATACTCTGATTTTAATCCTTAGAATTTGAACCGTCCTTTTACCATTTTTTTTATAATAAATTAAAAATTTCGATTTTATATTCAATTAGAATATAATTCTTTAATATGGTGATAAAATGTAACGATCAATAAATAAATTTAATTTTATAAAAAAATAATATTTTATTGTTAAATTTTACGAGAATGACTCTTGATTATAGTATGTAATATAAACGTAATAAATTAAAATACGCTACGCGTTATTAATGAAAACAACATTCCGTTAGGTAAAATAATAAATCGTAATTATAACAAATACATTAGAATAAGGAAAAAAATTCCTCCTCCAAGCCGATGTTTCGCCGATAAACGGTAATTGCGATACAATATAATTACAAGATGAATCCAATTCAGTCTTAATTATTGTTGCGGGAAACTTTTACACGCAATCTAGGTGTCATCTTAATATGCACGTGTATGTATATATGTATGTGTATGCATACATGTGCGCACGCACAATTTGCCCTTCAACTTCCATACTTCCTCCGGTGAGATTTTTTATCTACATACAAGGTAAATAATGCCTCGGAAGGCTTATCGCATTAGACGGCTCGTGAGCGTAAGAATGCACATTGGAATTATACATTTTATTACCAGATCTTTCTTATATAATTTAATAAAAAATGGTCAAACTATTTTTTTTCTTACTTACACTTTTATACAATATTTTATTTTTTTATCAATAAAATCTATTTATTTTCAAACAATATCTTATCATTATTCGACACTATTTTCAATAATTATTTTGAAACTATACTTGGTAAAACTTTTGTCGATTTTTTTCAAAAATAAATTATCAACAATCTTTTTGCTACGCGTACGAAGCATCCGAGGCAAAGAAGAAGAATTTATCTTTCTATCGGCGCGTACTATCCGCTTGGCCTTGCCGCGAGATCTCTGCGCTTGGCAAGTTCGACGGCCATCTTGACGAGCGCCATCCCCGCGACGACGACGTTTGACCGTCCTATGGGATCGATCGAGTCGTCGTCGCGGACGTTTCTTAGCCCCCCTTACTCGCGCCCTTCGCAGTTGTCGTCCGTCGATTCGAACGATTTGCTCCCACGACGATAACCCAACGACGCATTTTTTTTTTTTTTTTTTTTTTTTTTTTTTTTTTTCGCTGCGAAGCTCGTTAGTACTCGCGGCATAACTCGAGGAGAGTTAACTTGTTATTGGGTGAAAAGATGGATGATGAGAAATAACTAAAGCGATACATGTATTATATGATTTTAAAGCCAATTTCTTTATTATTATATTTTTGCAAATATTTTATTATTCGAAAAATTAAAAAATAATGTCATAAGAGAATATGCGTTTTAAATTTTAAAATTTAAACGTCAGAATAATTTATGAAGATAAAATTTACAACTCACCGAACGAAGTAGTAAAATAATCATAAATATATACGTAATCCGTTTCAACTTAACTTAGCGATGATAAATATTAAATTCCATAAAGATATTGCCGCGGCGTTAAGATTTATGAAAAAATATTGCGCATGTATTTGAATAAATTTGACATTGCATAAGGTGGGTGAAGAAGATATAGTAGCTGGAAAACCCATCCCGAGCGCGAATCGTTTCACAATTTATACAGCGTTTATTGAGAATAAAAAAGAGCGACTCGATTCGAGGAAGCAAATTTCATACCAAAGACTTTACGATCCAGTCCAGTTAGAATCACTTAGAGACTCGAGGATACAATCAGCAGCTGAACATAAATATCAAAGCGATATAGTTACTTGGGTGTAAATAGCGACCATTACGCGGGCAGAAGGACGATGCAAATGGATAAGTGTCTGCATAACTATAGGTGCGCGTACACGCACAAAAAAGAGTCGACAAGGTGATTTTCCCTATACTCTCTCTCTCTCTCTCTCTCTTTCTATCTTTCTTTTGGTTGCGAGGTGCGCGAGGGCGATCAACGCGTTTATCCGCGCGATACTCCTCCAGCTCCATAAAATTGCTTTTGCTCGCTCGATCGGCTCGGTTCTGTCCTTGCGTCGGCCTTGCGTCGAGAACTCGCGCGCCGTTCGTATTACACGGCAACGTTTGCACTCATTGCTCGCTTCTAGATACCTTTCCCCCTCCTCTCTCTCTCTCTCTCTTTCTCTTTCTCTCTTTCTCTTTTGCGCTCGCGTGCATGCGCCTGCGGAGCTATAAAGTGCGGTCGCGCACGAGATATTCGATCGCCGGCAGTAACGCGCCGACGGTGCGTGTGATGCGCGTTATAATCATAAATCATGGATACGAGAGACGCAAAAGCTCCATTGGGCGGTGGAGCGCCGTTCGAGAGTTCTTCTTATTCTTCTCCTCTTCGATCTTTTTCGTTTTTGCGTCCGCTCTCACTCGTTTCTCTCGCGTGCGTTTTTTCTCCTTCCATCCGAGCGCCTCTTATACGGACTGCAGCCGTACGTGCGCTCGGAAATTGCCGTTTGACTATGCAGTCGTGCGAAACGCGCGGGATATTCCATTTCTCGTCTCGTTTATTTTTCAAAGCTGTATTTTATTGTGGCTGTAAATTTAATTATCGATGTCTCCTTCGCCGCATGAAACTGTCAACTATGTGCATATCTATATATACCCGCGACGTTGCGAAGAAGTCAGCTAATAAGGCAGCTTTATTTTTAGATATAATATTTAAGCCCGTGTTGGGCTTAAAATAAAAATTAAATCATGACTAATACGCTTGACATAGACGACCGTCGCTTTTTAAACTTAGAAAGTACTTTGTGTACTTGAAAGATAAGTAATTTTAATTAAAACGTATACCCATATGTAGAACTGGATTTTTCTCTTATATTATGCAGAATAAAAAAAAAAATCTAACGCGAAAAATATATATCTGCTTGCTCGTTAGAAAGTTAAAAATAGAAATTAAGATGCTACGTGTCGATTACGTGACATTCAGATTTCATATTCACGTCAAGTCGATAAAATAATCGTTTCTTTTTCTACAAATGCAAGCTATTTTAGTTATATGTATATCGAATCTATTCGTATTTCAAATACTTAACGATAAAAATTCATATTATCCTCGACGCGATGTCTTTTACAATTGTAAAATAGTTGTTGATAATTATAAGTAAAGATAAAATCTAGAAAACTATTTCTAAAATCTGAATGCAGCAAAATTATTTTTAGACCTGACGTCAACGTGCGAAAATTTAAAGTTGTATCTGATAATTATTTTTTTTTTTTCGAGTTAAATATTTCTTTCAATTTTTAGATTTTGCATTATTCTATATAACGTTTTAGAATAACGTTTTCAATAAATTTCAACGCATGAAGTTTCTGTTAATAACGATTTTTAAAAATGATTTATCGATTACATTTATATAAAAAGGCTTGCATATTTTTAAAAAGAAAAAAAGTAATAATAAATATAATTAATACGAAGTAAAAATTATGCAAAGAAGAATCTTTTTTTAACGAAGCTTAAATAATAATAACATATTCAAATACAAAAGAAATTAGTCTAGAAATTTTTTTTTTCTTCGCGCAACAAGAGCAACGTACGTGTAAAGGATGCAATCTATTACAAACTTTTGAAATTATGCCAAAACAATAAGTGAGAATAGATGAAAAAAAACAATCGGACTGTTTGAATAGAAAAAATTAACGAAATAGATGATCGAGTTGCACGGCACGGCATAGCTTTATAACGTTAACTCAATAATACCACACATTGTTCGCGCAACTTAGAAAGTCGCATTTTAAAGTTAATCGCGAAGTTCTTATAATCGTATTATAAATCTTTAGAAATAGAGCTAGTCTCTTTTGATAATAATCAATTTAAATCGCGCCTAAACAAATTGCGCCTTGAATTTTGCAATAAAATAACGGAGCAAGCAGTTTACACGCATATATTTTAATACTCGTAATAATTATAATAAGTTTAATTGCTGAGCGAACTATTTGTGAAAATTATAATTTTATAAGACTAAATTAATCATGCATAGATAATGTTTAGAACCAATGATAAAGCCTCGCAGCCACTTGACAAGCTTTAAACTTAGTTGTCGTTAATTATGATATTTCCCGCGCGCAAGCGTTATCTAAAATTAAATCAGCCACGACCAACATTAATTAAGAATAGAGTCATTAAACGACGGCATTGAAGATTCGTCAAAAATTACCCGGCGAATGTTCATCGATCACCGCGCGATATTTATATAATACGCCCCGTGGAAGCCGACGCATTCGCTCGCTTCGCGCGATAAAAGCGCCGAAGCTTCACTCGCGATCTCTCTCGCGAGTCGAGCGGAAATAAAGAACAAGACCCAAGCGCGCGCGAAAGATTTACGAGATTGTGTCCAAACTTACCATGATAACCAATGATTATCGATCCTCGGAGCGGAATTGACGAGAAATTAACGAAGCCCCGGAGAGAGGAGCCTCGCTTGTAAACACCCGCTGATCGAACGGCCGGGGCTTTGCATAGGAATGCCAGCTCCCATACAGGTACGCATTCTCGCGTGGATTTAGCTGCGCGACTCGCCCACGGCACAACGGGTGGTTGCGGTGGTTGGCTAACGCGGGCTCCGTGCGTTCGAAGGATAATTTAACCCTTCCTTCGTAAGAATTTTAACCGCCGGCTGCACTCGGCAGCCCCCAGCCCCCTCGTTATTATCCGCGCTTTTACGAGCTGTTCTCCCGCGATACGCTGCGCGCTAATTGCGTCGTAAAACTTCGGCTCGGATACAGCGAAACGAAGAGGAATAGCATTTGAGTAAAGCGACTGTGATGTTTCGACGACACTCTGTTTATACAATTTGTGGCGTCTTGCAAACGCTTGCTATTTGAAAAAAAAAAAAAGTATGAACGCAAATACCCAGATGATTTGGATAAATTGACAAAAAATTAATAAATTCGATTTTTAAAAATTTGTTTTTATAATTAAATCTTTAATTGATGTAATGAGATTTTTATAAGAGCGTCAAACTCGTTTTTTTTTTTTTTTCTAAAATTTAATGGGATATATATTATTATAATGTTAGATCGATTTTTAATATTTTACAAAAGATTGAAAGAAATAAATATTTTCACATATAATAATAAAAATTTATTTCGAAAAAAGAAATTCCTTAGTTCCGCAGCTTATACTCGTATATACGTCTGTTTAACACTACGTAGTTAATATATACGGGAGGCAAATCGTGCACCGAGACACAACTAATTGATCACTCGAGATAGCCAATATATAATATATCGAGAGAGAGAGAGAGAGAGAGAGAGAGAGAGAGAGAGAGAGAGAGAGGAGATGGCAGTGATCGCGATGAAGCATTTGAGCAACGATGCTCACCTTGAGTACAGTAATCTTTCGATCGCGCACCTCGGCTGCATTATTAAAATTAATCGGCCAACTTTCTCCTACGTTTTCCTCCGTCCGTACGAATCTCGCGGTAAACAATGCCGGCGTCGATTCTGCAATGACCGCTCGACGCCGCTATTTTCTAAACAATACGGAATTTTCGATCGTTTGCATCGAGCGACTTGTTGTTTTCGTTTGCCTGCCCAATTCAATATTTATAACATCTTTCGCGGTCTCGCTATGCATGCTTTCACCGATTGATCGTAAAATTATTTAGACATATTATACACTTATTATTATTTTTTTTTTAATATTTTATCGATAACTAATGACTTTTAGAAGCCGAGTATTCTAGCACGATGCAAAAAAAGCGCAATGAAAAAAGTGAAAATTTTCCTTTTACTTTTAATTACGTCAACAATTCTAAGCATAATTATAATTTGTTATAAGATTTATAATCATTACAGCAAACGACAAAAAATTTAACTAAATTTTTAACATGAAATTCTATTCGTTGTGAATAATTAAAACTTTTTATCAATATCCTTATGGTGTAAAAGTTGTGCATTTAATTACCTTAAACTCATAAAAAATTATAAACGCAGATGTAACAAACAATGAAATACGTCAAAAATTTACATTGCTTTTTATTTAATGTTTTTTTTTTTTTTTTTTTTTTAATTCCTTAGGTTTCAACTTTATTTTTTACAATGAATTACAGCGTGCTTTGAGTAAAAGTTAATTAAAAAGCCTAAATCTCGCGCGAGGTACTCAATATTATTATTTATTATTATTATTATTATTATTATTTATTATTATTATTATTGAGCAACGATCAACCCTCATCCATGTGTAACAGGTGGTATTTATACAGCCCGTGGATTAGTAAAAACATTCGAGACTTGATGTTTTTTGTTAATTGTACGGTATCGGAACTAGTTAAAGCGAAAGAGGATTCTTATCGATTCAATGTAAGTATATATAAGCATATACATACTCGCAGCTACACGTGTATATAATGCTCGGCGCAAATGTTCGATCGTTCAAGTGCGCGCGCGTAGTATATGTGTAGAAGTACACGTAAACGGGCAGAGTGTGCGACCTTGCCGTGGAAGAAGCGACTATATGTGTGTATATATGTGTGTGTGTGTATATATATATATATATATATATATATATATATATATATATATATAAATTGCTTTTTCATCTCACTCTTTCTCTTTGAGCGCACGCGCACTCTCCTCTCCTCTTCTCTTACTCATTATCATGATAATTGTCGGACTCGGTGAGCTCGGCAACCTCGGCATCGTATGATAATTAAACGCCTTGGATGAAGTAATTACGAGTTTTCTATTTTTATTTGCTTTTTGCTTTTGCTATTAATAGGATACATTAAAGTAACGATTAAAAAGCTCTTTCGAAATCGAAGATTATTGAAAAACTCGTTAACTTTCATCATTTTTCATCGTGCATTAACGCACAGCATTGAAAGCGTTATTATTTTTCATAAGAAAAGATTCACTTATAAATAGTACCAAATAATTGTTCTTTACAATATAAAATTAATTGCTTTTATTTTAAAATTAAAAATGAAAATAACTTTATATCTCGTGAAAATATTTAATAATATATGTAGTTGTTTTATATTGATTTACAAACGAAGCTTTAATACATCCTTGCTGACATACATGGTAACTTTATGATTAACTTTACGATAAAAGTAACATCCCATATGAAAATCACAATTAAGTCGTTAAAACATAAAGTACGAAAAATTAACGAAACCTTTCATTCCGTCTACAATTGTCATTAATTTCGAAATATTATTCTCTGACAGTTTACATTTAATTGAAAGATTCTTTATCGCGTATAGATAGATCAGTCAGCGTTGCAGACACACGGTAAGAATTTAAAATTTCTTTAAAAATAGTTATCGAATCTTCCGAATATAAAAGTCCGTCGTTGTAGAGAAATGGTTAACGAGCGAGTTTATCGCGGCGAAACGCGCAGATACACGCGTACTTAGTTACTCGTAGGTATACACGTATATTCGGAGGAGAAGAGTAGTCAAGCAGGCGTAAAGCAAGCATACGAGCAGAGGGAATTTGATAAAGGGGAAAAAGTGCCAGAGGTATAGGAGAAAAAAGAAACGCAGAAAGCGAGAGGAAGAAAGACAGTTTTATATAGTATATATGTATATGTACTATATATACCCTTTGGTTGGAGTCGGAGTTCGAGCGCGCAATCGCGCCTTTGGAAGGAGCTCGAGCGCGCGGCTGGCGATAAACCAGCGCAGAAATCGAAGAAGTCTCCGCAACCTTGTGTGTGTGTGTGTGTGTATATATATATATATATATATATATATATATCTTACATACGCGCGTCGAGTCTATGGAGAGCCTCAACCTCAAGGTCAGCCGAGGACAAACCGGTACCAAAGAAAAAGAGAAAAAAGGAGCGAGCGAGGCAGCAAAGCGAGCTCGACGCTCGACGTTCGCCGCTCGCCACGCAGCAACGTTCGCGCGCGTTCCGCAAGGAAAATAACGCGGCGTCGTGTATATAATATACATGTACGTATATATAGAATACGTACGCGTAATGTACATTTTGACAAAGCGCAACACGCAATGTCACGCTGAATTACTACTAGTATGCTTTTAACGAGCGACCCGTTACGCAAGCGACAACTCGCCGGCGTTTTTACAATTTTCATAACGGCGCTCGATGCGCCCTCGATGCGCCAAAGATTTTCCTTCGGTGTAAGCAGTTAAATCACTCCCGCGTCTATGCTCTGTTAAATATTCCTTTCATTGTTCCTGCTAAAGTTTTGTTCCTAGATATACGCGCATCGTCGAAATAAGATAAATATTTAAGAAGAGTTGAGAATTCCTGCAGATTCGCTCGCGAGCGACGGCCATCAACGGATTTCTCGCTGCGCTTTCGGCTCTCCTTGAGATAAACGCGATGAGTCGACGCGTAAATGCTTTGATAACCGTAAGGATAGTTTTTTAGGCGAGTCGCCATTACTTGCCGTGTAAAAATTTTTGCGTTTTTCGACTGACGCGCTCACAAACGCTTCGTCGTACTTTTGCTCGTTGCGCGACTTGGCGCTTGCTCCACGCTAGCCACCGACATGACTTGTGTCGAATCAATGACAATGAAAATTCACTCATTTTTCCGTTCGTTTAATCAAAATTTTTTATAGCGCGACATATGCGTAAATGCGTCAAAATTTCTCCCATTGTCATCTTTAATTGTTTTGAAAATAACACATCTTATAGGTATATAAAGAACATAATGCGCCGATCAAATTCTACGACGCTATAAAAACGCAGCATTGCATATTCTAATGGGGAATTAAATTAAAATTGCCAGAGCAATAAATGTATCCGCAAACTCTGTGTGTGTGTGTGTGTGTGTGTGTGTGTGTGTGTGCGCGCGCGCGCGTGCGTGCGTGTGTGTGTGTGTGCGCGCGCGTGTATGTGTGCGTGTATTTACATTTATACCGTGTATAAATTACTTTACGGCAGCGCTACACCTTTGGACTTTAAATTATAGTAGGTCATTACGATTTTATATCGCGCGCGTTATTATTATCATTTGTTCTTCCTTTTTCATATACATATACCAACGTAATAGCTTCTTGCCTATACGTCCACATATAATCTACGTTAATTTACCCTCGTTAAATAAATTCTCCCGCGAGCATTTTCTAAAATAAGGAGCATTATTTGATTTTCTTCCGCGGCCTATGCAAATTGATTAATAAATTCAAGCAAGGAGCCCGGCAAGACGAGCACTTTAATACAGTTTTAATACAGTTATGCGCAGATCCTGAAGCGGGGCCTCGTCGTCGTTTCGCGATAACGGTCGCCCTAGACGCCCGAGATAAAACTAGATCGATTAATCCCGCCGTCGCGTAAAAAATAAAAGCCCGCAGACGAAAAGAAGTCTCTCGCGTGGACAAAACGAAAGAAGCGCGCTCGTTCGACGTACCCGCCGACGGTCGTCGGATTGACATTGTATAAGCGGCGCGAAGTGGTTGAGAGCCACGGCGACTTCTCGAAGCTTACGCGCTCGCGCCAAGGATCGCCGCGGAATCGAGACGCTCGTCCACTTCGCTCCCTCCTCGAGATATGTATCGCGAGAAGGAGAACCGGGCCTGTTTCTCGGAAGATACACCGCCGCAGCTCGCTCTCTCTCTCTCTCTCTCTCTCTCTTCTCCGCGGTTGCTCCCCCACTCCTCGCGTCTTTGTTCCTTGCGGAGGCGTTCGAGGGGAACAATGCCGGCGCCCCGAGGCACGAACGCATCTGTTATTCTCGCGATACATACCCCGACGACGGGGTTCATTGGTCCGCGCGCGGCCGAATATGGCGAAAATCAGAAAAACCTGCGGGCATCGCCGCCACCTTCGCTCGCCTTTTTATATTTTGCCTCGTTCTTCTTCTACTCGCTCGCATAATCGTGTCTATATATATATGTATACTCCCTCGCGAACACGCGCGAGTTTGGCTGTTACTTTATACTCGGCGCACGCTATAAGCCGACATTCTTTCGCACGAAATATTTATGCCGTTTTCAATAAAATCAATTCTTCACTGCCTTTTTTATAATCTTGTTTAACAGAAACGTGTTTTTTTTTTTTTTTTTGATAAGTTACTCATTTTACATTATTCAAAAACTTTTATTTTTTACAATATAATATTTTTTACAATTTTACATTATTCAAAGACTTTTACTTTTCGTCCATAAATAAAGTAATCGCTGAAAAATAAAATAAAATATTATAAAATAAAAGATAAAAACGCGTAAAATAATAAATCACGCGTAAAGCACGTTAATTGTACATTCAAACTAAAACTTAAAACTTATCGCATTGTAAATTTGAAGTCACGATAGCATTGGACGTTAAGTCATAATTCAGCGAGTGCACCGACGAGGCGCGAATGAACGACTTGATTGCGCCGTCAACGCGAGAGCGTCAAACCGCATACGAGCAAACTGCTCGAATGCTCGTCGTAAAATCTCATAGTATATATGTATATATATATATATATATATATATATAAATCGTATCTCAATTAACAGACGTCAGTTTGACCGCGGGACGCGTATTTTACCGATTAAGTCATTATTTCGAAGGTGAGAATAGCCCTAAAGAAGAAACATTTTTAACACGCGCCGTAAAACTTTATTAGAGCGGCACCGTACAATTTTATCTCGTGAATATGACGTGAATCCTGAGATGCGCGTTTGAAAATACCCAAGATCCCAAGACCTCCAAGTGTATAGTACCAGACTTTTGTTTTTGTCGACGCGCTTTGCCTTCTAGATGCGATACAAGAAGTTCAAGCATTTATCTCACAAGCATTCATCTTTAATATGGTGACAAAGGCGCTTTGCGGGTATCGCTTTCCTGCAGCGGCGTACATTCTACGGTAGCCGCGCGAATCTTTGCCCTGAGTTGCTCGCCGCAAAGAAACAAGCCTCAGCGCTTAACGATTGCCTGAGAAAAAACGGGAGAAATAACAATAATCTTTCCTCTCGAACGCTTGTTGTTCTTATGGCTATGAATTTTTTTCCTCTTCTTTTTTTTTTTTTGCACTGGAAATTCTATAACTTCACCTTCGACGAAATAAAGGGAGAAAATGAGACTCCCTCTCGCCTTCGTTATCTCGAACTCCCTGTTTACAAAAATAATCGAACATTATTTTAAACAGCTATAAATTTTGTTGTTAATGGATTGTTGTTTATTACTTGTTTGTTGGCTTACCTTGCGCACTTGGTACTTATTAAAATTATTTTTTAAGAATTATGTTTGAGCTCTTCGAGAACAAATGTTTGCCAAGCAATAATAATACGTCGTGATAAGTCGCTGAGAGTTAAACTTAGATCGTCGTAGATCTACAGAATCGACGGAGTAACCGCATAATTCTATGGGTTTCCCGCGGAATCATCATTCCCTGAATTTCTCGCGTTCGGCAGAACATCGAAAGGGAAATAAAAAGAGGTAAAAAGTTTCTCTCTAAAGTTAGCCTCAAGGTCGTGCTTTGTCAAGTCCCGAGCAAAGCTAAAGAAGTCGAACCTTAAAACCGGATCCCGAGACAGCCCGATACGCCATTTTTAATTCACATCCGCGAGACTATGCCGCCGCACAGGTATACGGGATACATCTATGTTTACTGCAGAAACGCAGACCTACTCAAATTGGTATTTTACTCGCTCTGAGAAATGAATTTCCAACGCTTGTTTTCTGTCTTTGCGTTTTATTCTTTTTTTCTTTTGAGATGCACGTTTCCTTACAAACGCGACGTTCTTTTTCGGTGTTTCCGAATGACACTGCAAAATAATACTTTATACTATTTAAGTAAATCAATTATTTCAAAATTTTTAATAAGCATTGTAAGATATAGAAAATAGATAAAAAAAAAAAAAGTAATAATTTGACATCCATTAAAAATTTATAAAGTTTTTTTATCGATCTACAAAACAAAGTACGTTAAACTTTTTTCTGTGCAATTTTTTAACGCGTTCAATTTGCTTTGTTTTTTTTTTTTTTTTTTTTTTTTTTTTTTTTTTTTTTTTTTTTTACAACTTTTGAAAGAATTTCATAGAAATTCTTTATTATTGTTTATTTGACCTTCACAATAAAATAAAATAAAATATATTAAGTGACTTTTTTCTTTTTTATCATGGACATAATTAAACTTTGCAAATAATAAAATTGCCTCTTTTAAAATAAAGTATACAATGATGTTTATCCAGCTTTGTTAACAACTAGTTGGTTTCTTTCATCGCAGCTTCGTTATTAACACGGTTACTTGCGAAAGAATCGTGGGCACAAGCTATTAATGCCAAGGCAGTAGCTTATTCATAATTCGTCCCACTACGACAAAATAAAGAATCGAATTCTTGATCAATTTTTGCCTTTTGCCTATATTACGATGAAAAGAGAAGAAAATATGAGTATTGGAAAAAGAGAGCTCGGACTTCTTAATTAATCGATATGAAAAAGCGACTTTCGCGAACGAAATCGAAATTTTGAAATTTTTTTAAATCTAATGGTATAAGACCGTGACGACAGAAATTTTTAAAGATAATTTTTAAATTTAAAGGTAAGCCAATGTGGAAAGATCTAATTAGAAAGGAAGAATTGTCTATATGCGCACTTGAGTATTGCCAAATTCACTCGGCCATGCTTCCGAGTGAATCGCAGTCTTCGCAGCCACATTTTTCGGTGTCGACATTAAAATTCCTAAATTGTATTTTTTGTCGTTTTGCCTTTTTTTTTCTCATTTAAGGGAATTACTTTTATTCTCATCAATGATTCATCGTTGCTTATTGTAGACGTTTCAGTTTCATATTTTTTTAATAGAAATTATTTTGTCGCTCGTAACTCATGTCTTAAATTTTTTAAAACAGTTTATGTTACATGCAGAAATTTAGCGAATAAGAATATTTTACGTAATCGTATCATCATAATGTTTTTAATATTTTTTATTTATATGATTCTATTAATGACCTGCGTTATTTTCTTTTTTAAAAGAAATTATTATAATAACATGTTCTTTGATTGACGTTTTTTAACATTACTTCAAATAAACAATAAAGTATTAGAATTTTCATAAACTAAGATATTTTTCAGTAAATATTCATTATGCTGAATTTTACATAAACTTTATTCTTTGAACAAATAAATAATTAATTAAATTAAAAAAGCTTTCAAAATTTACTTATTAATTAAGAATTTTCTATTGTTATATTTAAATTAAAAGTTGATTAATTTATTTAAGCTGTTAGAAAATCTAAACAATAGGAAATTATACATGTATATCATTGTATAATATGCACTTTCTCATTAAATTTTATAAATTCGTTACATATAATGAATATAATGGATAAATAAATATGCTTTATCAGTAAAATGTAATTTTTCGCATTATTTTCTAATATAATTGTTTTTGTGATATTTAATTTTATCGATGATTTATGAAAATTTATAATATTTATTCATTATAATTTACGAGAATTAAATAAAAAATTTGAGTTATCATTACGTTATTCACTTTCTAATAAATGTACCGTCTACACGTAGCATAGTAAGAATTTTTAAAAAAAAATAATAAATTCCTGGTTATAAAATGAAACACAACTAATATAATTAAAATTTAAATAAGGGATTAAAATTTCTTCCCGTGTATTTATATTCAAATATAAATAAATTAGATTGTCTAAAATAAAAATTACGAAAGCGGCTGCAATGAAAATTTAATGCACGTGCATAAAAGAAACCGTAATTCAGAAAAGAAAAAAGAAAAGAAAAAAATAAAAAATAAAAAAAGAAGCCGAGAGCGCTGAAAAAAAATATAGCAATTACGTAATCCGCGAATCAACAATATTACGTAAAATCGTTACATAAAATACGAAGAGGATGCGCGATGCATGGCTATATCGAGCTCGGTCTTTAAATACCTCCGAGGCGCTTAAAAGAAAAGAGAAAAAATATAATGAAAACGGCTCGTAGTCTTTATTGCCGCAGGCTACGCAATCACCGTCATCGCGCGAGCGTAATATTCAACGGGTCCCCGCGCGATCTGCAATTCAAACGATCGACTCCTTCAATGTCGTTTCTTTATTTGTTTTCGAGGCGCAGCTCAACCGACAAACGTGTGTATATATATATATATATATATATATATATATATATGAGTATGTGCGCGCGAGGCCTCTTCTCTCTAGGCAACGAGCGCATACCGGTTTTTACGATTCCTTTTGCAGGCGCGGCTCATCCACTTCCTTTCCATCCATCACGTACTCACCGCTCTTACAACTCCCGTACGTTTTATCAGCCGAGCGCGAGTCCTCTTTCTATATATATATATACATATATCAGTTTAGCAGACAATCAAACGGAAAAGTAGAGGAACGATTTTATCGACGAGCGTATAAACCGTGCGTATTTTAATAATCTACGCACGCTGCTGGCGAAGCAAAGCATGGAATTTAAGAACTACCTGGGAGAGCGCGGCGAGAAGGAAAACTACGGAGTAGTTTTTGCACTCGCGGGAAGAAGAAGAAGAAAACAAAAAAGAGCTCGCTCGCTGAGTTGTAATGACACGAATCTTCCGCGCTTGAATAATCGGCCGAGCGGAGCCAGCGTCGGATACGGAGATAAAAGACGCGCGATTAAAAGAAGCCGAGTCGTGAATGCGCGCGTCGCGACGTCTCGCGAACGGCCTGGGATAAATAAAGAGGAGCCGTGACGGAGACAGAGAGGAAAGAAAACAAAAAAAAGGAGCTCCATAATCGCTCTTCCACGAAAACCGGTATGTAACTCGGCGAATATACATCCGCTAACTCGCAGTGCACTTCTTTATACCTCTATACATGCAAGGGTACGTCTACGTCTTCGTCTTTGAATATTCCGATTACGCGTACGCGACATAAAAAATAAAATGGTTCGAAGGGAAGAAAAATGCTTTTACGACTATTACCTCGCGCGAGGTAATGCTATCGAGGTATGCATTAGGATGCGTGACTCCGTGAGATTCCAAAGTTTGTTATTTACGATAATTGAAAAGTTCATTTTATTTGCAATTAATCGCTTTCTATATTAGCTTCATGTACGTATACGTCGAGAATTTTATCGCGACCGGTAGTTGTTGTATTTATTCAACTGATGAAATTTTCTTTTTCTTCGGATAAACTTTATTAATAAGCACAAGCGATGTATATCCTGGCTGAGAGTTTTATATATTTTTTACAACGGCATCATCGTTAGCTCTAACTTATTCATATATATGTATATATGACTTTGAAATTTTAATCCTTGCTATAAACTGAATTACCGACCGGAGATTTTTTATTTAAATCTGCTCTTAAACTCCCGAGCTTGATAATTTAATAAGAAATTTTTTATTCGTTATTCAATTACGATCAATTAATTTTATTCTATTAGTTTATTTTAATTGATTACCTGACTTTTTTTACTCAATTTTATTAATCTTTTTAAAAGCCACCGAAACGTGAGAAGATTAAAATTTTTTTTTATAAATAAAAATAAAGTAAGCTTTTTTTTTTATTAACAAACTATATAACTCTAAATATCGATAAACAAGGCTTCTTTCAACATACGCAATTTTACACATGTTTGCGAAAAATTTTGTTTCCTCTTAAAAATACACGATTCATCACCGTACAGAATAAAAAAAGCGAAATTCTTTTACAACTAGAAGTTTTTTTTTCCTTTGTCTCTCGCTCTTTTTCGATTTCTTCTCAATCGCGCACTCTTTCCGAGCGTAGAGTTTTAAGAAGAGCGAGAGTCTCGCGCTCAGCGAAGTGTGTAATTAATGCAATTAACTGCTTCGCGCGCGGTGAAGGAGAGCGCTAGAGCCGCGGAAGGAAAGCGACGATAAGAAGGGGAAAAAAGGGCGGAAGGGAACTATGGAATTTTCAAGTCTTTCCAGCAAAGGAGCAAAGGAGCAAACGCGAGTCGGCTTCGAGAAACCCGTCGTTGCTCTCTCTCCCTCTTCTCTCTCTCTCTCTCTCTCTCTCTCTCTCTATCTTTCTCTCGGTACCGTGCGGCATGCCACTCAAGGTCACCCACGAGCAACGAACCGACCCTCCGGCGAAGTTCGCGTGCGCCTCGTACACGCGTTGAACCTTGACACAGCCATCTCTCCATCTCTCCATTTTTCTCTCTTTCTCTCTCGTTCTTCGTTCGTGCGCCTACCCGCACAGGTACGTGCATTATCCCTTTGCACGCGCACTATTGTTTTTATTTTTTCATTTTCCTTCGTTTCGGCTTGGATCTTTATCGCAACTGAATCTACGAGTCTTGAGTTTGTTTTCATGCTTGTTTCGCGAAACAGCGGCTCTTCCGTTTCTATATAATTCTTCCGTTTAATGTCGAATAAATGGAATAGTATCGGTGGTTTACATCCACGAAATTATAATATATACGTGTATTATATGTAAACGATTATTTTTCTCATATGTATAATTTTTCAATTTTCATTATTTCAAATATTTTTCAGTTCGTCGTTTGATAAAAAAAAATTATTTATTTTTGTTATAACAAGACGTTTATTATATGTATTGAATATCCAAAAATGGAAAGATAAATATCTATAAATACTTAAAAAAGAAATAATATTTAAAAATTTTATATCTATATTTAAAAACGAATATATAAAAATACAATTAAAATAAAAAAAAAAAAAAAAAAACAGAGTGAACCATTTTTACCGCGAAGCAAATAAATTTATCGTCAGGTATTGAATTTTCTAGCCCAATATCTTTAAGGTGCATATTCTCGTTAATGTCAGCATACGTAGTAATAATAATGCATTTTCCTTTCACGTACACAGAAGAAAAAATTCTTACATACGAACGAAGCGTATATCGAGTTGGCTTGCGTCTATGTGTATACCCGAGTACGTTATAAGGAAAAGCAACGGAAATTTTCTAGGCGCACTCGTGCAAAAAGAGGAGCATCAGAAAGAGGAAGAAAGAAAAAGAAGAGAAAAAGAAGGAGAGGAGAAATAGAGAGAGAGAGAGAGAGAGAGAGAGAGAGAAAGGAGGAGGAAGAAGAAAATGCAGAGGCAGAGAGTGTAGAAAGAGTCTTTCTCTTTGGCACCGGTTGTACATCTACTTCCTTCTCCCGTCTGTTATTCAGCTGTTCTACCTTCTTACTCTCGGCTCTTCCTCGTTCTTCCTTCTTTGCGGCGTTGTATTGCGCGAGCTTCTTCTCTTTCTCTCTCTCTCTCTCTTTCTCTCTCTCTCTCATATCTCTGGAGCGCGCCACGGATGCGTTAAAGCTTTCCTGCTGCTGCTGCTACAGCAGCCGAGAACTGGACTGACCGGCCGTCGAACCCGCAAACGCAGAACGGCAGCGCGCCGACGGTGGCTAGCTTCGCAGCGCTGGTTGTATATCGTAATAACGTATACAAAATGCCTCCAGGATAGAGTACGCTTTGCGCTTTTAAATTTTTTCAAGAGTACGCGAGTATTCGCCTCGAACTTGGGAAATGCGAAGATTATTCTCTCCGCGCTTCTCTTACGTTCTTCCGTTTCTATTTGTTCGCTGTTATTATGGCTTCTGTTGTCGAGGATAGATAGACTGATGCAAGATTGCAAGAATCATACTCGGTTTAAGCGGATTGAACGAGATGATAGAAAAAGTCATCGAGGATGCGTTATGCTTACACGATTCGCTACCGATGCTCTTCTCTTTACCTATTTTTTTCCTTTCTTTTCCATTAGATCGAATAATAATTTTCTCTTTCGTTCGTATTCTTGCAATTTCTTTTATCCAGCAAAAATGATACTGTTTAAATATAATACAAATGGCATATCTTACCTTGTTTCTTCTGTAATTCAAACGAGTCCATAAAAGTATCCATAAAAATGGACCAGATAGTGTTTCATTTTATTTAATATTTAAAAAAAACTCAAAGCTTCATATTATAAATTACTTACTGCTAGTATAGATAGTGTACTACTATAATTGTATAAGAGAGAAAAGTTTTCCTCGATTGCAACCGTGTAATAAAAATTGATCGCTTGATGTTAAAAAAACTAGAGCAAAAATAAAATTTAACAACGCTCGAAGATTTGATATAATCGATTTTCTTTTCAAAAAGCACTGTAAACGATTCGATAAAATATTTTTTCAATAAAGTAAACCTCTATAAAAACACGATACGGCCTTACTTTCATAACAAATGTAAATAGTATGAATATATATATATATAATTGAAAAGAAAATAGTAACAGTAGTTAGTTCGAACGGACTGCAAAACTTGCAATAACCAACTGCGAGAGAAAAATCCGGTTCGCTGCGATAATATGAAAAGGGCTTCCCGTCCGTTTGACGGAGTAAATGTTAGTAATGGTAATTTCGTTTCGGACCTATCTCAACTTTGCGATCGGACAGAGCGCCATTTCTATTTATATGTATACATAATACTCCCTAGATAGATGCAATGGACTCTGCAATTTCTCTCTCTCTGTCTCTCTCTCTCTCTCTCTATCTTGCCTCGAGTCGCTCCTTTTCTTCTCGTTTCTTCCACGCGGGATTTATCGAGCCAAGAACAACGTGTCCAGAACTTTCGATCTTGTCGGAATTCATACATATATAAACCAAGCCCTCGGGCTTCATTTGAATTGGAAATACGCGATGCAAAAACTCGAGCGCTTCCAGTTGCTTCTTTTTTTTTTTTTTTGCATCTCTTTTTTTCGCGCGCTCGCGTTCGCTATTTTCTAACGCGCCGCAAGGTACGATACGACCGATCCTCTTACCGCGGCGTGCGATGTAAAATTACAAGGCGGGAGGGGGAGGGGGGGGGCGAGGCAGGGGTACGAGGTGAAAAATACCGGCCGAAGCTCAATCATCCAGTACATTGTATGCGCCGATGTGCGCGTGCGAACGCTTTGTTTTACTATAGTATATTGCACGCACGGCTGTATGGCTGATTTAACGGTAAGAAAATACTTCCATTACCCTTAGGCAGCTCGTTGAAACTTATACCTTTATCGATTTGCCGCTCTTTATCGATATCGATCGAAGCTTGTATAATTGATTCGGATAAAAACTACGCGTCTTTTACGCCCAACGACTTATGAAAGTCACTCTTTGTTTCTCACAACGCAATCGCGCAACGGATGAGTTTTATTTTTTCGTTAAATTCATTAAGCACTGAAATCGTTTAAAACGATATAATTCTAATAATGTGAGATGAAATTGATTAATTACACGACCATTAAATTGTTCATTCACATCATAAAGTTATTTAAGATGCTAAAAAATTAATTACGGCATTTTTCGAAACGCTATTGCACGCTGAATATCTTTGTCGCGTTTTTGTCATTTATTACGAGTACGATTTTTATGTATGAAAAAGACACATTTTGAAAATTTCTTATCGCAATAAATGTTATTTATGAGACATTTAAGTAATTACGATGCAAATTATTATAGCGATTCTGTAATAGGAAATTATCATCGGTGTACAAGGATACAAATATGGTGACAATAAATATCAGCTTTAAATACGAGATGAAGAAAAAGAAGAAGAACAACGCGAGCACAGTGACGATCTTAGACGCTATTTCTCTGCCTGTAGTTTTATTTTTTACAAAGAGCAAATAACATAAATTTACACTTAACGTGTTAAAGTTATAATGATAATGATAATGATAATGATAATAATAATAATAATAATAATAATAATAATAATAATAATAATAATAATAATAATAATAATAATAATAATAATAATAATAATAATAATAATAATGTGGTAATAACTTTAATGGCACGAAACACAGCGTTGGAAACTCGTGTGTTAATTTTATATGCTTTGGTAAGAACTGGTGTATCGAGCCTTGTAAAACAAGAACCTCAAGGCGATTCGCGTCGTCAAAAAGTACGGTATAAATCACGCCCTGTCAGACGAAGATTAAAAAAAAAAAACGAGTATCCCACAGGGCAGAAGGAAAGAGAAAAAGTAACAAAAGGGAGAATGAGTTAGCACCAAGGAAGCTCAATGAGCCCGAATCGATCGAAGATCGGTTGCGTGCTAGGGATCGAGCGCTTAAGAATCGCTCGGGTGTACATAACATAACATAACATACGACAAGCGACGTACATGCGCGCCTGTTTACGAGTGCGCTCGCTTACGTGTAGGCCTCGTGTAATGCCACAAACGCGAGGTCGCCTAGAAGACGTCGTCGCGCTTTGTTTTTTTAATCATTTACGACGCTCGCGCGGCTATTTTAAACGGACATTTTTATTTGATGTCGGTATTTTCTTTTTACCGAGTAAAAGGAAAATTCTAATATAATAATCTTGTAAGATATTTCTGAAAATACTTTTGATAAACTGCTTTTTTTTTTTAAACATCAAAACGACAATCAATAAATTCACTCTTAAAAAAAATGATTAATTATTGATCGTATGGTATTGTTGAAAATTAAAATTGTTGCATAATAACTAAAATATTTACGTTCAAAGTCGTAATATATCTGAATTATAAATTCAGGTAAGCAGGATCTGAATAGTCATAATGAAGTTGATCATTTACAAGTCAAATTTTTTATAAATAAATCCGTAATGACGGCATGAAAAAATCTCTTTTCTATGCAAAACAATATAATCCTTCAAAACAACAAGTCACCTATCAAATTGATATAATTATCTTTTTAATAATCGCACTGCACGGAAATAATAAACAATATTTTACAATATTTTTATTATACCCAAGGAAAATAAAATAACGTTATTTTTAATACACGCTTTTGGCGTGCGATCGCGACCTTCTCGACCGTAAAATTGCCAAACGAGTTATTCGCATATAAAAGCCTCTTATTTAGACGATTAGTCGAAGCATGAATTAATCGAACACATTCGAAAAAGAATGACCTTAACTAAGAGTTTCCGTCAGATCAAATATCGGACAAAAAAAAAAAAAAAAAAAAAAAAAGAAAAAATCGGATCCTCTTCCTCTATCGACTTACATATACTCGTACACCTTGATTTTTTCCCGGTCCCGGAAAGATGCTTGCGTAGGCAGAAAGGCCTTCGATAATGACTACAAATATCAATGATTTACATTTGGAGCCCCTAGGCGAGCAATCTTTACATTAATCATATTACTCACGACAATCGATAAAAAGAGGAGCGAAGAAGGAGGAAAGAGGCTTGGAAGGGGCATGTAAAATTCGTCATTATGCGGTAAGCGTCGTTAAGCTTAGCGCTCCGTTTTATTTGCACTTTTATGTATAAGAGGATATTTTATTACTATTTAGAATTTAAGGCTTCTCAGCATTTTTTAATATTATTTCACCCATAATTGTGATAGAATCATCGTTAATTGCCGGTTAACGAATGTTAAAAATATACGTTACAAAATAAATTGCTTTTCTTTGGAAATTTAATTTTTTTTTTTTTTTTTTTCATTTCAAATCATCGTCAATTGTAAAATATTTTTAAAATTAGTCGTTAAATTGCTTAATTTATTACTTAAACAAAGAAAAATACGACTATTTGAAATTACTTTGTAATTGTAACATTTAAGTGATTGTTATGCTCGGTATTTTAAAATTCTGTTAATCTCGTGCAAAAAAGCAAAAGTATTTACGTAATAATTAAAATAAAACAAAATAAAATAATGTGAGATCGCAATGAATATTTCGCTTAGACAATCTCGGTAAACGCCTCTTTAATCATAATTTTGAAGCCGTTTACGGTTTTCGTTGCCTACGTTAAAAAACGCTACAAGTTCGAGGCGCATAGTTAACGAGAACATACACTGAGTTTAACGAGAGCGTATTTTGATCATTCGCGAGATTTGGTAATGAGTTAAGGGCGGTTATTGCCGATGCTGGACAATTACCAAGTATGGACAACTCAAACGTCTGGATTGCACGTTCACGAGAGCTCCGGAACGAGAGGGATAGAACACCGGCTATATAACATATGGAGCAGGCAACGACCTTCGCGTTTGCCTTCCATCGCGGCAAGGATGATCGCAATCGCGGGCTGCATCGGCCTCGAATCATCAGACCTCTCTCTGTCTCTCTTTCTTTCTCTCGCCTGGGAGGAAAATACCAGGCCGAGTAAAGTTCGTTTGTAGGAGAGGCATGGATCTCTAATATACAACAAGCATGCTGTCAAATTCATCCGACGCTCAACAATGCGCTTTTTCAAGGAGCCAGCTAGTTTTTCTGCCAATGGAGTTTTTAGCTCTTCCAGTTTGCGAATCATAAACCTAAGTGTTGTTTCTGCGATAGCCAAGTCTGTATCTTGACGACATAACACCTCCACAGCCAGTTTTACAGGTTGAAATGCCTTGTCTAAGTTCGCTAAAACCGCATGTTCTTCCGCATTCAAAGAGTAGTTCGGATCAGCTTCCAGGCTAAGGTCGATCAAAGCTTTGCTGACACACAGCTTGATTCTAATAAATGTAGAAATCATGTCTGCTAGGCTCGACCATCAAGTTTTACAATCAAGTTGTAACTTAATATCTTTTCCAAATTCTTGCTTTACGTATATTTGCAAAGTATTATTTTTAGTAGGTGATCTTTTAAAAAGTTTCACCAATCTCCTAACTTTCTCAATAATACCCGCATATTCTGCATCTAGGTCTACTTCTATTCTGGGCATAGAGAAATGAAAAACATCATCTTCTGAGTCTGAGCCTGTGCTAGAAATTTCGTCCTTTTCCAAAGGAATCTCATCGTCGTTTTCCTCATTTACAGATTCTATCACAGGTTCCTCAACATCAATTTGTTTTTTATAAATAGTATCTATTATGTCAAGTTGAACTCCATGGGCATAGCAGAGCTGATGTGAAAGTGATATCAATCGACCCAACTTTTTCATCACACTTGCCCCATCTGTAGTAATATTGATAATATCTTTTTCCAGAATAAGGCCAAATTCGATTAACTTTGTTTTCAAAATACTGATACCACTTTCAGCAGGCATACTTCCAAAGACGCGAATCAGCCTCAAGTTCCAAAACAGCTTTGCCGTTCAAAAATGTGTGTACGTTTACATTCATGTATCGATTGTTCATAGAAGAAGTCCACTCATCAAATGTTAGCGTAAATCTGTGATCATTCTCCTTCAGTTGAGCCAATTCACGCATTATTTCCATTTTCAATGTCATGCCATAATTCATAACTATAAGTTTAATTGTGTTTGGGGACATAGGCAGTTTGTGTCCCGAAGAATTGAAGAGATCTCTCATATCTTTGGAAGAACAGAAAACACGGAAAGGTAGTCCATCTTTGGCTACCATTCTTGATATTTTTTTCTCCATAGAAGTATCTTCAACCGGAAGAAAATGATCAGTAATTTTTTGCCTCTTCTTTCTTGCTGGTGGCACTGGTGCCGACGATCCTGGTGATTCTGGACTAACATTCGACGTAGATGCGGATGCTGTTACTAATTCCATGTTTTGATTAGTAGCCCCAGTATTTGATGATGGTGGCGGCAACGGTGGGGGTGATATGACATTCTTCGTTTTCGTGTCAATTTTATGAATCGATTTGAAATGCACATGTAAGCCACGCGGAGATCGATCTTTGGTTTTAAGAATCTTCTTACAAAGTTTGCACTTAGCACTCAATCTATTTTCCGCTCTCAAAAAGTATTTCCATACTTCCGACACACTCTCATAGTCTTTATAAACTATATTCGCCGACATCGTTCGTTATTCCACTCGTCAATTACATAAGAAACTTTTTTTTGCATAAATAACCAAAAAAAGACTTGAATGCAATTAAACTCAATCACGTTAGTTAGCAACAACTATTAGTAAACAAAACAAATGCGCGCTGATGACGCTGCACGCGAGCTCAATTTTCGACCAATTGCACGCACGAACGAATCTAAGAGACACCTCGTCCCACGACCGAAACGCACCGAACGAAACCGACAGATCGCAACTCCGTCCGTGTCAGTCCGCGATTCGAATAAGATGTTTTTATGCTCGAGTGCAATCTCGTTAAACTCGCGAGATCTCGCCTTTTTTTCGTCCGAGATCAATCTCGCTAAAAAAGGCCGAGATCTCGCGAGAACGAGATTGCATTCCCTAGCTGTGCAGATAAGCTGCGAGCGAGAGCCCGCCGACGATCCCCGTCGATCGTTATATATACGTGCATACGTTATATATAATTTCTGTGCGCTCGGTGCGATGTAATTTTGCGCTATGTAATGATTCGGATTATTTCTTGGAAATAAAAAAGAAAGATTAAAGTTTTTTTACATAAATCATACTACTCGCGTACAATTGATGGGTGAAGATAAATAAATAATATTTTAAATAAAACATGTTTGTAAATTCGTATCGTAGTTATTCATCGAACGAAGAACGTAAAATAATTTAAAGTACCTATGTATACATTTCGTTGCAGCAAAAATTTTGCTTCTTATTATCGATATACTTATAAAAATTCCGAGTTTTCTGCTTATATACTTTTATAAAATCGACAACAAGCCGTTGGCTTCAGCTATTCCAATCACAAAAAACGAAAGAGAAAAAATATGAAAATGCAGCTTCCGATCGTCGATTGCGTTCATTAGCGCGGGCACCATTAAAACCATTAACGTCTTCGATCGTTTCGCCGTAGAGACGATACAAAGCGAACGACGGACACTTTTTTCTAAAGAAAACAAGGCAAGCGTGGAGAGTTTTTCTTCTTCTTCTTTCGCGCGCGTAATAAGAAGAGGGAGGATGAGAAAATGCGCTCTGTAATTAGGTCGGCCGATGAATTAAAATCCACACCATCGGATTTAATTGGGCAATTTTTGTTATTACGCGAGATTATCGTCCGCCGCGCGCGGATTGAAAGTTTGCCTTGGCAAATCAAGCCCGACAGTATGATCTCGAAGACTACATATATTGATCAATTGTTATGTGGACGTTTTTTCTTCTTCGCAACGCTTTCGCGCGAATATCGCGGCGTAGGTGGCTATTGTGGCTTACGTAAGAAATCCAGCTTTTCTCCGTTATAATTAGCCGTGGTCGAACTAATTGTGCAAAAATCGATCGTTAAGATAAATCTTTGATACGATATTTTTAAAAAGAGTACATTATTTTTATTCTATTAAATTTTTTTTTTTTTTTTTTTTTTTTTTTTTTTAAATAACATTAGTATAAAATTTTATCAAATATGTAAGTAAATACATTAATCGCTTTTTTTATTAGCTAGTAGAACAATGGAGTTGACTTATTGTTACAATTTCAGGACGACGGCGGAATCGAGTATTATAATACGATAGTGGTGCAACCACACCTAAAGCTGGTGACTAATCAAGGCAGAGGTTTTCACGTACGGTGCCGCTACCAGACTCGAGACAAAGTCGTATCCAACGACCAGACTCAAGTCGCCATGCTGCAATCGCTACCGTTACAGGTGAGTAACGCAGATTTTCCTTTTTCGGGTAACTATAGGTACTTCATATTATTTATATATATATATATATATACGTATACGTATAAATCGAGCTCCGAAACTTGTCCTTTTTTGTTGACAGATAATTTACTTTTAATCGGCTTGTATTTTAATGTGTGCAAAAGTTATTATGTGCATTAAAATATAGCAGCAATAATATTTTATTTCTAAATATAAAATTTCAGAAAATTTTTCAACGCTTCAACCACCGTTTAAAAGATTAAATTATTAATAATATTGTTTAATTCGTAATAAAATGATTTGGTATGAAAAAATATAAAAATTATCGTGTTAAAAATATTATTCTTTATAAAAATTTTGCATTTCAAGTATTGAAGTATTGATATAAAAAATGAAATTAATCCGCAAATAGGCAGCGGCCCCAATGCCAAGCTGTTCGATGAAGATCTACAGCGGCGAGCCGTCGGCGCATCACATAGCCGAAAATGTCAAAATTGGCGACCCTTTGACACTCGTCATCGGTATCGAGAAGCAGGAAATGTTTGGACTGCGGATCACCGACTGTCTCGTTAGAGATGGCATTGGTTGGGGCGAACAGCGGCTGATCAATCATGAGGGGTGAGTAACGTTATTTTATTGTTTCTAAATTTTCGGTAAATTTAGCGATCTTGAGATATTTTAATTAAAATATATTATACATAAAAAATATGAAGTCTTGGTGCAAGATAATTTTCAAAAAATTCACGCAAGCTATAAATTTTTATTAAAAAAAAAATAACAGTAATTTTTATTTAAATTTTTGATCGACTGTAATAATAGGAAAACAAAATTTTTTGAAAAGTAAGAATCGTTAACGGCAGTTGAACGGTTTGCGACGTATAATTTGATAATTTGGCAAACTCGCGAGCAAAACATTTGACTCGCTGAATAATTCAAATAATTCGAAGAACGCGAGAGTTAAGCCGAGTCGAGATGGTTCGGTTTTAATACGCATAAAGACACGAGCGGCGCCGCCGATGCAGGACACTTTTCCTCTCCGCTCTTTATACATCGGTAACGAAATCGATAAAGATCTTCGTTTCAATCTACGCTCGATTTCTTCCTTTCAGTTGTCCGGTCGACGGAGAAATTATGGGACAGTTCACTTACAGCGAAGACAAGACCGAGGCTAAGGTCCACTTCCAGGCCCACAAATTCCCATACACATCGAGCGTCTACTATCAGTGCAACGTCAGCCTTTGCATACAGCATAAAGGAGGATGTGCCGATACGGTAACTACGCATATATATATATATATATTTATACGTAACATTCGATCGATCTCTGTCCCTTACACGTGCACATTTTTTATTTCCAATATTTTTTTATCGCATGAACAAATATAAACTTTCTTTGAACTTTTTCAATTTAAAAATTTAATTGTTTTAAAAATAATTTCGAAATTTTACAAAAATTCAATGACGTTTTTATCACGCTCCATTAATCTTCACGCGTCCCCGCTAAATCTTAACTTAAAGAGGACTGTTTAAGGGGTCATTTGTAAAGGAAACGTTAATTAATGGAACTTTAAGCGAGAGTAAAATAAAATTAAAACGACGTAACGAAACTATTTACTTTTATAATAATAATCGCGGCACGGCTAACGAAACGTTTTTACAAAGTTTGACCATTGGTTTTCTTTGGTTCCTCAGCCACCGTTGTGCAGCAACGAGATCGGAGCGAGACGGCGCAGGGACACAAAGGACCAGAAAGGGAAGAACAACGCGGACAGCCTCGACGCCGGAGTCCCGGCCACCATTGAGGTATACAGCGGCTTTTACGTTAACGATGCCGACGTCGTATCCAAGTCGGATTACTCGGACGTCTCTAAAGAAAGGGTGAGCTCTTCTTCTTCTTCTTCTTCTTTATCTATTTACTCTTTCTTTCTATTCAGCAACGTTTCAACCAACAGCTTTCTCGGAGCTCTTTATTTCTGGATTCCTTCTTCTTGCCTCCTTGTTATTCATGATGCATGGCTCTTATTATCGCAGCACGCGCTCTTTTCCATACTGATTTTTTTCAAAAATTTTATATACCTATGGTTTCTGGCACTTTATTTCAATTTAACAATATTATTGTGAAATATTTGTAAATAATATAATTTTTTTTTTTTTTATTGAAATTGACTTTTTATTCTATGTGTATATTACTTCGGTTTTTAAAATTATGATTAAAAAGTGAGTTGAAACGAACAATGAAATAATAAATTTTATGATATTTTATAAAAATTATTCCATATTTAAATTCCAAGGAGAATTCTTTTTTAACATCATTCAATGTTTTCATACTAGCAATCAAAAGATTGTAGATATTGGTATTGAAAAAAAAAAAAAATGTAATTACAGGCGTACGACGAGACAAGGTACATCTGCATGTCTCAGAGAAGTTTCGCCATCGGCATCGCGATAGCCAGTCTCTTCCTGCTGCTGGCGATAATCGGCGCCATCCTGATCCTAATGGGTAAGCGCCGTCACAAGAGCGTCTCCACGACGGGATCCTCGATCTACAGCGGCCCGTACACCAATACCGCCTACAGCCACAGCAGCTAAGCGCGTCCGGCGAAGGAACGCGCGATCGCGGCTCGCTCGACCAACCGGAAACCTTCCTCCACTTCTTCTTCTTCTTCTTCTTCTTCTTCCTCGGCCATTGTTCTCTCTTGCGCCTCTTGCCCTTCCTCCCCCTTACTTTTTACGTTCGCGAGCGACATGTAAAAGCGCGCGCGTCCGCGAGCGGCAAGAGCCGATCGAAGAAGCGGAGCCGAGGATGAGGTTTATGTGCGAGGCCTCGACAAAATTTCGTAGGATTTTTTTAATTTTTTTTTTTTTTTCTTTTCTTTTTTTTCTTTCTTTTGTTTATCTAATCAACTGCTCGATCCAATTGCCGAGAGATTTACTATCTCAACCATTGGATGCGCGAATTAAACATTCCTCACTTTATACGAGCTTTGCGTTTTCCACTTTACGTCTCTTAGTTTATCTCTTTTATAATAACAAAATTTACAACTTGCGCTTACTTCTCATTAGAAAAGTCAGATGGATCGATTGAAAAGTATTTAAAGTTTTATCAACTCGTGCTTGATTGCGATAAATTTAAATTATTCGATCAATGGCGTTTATCGTTACATCTCCATCTGAATTTTTCGATATACTTGTATATTATATAAGTTATTAGATTATTAAAAAAAAACAAAGTTAAAGAACTTCTGCTTCTAAAAGCTTTAACGATTATTCGCATAAAATGTGAAATCGTGACACTAAACATCAATAAAATAAAATAAAATAAAATAAAATAAAAAAAAAAAAAAAAAAAAAAAAAAAATAAAAAAAAAAGGATATAATAATAAACTATTCTTAAAAAGAGCGCAGCTAAAAAATTATCAAAATGCCTCGGCGCTTCGCCTATAGCGCGAGTATTGAAAAAAAATTTTTTTGTCCTTTTTTTTCTTCTATTATTATTATTATTATTTTAACTTATGTAAAACTGACGTACTTTTTGGAAATGATAAGAAAGTACTTTGGCACTAGTCCGGTATTAAGCTGTCCTACATACGTCTAACTTTAACCGGCCAAACTCTCTTAAATTTATCGCAAATAATATAATTATATAAATATAACGTATAAAATGTGTAAAAGCTCGTCTTTAATATTTAAATAACTCGATTAATTTCGTGAAATATTCAGCTATAAAAAGGGAACTTTTCTCTATAGCTGGGCTAAGGTGAATGATGTAGCTCGGTCGGCTAAATAATAATCCGACTCATTTAAACTAAATCAAATACTTCGGTGATAACTTATTAAGTTGTCTAGTGTCTTTTGCTCGATTTCTTCTTCTGTATCGTGTATAAGTGCATAAGCGCTTTTGAATTCTTTGGACCACGAGCAAAGTACGGCAGTATGCTGGAAAAAGAGATTGGATTATTATAGTATAAATTAATTTATTGGCAACAAAATGGAAAAAATAATAATAATTTATGAAAGAATTTGCAAGAACGTTAAAATCCGATGATATTAAAAGTAATTTACTAAAATTTTATATCTTTTTCTAAGCGCTGACGCTGAAAAATCTTAATATCGAGTCTCGGTGGTATATGAATTCTTGAGCGCTTATCGAATCTATAGACAATTAGCCATAGTAGTGAAAAAGGTGCTGCCCGAAAGTCGACACTCCTGCTAAAACGCGTTAGTAAGGTCACGTAGACGCGAGGAAACCGATCTGGTGGTGGGTATTGTAAACCGTACATCCGAATATCCGAGAGCTCTAAAAGAAAAGAGGCACGAAGTCAAAATTCGGTGCGGGATACCATTCATTTTCTCCAATATTTTTTCCACATCTCTAATTTTCTACTCCTTTTGTCTATTCCTTCTTCGTCCCCTTCCCTTCCTTCCTCTTAAAAAGTGGGAGTGCAATATTATATTACACGTGCAGTACGAGAGTCATAGGAATTGTCGCTCGGAGAGTCGTCGTTGTTGTTGTCGTCGTCGTCGTCGTCGTCGTCGTTCTATGCGCCAGCGCAGTTAATAAACGCTCATATTATACGTACGCGTGTGAGTAGACACGTGTTGATATGTGTGCAATGGCGCCCCTCCCCTCATCCTTCCTTTTTTCCTAAAAACATTCCTAAAGTTTATCTTTGTGGGTCCGAGCGATGAAACGTAACTGCTCTGAGTCGAATTCGAATAGTTGCGCGCGGCACTGGTTCAAAGTGGCATTGGAGAAGGATAATGCATGTAATGCCTGTATAGATTATTATTTGCCCTATGTTAAAATCGAGGAATTGCCTCAAGAGATATATTATATTGAGAGGCGATCTTGTGACTTCTCGCAACGCTGCTCTGGACCCTTGCCCGATCCACACAACCGACGATTTTTAAAACGATAATACTAAAGGTTTACAACATGTGTAAATATTATATAACGTGAAGCCTATATAATTTTTAAAGAGATTCATACTGTGCGTATACTATTTTATTCTTGTATTGTACGTATGATTCGAAGTGCTAATCGCATTGAACTGAAAACTCATCGAACGCAAACTATGTGCGCAAATTGCGGAGCCTCTGCCCTTCTTTTTTATTTAAGGAAAAGTCGACGCGAAGCTTTGACATTGCCATAATGTTCGAGTTTCGAAAAGATTCGAAGTTAATCGTGCATCTGATATCTCATCAATCTATATTTCAATAAAACATTTATGAAATGTATGAATTTAAAATGACTCTTTATTTTATATCTCACATTATCTTTATTTTTTACCTTAGCAGTAGTAGTACCCCACTAGTCGTTTAAGTACGTTAACAAATACCAATACAAAGGTTAAAAAAATTTCAAAGTAAGCGGTTATATTAGATCATAAAAAATTACATTGTCGGTTGATCTTCCATATACAATAAAATACAATTTACCATAGCGTATAATAATATACATATATATATATTTGAGTAGGTTTAGGAACATGCAGAAGAGGTACGTAGGGATTATCAAAATAGAATGCCTTAATTTTATTGAATTATATATAATTCGTTTTTGGAAAATATTGTAATATATATATATATAATATATATGTATATAAGGTAACAAGAGATATAATTAGAATGACATGAGTTCTATTAAATATTTTTTTTCTTTACGATGCTGTTGTGCACGTTTTAGTGTTTGTTTTTTAGATTTCTTTTTTTTTATGCTTCGGAGTTGGCATTGCTGAAATAACTAAAAACATTATTCCTTATATTCCGATAAAATTAATAAAGAATATAAAAACTTTTGTATCGATAAATAATAAACTTTCTACAAAAACGTTCTTTGAACGTTGTAACAAGAACATTATACATCGTTATCACTTTGATTATATATATATAATATATATATATATATATATATTAATAGAAAAGCACATCAGCAATAACAACTTCAAATTTATAAATGAATTTACAAAATTGCTGTGCCGATTTTACAAAGGATGAGTTGACGAAAGAAGCGTTAGATGAAACAATGAAATCTTGCGATTTTTTTTCAAGAGAGAACACGAGTTCACTACACACTTTTACAATTTTGCAATGTTTTTTTTTTCCTTTTAAGGGTGGTAAAAACAAAGGTATTTAAATATTATAGTTTGATTTGGCTTTGCCGAGGTAAAGTAAGATCGATGGAAAACTCAACAATTGTCGATATCCAGACAGCAAATAACTTTCGACCGCAAAACTCTCTGTCTCTCTCTCTCTCGCTCTCTCTCTCTCTCTCTCTCGCTCGCTCTCTCTCTCTCTCGCTCACTCTCTCTCTCTCTCTCTCTCTCTTTCTCTCTTACTTTGATCAACTTTAGTGTTGTGAAATTTCATCAAAACATAAATATAAATAATAAATCACATTTCGCTGTTACCTACACAGCATAATAAAATTGGTACACGCCTATAACAGACTTGAATACGTTTGAATGATATTTGCTGTCGGTATACAAGCAACGATTCTTTGAAAAAGTGAGATAAATTATTATGAGATCGTTTTCGAGTCGCTAATTAGATACATTATCGCTATTACTTTAGGTACGGTAAATACTGCGTTGCACGTCCACCTCTACAAAGAATTAACATGTTTCTGAACACTTGATTCGCGATTAATTGCTGATTGCATTTACAAATGTAAAGCGACCCGTACGATATATATTTCTTAAACGGAATTAATTCTTTGTATAAAGATGGAGCTCAACTTTTTAACCTTTTTTTTTCTTTTTTTTTTTTTGTAAGTACAATCACCGTAAGCAAAGCTTCTTGGATGGATTCCACTTGGTATATATTTCTTACAAAACGACGCAAAAAACTTGTGCTGGTAAAAAACTTTGGTTAATCAAAATATTTCTTTGATTGTATGAAATTTAAAATAGCACTCAAAATTTTTTTTCGAAAAATATTTTATAAGACTTTAAATAAAAATACCAAATATATATATATATATATATATATATATATATCACATATACAATAGTAGCAGCAAATATAAATATAATAATATATTTATTATCTTCGATAAAAGTCGATGAAAGAATATTACAAGCTAAAGTCGAAAGAAAAACCCTCTGCGTCGGTTTGCAGTTTCACAGACGGAAATTTTTTTTTTTTTTTTTTTTTTTTTTTTTTTTTTTTTTTTTTTTTTTTTTTTTTTTATTGTTAATTTGAGCTCATGTAAAACCACTGTAATTCAATCAAATAGAGAAATATTCGTTCATCGAGGTAAATAAGCAAAATAATTTTAAAATAATAGCTCGTAACGTTTAATAAATTTGACAAAATTGACTTTCTAATAAAATGTATAGGTGGATCTTGCGTTATAGAAGTACAGTAGTTTTACACGTTCGTACTACCGACATATCAACTAGACATACAGGCTAACTACTGAATACGTTTACATAGTCACTCGACGGACATCAATTTTGTCTAATAAATCTCGCTATGGATTTAACATCCAGATAACTGCGTTGTCTTAATTCGAATTGCTTGATAAACTATTAGAGCATTAACCGGATATTCGTTAATGACAAAGTTTAATTCGAGCAATTGTTATATAGTTCACTTGTATTTTTAACTTTATTTCTTATTTTTTTATTTTTATTTTTTATTTTTATTTTTTTTTTATTTTTTTTTTATTTTTTTTTTTTTTTATATTTCTCATCGTTAAATACATGCGACACCAATGTAGGTATGTATTTCAAGTATGTTTACATTTAAAAAATAAATAAGTACTGACCAGAGTACTTTAAATCTTTGTTTTAAAGAGCTAAATGACTATATCTCTGTCTCTCGGTATTTCATATTGTTATTTCTTTGTATTTTTTTATTTATTTATTTATTTTTTTATCGTTTATACTTTTTATGAATAAAGTAAGCTGCGATAAAACTAGTTTCCATAGGTAAGTTCTGCTCTCAATAAATTTTGTCGGATTGCAGATAATTGTAATTTTCAAGGTACTGTGAAGAAGCGTGTATCCGACAAATATTCACTAAGAGTGCGCGTGTACACATGCATGTGACTTGTGTGACTCGATAGTATATAGTAGAACATTGAGGTAGGAAATAATTTGTTTAAATAGTAACTGCAACATGCTGCCCGCTAAACCTTCGCATGCATCTATCCCCCGGTACGTAAGTGTACGCGTATGTGTATGTACGTGAGTGAATCGTCAATTGATGACTTACTTATCTCTGCGATACTTAAAAAGTACAGTGAATCAACACTGTATATAATATCTTTTTTTTTATTTTTATTTATTTATTTATTTTTTAATATATGAAAGACACCTCTGCTGTAAACGTACTCAGTAAATTATGTCAATTAGACTCGTTTATTAACATTATAACGGTTTCTCGCGTCATCAAAGACTCAAGAATATTTTAGGTAATCTGCGTAGTTCATCTTAATTTTTAATCTCACATTCATTATATAAGATCTGTAAAATCGCGATTAAAATATTTTCACGTATAATATATATATATATATATATATATATATATATATATATATATATATATATATACACACGATTAATTTTTAATAGTAGATAAAATTCTGTCAATATTTTTTTCTTCGGTGATGCTTAGATTTATTTATCTTCGGTTGTTTCGTCACTTTCACTGCCATCGGTTTTTTTTTTTTTTTTTTTTTTTTTTTTTTTTTTTTTTTTTCACGCAACATGGACTGATTATTTTCTCTTTAACGTATTACAATTGTTGGTGAATTTGGACTCGCACCCTCTCTTATGCGGAGTGAAAAAAAAATGTTCTTATTTCGTGTTTACATTATTATTATTATTACTACTACTCGCTACTTTAATATTTCTTAGCTTTTAAATAATGAGAGTATCTTTAATATTAATTACGAATCTTATGCGTAAAATGTACAATAGGTTGCGCTGTGTTTGGTTTCCTTCTTATTACATACTTGCTTTTTATACCCAGCAGTAAATCGTGTAATCCGTTTTCATTTAATATTGTAACAACTGATTTCGACGGGTGATTGTCACCTTCACAGTTCCTGCAATTATAGCAGCAGTCATATAATTTCGTTTCTGAAAAATTTATTATATCGTATGTGTGGCACATTCATTAGACATATATTACATGTCGCAAAATAAAAATGACCATAATAAGCATTATAAAGCATAAAAAAGTCGAAATGAATTGTAAAAATTGTACAACGCGTAAATCACATGATATGTTCAATACACGCTATCGGGAGTGAATTTATATCAATCATTTAATTTAATCTAAATTATTCTACGTATTTCGAAATCTCATAAAAAATATAAATAAATAAGAATACATAAGAATAAATAAGAATAAATAAAATAGAGTACTTGCAAGTAAATATAAAAATCAATATAAAAGCAATAAATAATATAACGCGTGCAACATAATAAAAATAAAGACGTTGGTGATAAAAATTATGCAAAAATTATGCTGGCATGTACAACAGCCCAAGTGAAAAAGCTCCTATATTACAACATCTGACCGATATCAATTATTCAAGTTATGTACCTTACATCATATTGTCTTCCACAGGTTTCGCTTTTAGAAAGACACAAAAAAAGTGTCAAAAATGAATTTCTTTCAAGAGCGATAAAAAATAATAAAAATTTAACGAAAAAACTTAAAGCGGCGCGTTTAGCTAACGATAATTGTAAGAATATTAACTTTATAATTTGATTAATTATGCAATATATATTTACCTTCTCTTATATCTTTCGGCGCGTTAGAAGATATCGATGACATGGAAGGGGACTGATAAAGATTCGGTCGTGCTACTGTTGGTGGAAGTGGGGTAATTTTTGACCTAGTAAAAGGAATTGAAAATTAAACTAAACAAATTCAACGTTACCGACATTCAGGAAGATATTTTTTTCACACCTTTGTTTACGAATTTTCTGATTTCTTCCATCGAAAGATGTAGGTGTGGCACCACCAGAGGTGTTAGATGAATAAGAAGGTGGTCTGTATGGTCGAGGACACCCTTGAACAACAGGTGGTGATGGTACAGGTGCGTACTGTAGTCGAGGGTTACCTGGCACTCCAGGATGCATCAGTCTCATATCTCCTGGAAATAAAGAACGAAAATTATCTAAAAATCAATTTTTCAAGTTATAAAGCATAATATTTATTCACCATTTGTCATACACATTTATACGTCAAAAAAATGTATAAATTTTATAAATGAAAATACATTACAAAATGAACTTTACCTTGTACGATATGGACACCCTGATACATTGGCAGTGGATAACGTGGCGGAGGTTGTGCGCTTCTGTCCCCGCTTCCACCTCCAAAAAGCTCGTGCGCAGGCGTTGGAGATCTACTGGCTCTTTGAGAGCTACCAGGCGTCGATGTGCGAACCCCTGTGACGAGCTGCTTAAAATACAAGTGATGTTTTATATTTATTTATCAATATTTAATATTATATAAATAAAAATACGTTAGCCAAAATCTTACAGGTACGTTTTGCCTGAAGACAATATTAGGAACCAGAGTAGGAGCCATATAAGTACCAGGAGGAGCTGGAGAAGTACCATTAGGGCCTACTTGATGTCCAAATGTGCCTGTAGACATCATTGTTGGAGGTGGGTAACTAGTAGAGTTCACGTACATCAGGGGTACACTAGGAATCTGTATTTAAATTTTGATAATTGTTTATGCAATTGGTACAATATAATTTATCATCATCGATATTTAAACAATCTTATTCAATACCTGATTTGAAGTTGGAGTGTTAGGTGGTGTAGGCACTCTGTACATAACAGGAGGTTGAATTCCAGATTGTCCTGGATAGTATGTAGGTACCATGTGAACCGGCGGTTGACAAGCATATTCACCAGGAGTAGGCGTAACAGTTGGCATTGAATTGTAAGAAACTGGATAGCTGTTCATATAATTTGCTAAAAAATAATTATATAATATTTAAATTATTCTAAAAAAATACATTCTTTATTTATAGTTAACGTCCATACCATTCGTTTGACTAGGTGGAGTCACTGTTTGTAGATTGATTGAACAGCTCGTAGCAAATCTCTGTTGCTGAGTTAACTGTTGCCTTTCTGCTGGATTCTGATTAACGGATATTGCAGTTCCTGGAGGAGGCACAAAATACATGGCTTGCTGTGGCTATAAATAAATAAAAAAATTATTTAAAACAAAACATTAAATAATAAAAATGCCGATGAATTATTTATAATAGATTTATTTATTTATTATTTTACCGGTATTTGATTTGCAGTTGCCTGCCAATAATTGGGTTGCATGGGTTGAACATTAGGTAACGCTTGATTTGTCGCAGGTGGTGGTTGAGAGTATGGGTGCGAAGGTGCTGGTTGTGTATCAGCTGCAGTTCGTTGATCATAAACATTCATTCCCATGAAGTAATTTGATAACTCGCTTACATCCTGCAATCATTGAAATTTTAAAAAATTGGAAAATATTATGACGTTTTAAAGTAATTTTAAATAATTTTGAATGGAAAAAGTAAAATTTTTAAATAGTTTATATTTTTTAAAAATATGAGACATTACCCCAGATTGTGGTACAGGAGGTTGTTGCAAAGGTAATGTATAATTGGCATAAACAGGATTCTGATTAAATACGTCTTCTTGTCCGCTACTTTGTAGATTTGGCTGGCCATGCGCATGATGCGGAGCCATCATCACAGTCTGTTGCGCCACATTAGGTGGATAGACACCTTGACTGTAAGGTTCTGAGGTAGGTATATAAGTCGCATACGATTGTACCGCCTGTCCATGATTGCAAGGCTGTACAGCGACAGCCCTAACTAATGCTTGCTGAGCTACATTCTGTTGAGGTTGCGGTGGCTGAGGCTGGTGCTGATGCAGCAACGGTTGTGGTGGTGGAGGAGGAGGAGGCGGCGGCGGCGGCGCAGGCGGCGGCGTAAACGGCAAACTCGGCGATGTCGCTGAATTGGTCATTTGTGTCGTAGTGGTCGATGCCGTCGTCGTCGCTGTCGTCGTCGTCGTATTAGAATTACAGCTGCTATTGTGTTTCGTTGTCTGAGATCGCTGTCTCTTGCTGTTCTCACTTTTACTGCTAGATATTGTTCTTTGGGATTCGGACGGTTCCGAGTGCTTCGAAGAAACATTTGTACCTACGAGTGTCACACAATGTTTTACTTATTAAATATTATTCACTTTTAAATAAAAAATATAAACGAAATAAAGATAATTTCACAAAAAGATAAGTTGAGCAAACCTCGATTGTCCATATCTTCAATAAAAAGCTTTGGCGGGTTGTCCAGGTCAAAACGATACAAAGAACCATCCGGATTAGTATATGGCTGATTTGTTTGAGGATTTATAATGATACTTCCTGGTGGCACACTTGAAATACTTGTAACTGCCCACATAACCGTTTGACCGTTAGGTTCAGGTGAGGCTGTATATTGACTAGAGATTTGAGAATGATTACACGTCATATTAGGAATCGGCGAAGGCGACGGAGAGGGAGAAATGGTTGCATCGCTTCTTTGGCTTTGTGATTTGTATCCGCTACTTGAAGGACTTAGGCGTGAACACATGCTAGCTCCTGAATCTTTGTAATGTTTAGATTAGATTAAATAAATACAAACGCATGTGCATAATTAATACAAATGCAATACTTGTACAAACCTTGTTTCATTAATCTTGCACCGGCACTATGAGTGGACATAACGCTATCGTCTCTCGATAACATTCCTCGAGTGTAGCCACCAAAACTAAACGATTTTGAAACCGATGGTCTTAAACCATTCGAACGAAAAGAATCTCTACCATCTAGAGATTCGCCTTTTAAGAGTCTGGTTTGCCTGTTATTTGATTTAAATAAAATTCCGTCGTTAAAAAGAAATATTTTATTATTTGTTCAATAAAAATTTAAAGATACGAGTTGGATGCATTACCTAACAGAATGGTCTGGATGCAATAGTCGATATCTTGCCGAAGCATCCGAACTTTCCGAGGATGACCAATAAGGCCAGGAGGGGACTTCGCTACTCTCACCGCTACTATCTTTGAATATCCTTCGTCGCGCCCTCTCGTATTCCTCCTCTCGTTCTTCGAAGCTCTTGCTACGTCGACAATAATCACCTGACATTCTATCAGGGGATTTGAAATTAAAACTATCTTCAAATGAGCTAGAATCCCTTTTTAAAATACTTCTACGCGGTTCTTCGGTGAGGAGCAAATCGTCGCGAATGTGTTCTTTGAAGCGTGTATCGGGTATTCGCATATTTTTTGTTCGCGTTACAATGACACTCAATCCCGACTGATCAACGTTGTGCTCCATACCGAAGTACGCGGCTACTCGATGAACCAGCATTCGATTGTAGGAGGACATGTTAGGGAACTTGTGTGAAACCTTTTGCCTATCTTTAGCGAAATCTATTAGATCCTTCTCGATCTTTAGGAGCACGGTACGATCTTTTTGGTTCCTATTGATAGTCTCTGCAATGAATTGCTCCAAGTCTATCCCGGTGCTATCTGTGTACAACTCTGTACTGCTGTCTGTAAAATTAACGAATAAAAATTACACGAAGTGAAGTAAAATTTTTACTTGAATTTTTAATGAATTTTCGTTCGACATTTAGGTCCTACTGACCTCTCGAGAGTGATGGCGAGGCACTGTCGTAACTACCTTGACTAGATGAGTTTTGATGCCTGAGCTTGTGCTTGGAGCTTAACCGATTGACAGAAAGAGTATTGCCACATTGCGCCGAGCATTGATTATTACAGACGTTAAGCGTATTCGGCCTTCGCTGCTCATTTTTGTGATTGTTTTGCGCATTTTTTTGTGACCCTTTTGATGGCGATATCGGCGTTTGGAGTAAAACCGGCCTCTCGTGTTGCCCGTTTTTTACGCAATTATTGCACTTAGAACTGATATTTGAATTGTTTTTGGCTCTTTGGCCTTCTTTACTACCGTTGACAGGTAAAATGGAATTCTTTTGATGCACTTGAGAGGAAGGACTAGATGTACCTAAAAAAGAAATTATAATGAAAAAAAACTTTGATACAATATACATAATTATAAATACAATAATATAGAATCAAAATAGAATTTTACTTATGGTTATTAAATGATTTATAAAATGGTTCATTTTATTTGTAGTTAGTGAAATTTTCGTTAAAATAATTTTCACTAATTTTCGAATTTTTTAAAATCTGTATTTTGCAGTCGAAATTCAAAACTTTGCTTATACGTTCTTAATTAATTTTTAAAGTACTAGAAAATTTTAAAATGGCTTTTTATTATCAATAATATTTTACTTAAAAATAAAGTAACTAATAAATTCATAAACTTCTAACTTTACAAAAATCTATTTTAATCTCGATGTTTCGAGTTTTGAGTCCGAATATATCGATTAAATAATATAATAACAAAGAGTTAGGAAAATGGTAAAACGGACCATTTCGCGATGGTGTCCGGCATGTGGGCGAGGTAGCGGTGTTCCTCATTTGCTTGGGCGATTGATTCGAGGCGCTGAGGTTGTTGTTGAACATGGACTCGTTGTTGTTGTCGTGTTGCTGCTGGTGCTGCTGGTGCTGCTGGTGCTGCTGGTGTTGCTGGTGCTTGCCGTTGCCGCCGTTGGAGTTGGGCGAGAGGCTGTTGTTGCCGGTAAACTTTTTGTTGGGTGGTTGCGCTTGATCGTTATTGTTATTGTTATTGTTATTGTTGTTGTTGTTGTTGTTGTTGTTATTGTTGTTGGGACTGCTATTGTTGCTGGATGTGGCGTTGTTGCCGGCAGCCTCACCGTCCACCGACGATTGGGGACTGTGCGGCAAGGACGCCGAGCCGTTTTGTGGCTCTCGTGGCGGCGACGTCGATTCTCTCATGGCATGGCTTCGGACTAATAATTTAACTTTCGTATTCGCCTGTCGAATAAATAAAAAGCCAATATTATTTCAATTGGTGTATTGGTAAGCTAATTAACTATTCGGAAAATACCTAAAGCCTTTTTCATTGTTATATTGATTGTATGTAATTTTTTAATCTATTTTAAATTACAAAAAAATTTTATTTTAATAAAAAATTCGCACAATACATCTAAAATAATTAAACGTGAAAATGCTACAAAATTATATTAAATATATTCAATAAAATAGAGTTTTATTCAATTAGATTCAAACATTAATATTATATACGATTGCAAGATTTTAAAGTATTTATTTATATAAAAGTTTTAGCTACTTTTCGTTAAAAGCTCTGATTCAATAATCTTTTTTTTTTTTTTTTATTTATAAGTAGAGAATTTAAATATTTAAATTGTTTCAAATTTAAAAAATATAAATTATTAAGCTAATATAAACATATATATAGTTATTTAAAAAAAAAAAAAAAAAAAAAAAAAAAAAAAACGATTATATGTAAAGAGGTATAAAGAGTAATATTTGAAGAGCGCGGTAGGAGGATATCAAGAACTCACTCGATTACGGTAGTTTTTGGTCTCGGTGTCGTTGGGCCCGTCGGAGGAGGATGCGGAGACGGAGGCGGTACGATGCAGTTGCCCGGTCGCATTGGCCTCTATCATATCCGAGTCGGAGGAGCTCGAGCTCCCAACTGCAAGGCCCTGTTGCCCGGACGCCGGCAGCGAGGGCATTCCACCTTCGCACACCACCGTGCACGGACTCTCCGGCCTGCTTTCTGACCTGCCACCTTTATGGACCACTATGCTCGGTACTGTAACATTCAAATTTTTCCATACATTCACAACCTTTTTATTATTATTATACATTAATTATTATTATTGTCCTTAATAATAGATATTTTGCTATTGATATTTTTTTTTTATTAATTTTATTATATTGCATTTCTTTGTTCGAGTTAAGTGCTCATACAAAAAAACAACTAATTTAAATTATATGATACTTATTACATTAAATAAAGTGGCATTCATTAATCTAGAAATATACGACTTAAATCTTTCATAAATTAAGTATACATTCAAATGCTCCATATTATATTTAAAATTTTTATAATCTTTGATAGTTTTTAAGCACTTTATTAACATCAATTAAAAATATAAATGGATAATTATTTAAAAGAAAACTTTAAAGGAATCATTTTTATTTCAATATTATCCTCAAAAGAAATTAATGTAAATCATTACATAAAATAAATGACGAGGAATTAAAAAAAAAATTAAGTTATTAATATTTTAATAACCTGTCGACTTAAGAATTTAGAGCTTTCGCAAGAAGAATTTGTCATATTATATTCTTTTTCGGATTAACTCGCGCGTTGACTATTCTAAGCCATTAATTTTATTCGGAATTACTTTTCTGTTCTTAATAGATAAAAAATATTAAGATCGCTTTTAAAATAAGATATTTATAATTTTTTTTATTATGATTATACTTTAAAAATAATAAATGATTAAAATATTATTGTATTATATGTATAACAATAATAAACTGTTTATACCAATTCCATTAAAATCGAAAAATTATTGACTAACATTAATCAATATTGCAATTATTTATATATATATATATATATATATATACAAATGTGTATATTACACACTTGTATTATCAGATTCTTTTAATAATGATTCGTAAACTTGCCAAACAAATTAACGAATGCTTATTTTATGTCAATCAACTTAGCCCCGCCATTTTGCCTTTTTTTATAAAAAAAATAAGTTGTGCTGGATTGTGCTCAACTTGTGCTCAACTTGTGCTATAATGTGCCGTAAAAAAAGACTTATTAATTTTCATTTTTATAATTTTCATGATCGGGGTTAACTTTTTTTTAAAAAACGATGATTTTTTGCCTTTAAAAATGAAAACTAATAAGTTTTTTTAATAGCACATTATAGCACAAGTTGAACGCAATGCAACACAACTTTTTTATTCCGTGAAAAACAATATGGCGGGGCTAACTTTTTTCGAAAAATTAATTTTGGCCATAAAAATCCAAATTTTTAAAATTAATTTTTTTTATTTACGGCACACTATAGCAGAAGTTGAGCACAATCCAGCACAACATTTTTTTTTAAAAAAAAGACAAAATGGCGGGGCTAACTTGATGGGCATACTTATTTTCTAAATATTAATATTGATTTTGCAAATTATTCAATCAATATTTTTAAAACTAAAAAATAAATATTATACATCAATTTTATTATTTAGTTCTTTTTTGCATTTACATTTTAGGACCAAAAAAACAGAAAATTTAGAAGAGTATATTTTTATCGAGAATCAAATGTTACGTAGTCTATTTTGAAAAAATAAATAACTTTACATTTAGCTGTCATTCTTAATTATGAAAAATGTGCATTAAAATCTTTTACGCCTACATTTGTATATGTATATATATATATAAGATAAATTTTCTATAAATATTGGATAGTCTAAAAAGTATTGAGCCTTTTTTGTCACTAGATGGTGTTCGTTGTCATATATCGGGCAATACTAATCAGATTGAATCAAACTGACATGCGTTTGAAAGGTGACATTCCAGTCTACAATTTTCATATAGACAGTTTTGTATTTCGTCATTCGTGTCAAAAGTTGTATTCATTTAAAAATGAGTAAAATTTCTGAAAAAATTCGTTATATTTTACAATGCCACTACGATCAAGGTGAGAATGCATCGCAGGCTCGTGAAAAAATTTGTGGTGTCTACGGTCAAGATACTTTATCAAAAGCCACAGCCAAGAGATGGTTCGCTCGCTTTCGTTCGGGAAATTTTGATGTCAAAGATGCACCTCGCTTAGGTCGACCAATCACTGAAAAAGTCGATGAAATCTTACAAGAAATAGAAGACCGACACATAAGCAGCCATGACATTGCTAAGGAACTGAATATCCATCACCAAACAGTTTTGAACCATTTGCGTAAGGCTGGATACACAAAGAAGCTCGACGTTTGGGTGCCGCATGAATTAACACAAAAAAATTTGATCGACCGAATTTCCATTTGCGAAATGCTAATAAAACGCAACGAAATCGAGCCATTTTTGAAGCAAATTATTACGGGCGATGAAAAATGGGAAAGATACGAGAATGTCGTTCGAAAAAGATCATGGTCAAAAAAAGGTGAATCATCACAAACGACTTCAAAGCCAGGATTGATACCAAATAAGGTTATGCTGTGTGTATGGTTGGATTGGAAGGTAATTGTTTATCATGAGGTGCTAAAACCTAGCCAAACACTCAATTCGGCTCTGTACTGTCAGCAATTAACCAGATTGCAACAAGCAATTCAAAAAAACCGGCCAGAATTGATCAATAGAAAGGGCGCTGTCTTCCATCATGACAATGCCAGACCACACACATCTTTGATGACCCGGCAAAAATTGACAGAGCTTGGCTGGGAAGTTTTGATGCATCCACCATATAGTCCAGGCCTTGCACCATCAGACTACCATTTGTTTCGGTCTCTGCAAAACTTCCTTAATGAAAAGAAATTCACTTCAAAAAGGGACTGTGAAAATCACTTGGCCAAGTTTTTCGACGATAAACCACAGAAGTTCTACATAGATGGAATAATGGCTCTACCCAAAAAATGGCAAAAGGTCATAGATAATAATGGACAATATGTACTTAAATAAAATCCATTTTAAATAAAAGAAATATTCAATCAAAAAATGACAAAAAAAGGCTCAATACTTTTTAGACTATCCAATATATTTATGTGCATTTTTATTTGAAAGTTAACTAAAAAATAATTTTATATCAAAGTAATTCTTTTTGATATTTTATCTGTTTTACTAATTTAATAGACATTGAAAAAAAGTCAAATTAAAGGATAGTACATTGTTTTAAAATTTCTTGTATTACAAAAATTAATAATATTAATTTTAAGATAACAGATATAATTAATAAAAATTTTTATTACAATAATGAAAATATGAAAAAAAAAAAAAAAAACAATCAATTCTTTTCTTTCTCATAGAATGGAAATTTAAAATAGAAATTTAGTTCACTGTTATTTATAAGTTAATTTTTTTGTTGTGTAAAAGTATTTGGTTTAACTAACTTTAAAGTGTAGCTTTAATTGCTCAGATTTATTTTTAGAAGCAATTAATTCGATATACATTTAGAATAAAAAACTATATGAATAATTTTTGTTTATAAAAAGTTTATTTTAAATTTTTTAGTCCTTGACATTGTCTCCCATTATCTAAACATTACATATATTTCATAATTAAAACAAAAAAATAATTAAATAATATTAATAGCATGAAATAAACAAATAAATTGAAAAAATATAAAGATGAATTGTAAGTGTAGTTCGCTGGAATTAAATAAAGATAAATGTTAATTCAAAAAGAATAAAAAAAAATTTTTTAATGATTAAAGATATTTTTGTCTTATTCGATCATTATGTAAGAACTTGCAATATCAAAATTTATAGTGTTGGCTTTCAGTCATTTTTAATTTATACATATATATCTCACAGCACTGCATAACCGACTTAACTGTTTTTATAATAGAATAAAAGTCTTAACATCTAATTAGTTACGGTAGGTATGATAAGTATTTTAGTCTGATCTTTATATTCAAAATTACACTTGCATAATTATCTTGAATGCCAAATAAAAACAATTAATATTGTAGTAATAGATGTTATGAAGAAAAAATATTAATATTATAAATTTTTATTATTTTCGTTTTTATATTTTTATTACTTTTTTTACTAAAAAATTGAAGAATAAGTAATCCTTAATAAAATATCATACTGCATTAAAATATTGAGTAAAAAAAGTATCGAGGCTTTTATTAATTACAAATTAATTTTAGTAAAAGGAGGCTATATATAATAATAATTATAATGATAATAATAATAATAATAATAATAATAATAATAATAAAAGGTCATTTATACGAAAAAATGAGTGAAATTTTTCAAAAGCCTGGATCAACCTCAAAGATAAGACAATGTTGTGCCCTTGATGGAGTTATGAAAGAATCTTTCACTATGAGCTATCGCCATCTGGCCAAACTATTAATTTCAATCTCTAATATCGACTACTAATGCGATTCGCCCAAGCGATTGAAGAAAAGCAATCAAAAGTAAAAAATCGGAAAAACTTTGTAGCATTATTACTATGATGCCACTAGACCACGTGAATGTTTGATAAATCAAAAAATTAAAAAATTTTGGCCGAAAAGTTTTGATCCATTAAATGTAGAATGCTGACCTTGCGTAGTGTGACTACCATTTGTTTTTCTATCACCGCAAAGCTCTCATACCGATGAATAAGTTCACGTCAAAAGAGCCCTGCAAAACTCGCTTTGGTTCAGTTTTTCGTTTCCGATCCATTAAAGTTTTACGCTAATAGGACAACGGCTGCATCAAAAAGATAAAATAATTCGTCGGTCAAAACTTCCAATATTTGATTAGTTATGAATTTCAAGTAAAAAAAGCTCGATACTTTTGTCAATGGTCTAATGCCACTTTTTTTAACATGATACTTCCTAATAATTACAGTAAATATTTTCATTAAGCAATTATTTACTGTAACATTTTTAAAACATATTAATTAAATATACAATACTAGTTTAAATAAACAACATTATAAGGACTATATAATTCAAATCGAAAGCAACATTGAATATATTTATAAATATTGGAGATCAAATATAAAATAACGATAATATATTTTTATAATAATTGAATTCATAAATTATGATTATATTTCCTATTATTTAAAATCTTTTCATTAACTTTTATAAAAAAAAATAAATAAATAAATAAATAAAATAAAATAATAATAACAATAATAACAACAACAACAACAATAATAATAATAATAATAATAATAATAATAATATTGTTTAATAGGCTAAATGAAGTAATTAAAAGCTAAAGTTTAAATTATCATACAAATTTTTCTATTACAATTAAAGAAATATTTTAACGTTCTCATTTGAAAGACTGAAGTTGATTAAAACTTTAAACAAACAAAAGACGAGAGTTTAAAATGATGCTTACAAGTTTTAATTTTGAAATTGCACACGAAGAAAAAAAAGTAAAAATGATTGTAAAACCGTATTTAAAATCATGCGATGCGTATTTTAAAAAATTTCATAAAAACATATATAAAAAATTAAAAATTTACATAATTTTAAAACATAAATTTTTTTCTATGAATATAATATTATACGATTTTTAGGAACCGCAATTTTTAGAGATTTTTCCCCACCGTGAATTTGAAAATTTTTATTTTTTAAAATTAATATATATATATATATATATATATATATATTCGAATGTGCTATTTTTAAAATAATTCAAAAGTATCGCTGTACAAACTATATTATACATTTTACATTTTAAATCGATTTTTCATCTTGTAAATTTATACTCTGATACTTTATTAAACGAAATACCTTACATGTGGATGTGAGTAGTAGGATGTGGATATGATTTTATAAGCTATTGCAAGATATATTTAGTAAACCTGTAAGTATATATTTGGTGCTCTAAAATTGTCTATACAATTGTGACAATGGCTTACAAGCTGCTTAGTTTTTCGAATAACTATAATTAGCAAAGCTTAGCGGAAAAAGCAAAGTTGAAAAAAGCGAGGATGGAAGATTGTGTATAATTATTAATTTGGGTTAAAGAACTTACTTTCCAGGCGGGCCATGTGTTAAGTGTATCATGGATTCTCAGAGTGCGAGCCTTGGCAATGTTGCGGAGTGCGATTTTGTCAAGCGAGTGCAGATTTGATTGTTAGTAGTACGAGAATATTCAAGGTACAGTGCAACTCGAACAGCTGAGAGTTGTAACGGTCGTAGCCAAGTCGCTGCACCTTTACCCTCCAACATTGTTCGTTCTGCAAGCAGATAAACGCACCAAGCTAAGCCTTAAAATTGCTTTTATTTAGCAAAATTTTCTTTTATTTATTTATTTATTTTTTTCCTTTCTTTTTGTTCGTATAATGCTGCGATCGAATTATTTCGCGCTTCATAGAAAGCGCGCGCTTTTCAAGCAAGCGTAGGCTGCATTTACTTGCGAAAAAGTCTATTCGATTTACTTTGTGAAAGTAATAAAGAGACTTTTCAAGGTCTGACTTTACCTGTTGCAACGGCACTGGCTCTTAGCTCTCCTACAAAAAGCTCACGATTTTGGCATCTAATTTCGATCGATGCGAGATTAAAAAAGCTCGGCTGAACGCTGGAATTTACGAAAAGACACTATTATTATTATTATTATTATTATTATTATTATTATTATTATTATTATTATTATTATTATTATTATTTTTTTTTTTTTTTTTTTTTTTTCTAATTAGTTTCCTATCACAAAATCAAAGTCGCAACCGTATCGTCGTATCGCTGCCTGGCTTATTAATTCTCTCAAAATTTACTCTTTTAATTATTCTAATACTATCGATTACCTGTGCCTCATATAGCGCGTATGCTCGATGTAACGACCTTTCCGAGTTTTGTGGATGAAGTAGCGAGCGTGTGTTTGTATATGTACGTGTTTGTGCGCGTGTCGCAATCGATTATTCCATTAAAAATAGCATCATTCTTTCTCTCATCGTTATTGCTCGATTAATTTTTCGCTAAAGCATCTTGAAGCAAGCTAGATCTCGCGATCTTATCACAAATATTTCACCAACACAACTGGCTAACATTATCCAATCCACGTCTATGTCTATTTGCAGAGAAAGCATAGGCAGCAGCCGCAGCAGAGCGCCCGGCGTCAAGTCGTCAAGCTCCGCCCGAGCCCCCGGAGGCTAGAGCGCGCGCCAATTCTCTTGGGTGCAACGCAAAAGGAAACGATAGCCCGCCGCTATCATCTCCAGCGATGGATCATCTTACGATCGGCGGAGGAGGCGACGCTTGACGTAGCGACGTACAGCTGGCGCCCGAGTCGCCGCCGGCGCCTCATCTGTCCGCGCGGCCGAGGCTCGATCGGTGGCTGCGAAAGGGGCGCCGAAAGGGAGGTCGGGAGGACTCGCGCGAGGTTCGCCCGAGCGCCTTTCGCTGCTCGGGTCTGCACGGCCGACTGGAAACTCGCGACGCGCGCGGGCTGCCCGAGCACGTTTGCGCCTCCTACCTCCATATCCTCTTTCACCACCACCACCACCACCACCTCCTCCTCTTCTTCCTCCTCCTCCTCTTTCTCCTCCTCGAGCCTCCATCATACAGTCGCCTTTGTAACTCTCGCGCGCTATCTACCCCGCGCTTCTTCCCCCCTGACCCCTCGTCGCATACCGGGGCTTCTACTCCTTCCGATGGGCCGCGCGCGCGCGTGCATCGTCCAGCTTTGTCCCGCTCGAAGGGGGTGCGAGCGCGTAGCCCCTGCCGAAAGCGAAAGCCACGAACGAGCACAGCTGAGCCGCGAGCGAAAAGTATCCCGATATACGAATAAGACGCCGCGGTTTCCTGGAGAACGAGCTCGATTTTCCGCTTCTCTCGGGGACGAGGAGCAGCAGCAAGCGGCGCCTCTCCCTTTTTCGGAGATCGATAAGCGCTTGGCATTCGAACCAACGGCATCGCTCCAGCCACGAATATACATGCACGCGTCGGAAAAATGCAGCTTGGGAAATGCTGCGTGGATCGTTCGCGTGCAGCTGCAATTATGAGTTTCCCTCGCTTTCGGTGGCTAATCCATTAAAAGAGCGGAAGAGGTTTGGAAATCTTCGATTGCGAGGTAAACGAGTAAGTGCAGCGGTAGCGCGACGGTAAGGCCGCACGAAAGAGAAAAAACGTCGTCGACATTCGAGCGAGTGTACGAATAGGTATGCATCGTAACAAGAGTAAGAGGGAGGGAGAGAGAGAGAGAGAGAGAGAGAGAGAGAGAGAGAGCGGCGGGACTATAATCGGTGTCTATGATCCGTATAACGCGCTTGTTGGCGTAACTGGGTCATGCACCTTCGTCCGCATCCCCTGGAATAATACAGGGTGACGCGTTTGTACCGACGCGCACTCGCTACGCTACTGCGCGATTTCAACCGCAAGGTTCGTCGGTTAACGAACAAAGATTAATAATATGCCGGATGCATTTTTTATTGCCTACAGTCAATTTTTGAAATTTATTGCCAAGTAAATGCAAAACGTACAGTTTAGACATTGAGAAAAACTTTTATAAAAAATAATAAAAAAGAAGAAAATTTCTCTTACAGTTTAACTGATGTTTCTATATGTATATCTGTTACGCAATGCATCTATGTACGATGGAAAAAAATAAAAAGAAACTAAAATTACAATGTTACGGCGAAAAAATAATTTTGTTCAATAAATTTAGTTACAAATTGTGTTTAAGAATGTATTCTATAAATGTGCGCGCACAGCCATTACACGAGGCAACGTTGCTGTCTTCGACCATCGAATTATTTATTATTTTACGCCTTATTTTACGTAAAAATAAACTCTATAAATTTTAAATAAATTCAATACTTAAATTTTACTTGTTTTAAATTTTGAAAAATATTGATATTTTTTATTTATTAAATAAGATCTATTTATTTACGTTATTTATAAATTTTCAATAAATTAATTTAAATATAATAAAAAAAGAACACAAATGTGAATAATTTTATCGTTGAATTTCAATCATTTTCAATTTTTCATTAAAAAGAAACTTTTCTCAGCAAAAAATCACCGTAACAATATTAGAAAAAAAAAAAAAAAAAATAAGTTAAATTATTTTTGTAGCAAATATTTAGCTTTAACGTTTGTTTTGTAAATTTATAATGCAATTTTATGTGACTCGAATGTTCCGCCGAGTTGAAAGTTTAGCCGTTATACTGTAATTTATCGAACTATACCGACTATAACATAAGATAAACTAAGCATCGTAACGTATTTAAAGCTATCGAACAATACAGAGAAATTCGTTAAAGTTCTGCGGTCTTTGTGCGTATATCTATACGCAGCTTTCAAACAAAACACATCGTTTGCTTCAACCGGATGTGTAGAAATTTTCGGTCACTAAATGTGGAATGCTTCTACTTTCTTTAGAGAAAATTTCTGTAATGCGGTCGCTTTTACGCCGAGCCGCTAAAGAATTAAAAGTGCACAAGTCTTTTTCACAAGACTTTCAATAAACGCATTTTAATTAAAATTTTACATGATAAAGTGATGTTTCAATTTGATAGGGTATACAAGTTGAGTGTAATAAGGTTTTATAAAACTTTCAATTTTTGTGCATCGTTGTATATTGCTATGTCGAATACTCAAATTATTGATATTTAAGATATCTTAGTAATTTTATCCGAAATAATAAAAGCGTACGTATAGTTAAACGTAAATTACGTCGGCAGATAGAGAATGAAAATTAGCTCTGGTAACTAATATAATTTAATTGAATTAAACGCAAGAGGGCAGCTCTCCAAACTGGCAATCGGCAGCTAAATCAAATAAGTTTTGCACAAAAACCAGAAGCGCGTATCTCTATAGAGGTGATGAAAACAAAAATAAAAATAAAAACAAAAAAATAAAGCCGAGAAAATAGACAAGTTAGTCTCGTATGCGGAAATAGCTAAAGCATACCAAACGTAGGGAAGGAGAGAGAGAGAGAGAGAGAGAGAGAGAGAGAGAGAGACACACATCGAATTAATAAATCGAGGCGTGAAAGCGAGCGCCAGCTTTTCTTGGTAAATGAACTTGAATCTGGCGAATAATCGGTAACAAGGACCAACAAACCGAGCGAACGAGAAAATTCGGGCTTGCGAACACTTTCAAAAATTCACTTCGTGCCAATCTCTCTCTCTCTCTCTCTCTCTCTCTCTCTCTCTCTCTTCAAGTTTCTCTTGGGAATTCAATTTGGTTAGATAGAGAGAAAGAGAGGAGAAAAAGATTCGATGGGTCGATATGTATTAAATAGCTCGTGACGATGAGAACATTTTCAATTCATTTTTTTAAATCAAAATCACTTCGGAATTACGGGCTTATTGTTATCGAATAAATAGTAATTATGCATTAAAATATAAAACATATAAAATATATGTTTACAAACTGATGGATTTTTCATACTCGATGTGCTTTAAATTTAACAATGTGCCTGTAAAAATCTATACTTACGGGGGATAAAAGGAAAGAAAAAAGGCTTGACCTTAAAAAACTTTTTTAAAGTAGAATAAAACTAAGCGCAAAGGAAGAGTAAGAAGCGAGTAAATAGTATTCGCAACGTCTCGTAATAGAGAAAAAAAACAGAAAGAAAGAAAGAAAGAAAGAAAGAAAGAAAGAAAGAAGAAGTAAAATAAAAAAAGGCAGAATTGAAGGGAAGAGAGAAAAAATCGCGAGTATAGGAAAGATAGACGACACAATAGATACAGGCGTCGGTGTGCGTTAAAAGCAAAGCTGGGTGAAGCGCGTATATCGATGTATAGAAAGGGACGGTGCTCGAGTCTTCCTGTGCCCCGTAGCGAAGGAAGGCTAGAGAAAGGAGGTTGAGGAAGCAGAGGTCGGGTAAAGGTGTAGGCCAGGGGTATGCTCGCAGGCACCGAGCTTTCTTTCTCTTTCTCTCTCTCTCTCTCTCTCTCTTTCTCTTGTTGAATGCGTGTGCGCGAGAGGAGGTAAGTTAAAGGGGCAAGGCGGGAGGGAGCGATGCACCCTCCTCCAGGTTGCCATGGTAACGACCTACTCTCCCTGGATGGACGCATAGCCGCAACCGCCGCCGCCGCGTCGGTATGTTAAACGCCCAAATCAGGATATCCAGGTGCAGATACATGTATGTATATAACCGAGCGCTTCTGCTTTCCGGGAAAAGGAATAGAATTGCGCGAGCTCGAGGTACTTTTGGTCTCGTTCGAATTTTGGTTTACGCTCGAGCTTTTACTCTTTAACACGATACCGATGCACGTTAAATGCGTCTTTTAAACATTCTGAAAAAGATACGTTTCCGCTCTCTCGAAAGCTCGATTGACGCTTGAATACTTTGGTAGGATTGAAAATTACATACACACACAAACACACACACACACACACACACACACACACATCGGTGTTACGTAAAACTTCGACTCGCAAATTTTATCTGCGCGAGGTACATCCTGAATGATGGGCGCGATTTTCTTCGCTTTTAAGCGGCTGATTGATTTCTGATCTTCTCATCTGTAAATAGACCAATATTTCTGAGAAAAGCGCCATTTATTATGTCTTGAGAGTTTACTGCGCGTCCGCGATTCAATCCTTTGTTCGATGCAACTATAAAAATTTGTGTAAGCCGGAAATAATGAGGTGGTTTCATTTTTTTATATTTTCATTCTTTTTTTTCTTTTTTTCTTCTTTCTGTTTTCTTTCTTTTTTGTATCTTGTTTGTTTTAGCTCGCAGCTTAGTAGTTTTCGCTGCACTTGACACAAAATCGCTTTCTTATTTTAAAATTAAATTCCACCTTACATTACTTATTGTTTTTAAATTGAATTCGAATCAATATTATACTTAACAATTATATAAACATATATATATATATATGTATATATGTATATATATAATTCATTTTTAATTTATATTATACTAGGAAAGACATTAAATTTAATAAATTAAATTATTTAAATTATTATATTTCGCTTCAAGTATTTAAACACAAGACTACGTTATAATTATAATAAATTACTTTTTCGGTTGATAAAGTCCTCATTAAAATTATATGTAATTTATTAAAAATTTACATTCATCTATATTATTTTATTTTATTTTTTATTAAACTTTAAATATTTAAATACTTGATAAACTATTACGAAAATTGAATAAATTCTAAAAATGTTTAAAAATTCATAAAATTCAACAAATATATTGCATAAAAATTAATTATTTTGTTTTGCGTTCACTAAAAATTTAGTTGCAAAATAAAAATAATAAAAAAATATAATTGCTTTTATTTGGCAATTATATAAGATTAAATTATTATTTTTCATGTTTCCATTTTCTTAATGCTAAAAGTAAAAATATTTACATTATCACCTCAAAGACAATCGATTTATCGTTGGATTGAGAAGATTTATACAAAAATAAACCTAAAAATTATAGCATAATCTAAACAAGAATATTATTATTAATTTATTTTATCATTTTTGAGATAATTTAAAAGCGAAAGAAATTTGAGTCATTGAAAATAAACTTTCTCGTTGAGAATTCATGAATTTTTGGCATTGCTAATAATGGATGCAAATAATTTGTGGCGAATAAAACAGCGTCACAATAAATTAATTGCATTGAAAATTCTTTTTTAAAATAAATCTTACATTAATTTTAAAACTTTTTAACAAACTGACATCAAATCGATAAATTTCCCTTTAAAACTTTATAAGTTTTATATTTATTTATATAAATGTTAGGATTTAAAATAATTTTAAAATCATACTTCATCGCGCTGAATTATAAATTAAGTATTTTTTGACCGACAATACTCGAATCTCTAAAATTCAGCTTTTAAGACTCGCTATTTCATTCTTACAAATTTATTTTACATTAAGACAACGAGGATAAAAAGTACAAATAATTTAATCTAAATATAATTTTATATTGAATCTGATAATTCAAAAAGTGTACATTTTATTAAAAAATTTTAAATTTATAGATTTTTTGACTATAGAAAGCAGGATAATACAATTATAACTATCTTACTCAGAAATCTATAATAGGAAATGAGTTCTGCATATTTTATCAATGAATCACAAGTCAGATATTATGATTTACGTTGCTTAAGTAAAAATATATGATTCATCTATAGTTAAAAATGATGCAATACCTTAATAGACCTTAATAAAATCTACTTTTTATAGGAAAATAAATCGACAAGATCCTTTTCCCATGATATTTTTAAGAGCGTAAAAAATTTTTAAATAATAGTCAATATCGAGTTATTAAATGTCTGAAAGCAAAAAAAAAAAAAAAAGAAAAAGAAAAAGAAGTGAAAATGCAACACAGTATTGAAAACAAATGATGTATTTTTATCCATAATTCATAAAAAATTTATATATATATATATATATATATATATATATATATATATATATATATATATATATATATATATATATATATATATATATATATAAATACATTGAGGTAACGTTACCTCAAAGCCTACAAATTCGGAGCTGCTTCCAGCCAATAATCGAGTCGCGCGCGCATGCATCGTTAATATTACGCGCACAAACGGAGCTAGAGGAAACACTGCGCGTTACGACACACCGCACGTCGCAGCTCTCGTCGTCGTCGTCGTCGTTGTCGTTGCCGCCGCCGTCGTTTCGTCGTAACCGGAGCTTGCCAAAAGTGCCACATGTTGGCACAAGCCACTGGCGGCCCTCAACGTAGAAGAAATGGCCGCGCTGAGGTGTATATACGCGAGCTCGCTCTCTCTCTCTCTCTCTCGAGTGTGTAAAAGAAAGAGAGAGAGCCGCGGAGGCTGCGACGTCACGCGTATCGCTGACGTCGCCGCCGACGGGCGGATCGCTTTGCGCTGCCAGAGATCCTCCGCTTTTTGCTTCACCTATATGTACCCCTACATATATATGTATGTGTGTATACAGCGTTATAATGCGCTTTCGCGGCATTATTGATCTTTTGTCGTTACTCTTCTCTCTCTCTCTCTCTCTCTCTCTCTCTCTCCTTCTCTTGCTACTTCTTTGAAAATAAACGAGGATATACTACTGTTACAAATGCACATGGAATAATTATCGGAAATAAAATGGAGTCATCCGATACGGTTGGAAAATTTCGGTAGCGCTAAAATAATGCAAAAGGTATGATAAGATTAATTTACTGAGGAATGTACTTTTTTAGTACCCCACTTAGTGAATAATGCTGCTTTTTGATTCTAATAAAATTAAAGATAAGTTTACAAAATTTTTACTTAATTATTTAAAAGTAAAAAGAGAAAATATCTAATCTTTTATTAACGTTCGAAATGAAATATTTTGATTCCTTATTCTTCTTGCTTTTTTCTCGACATAAATAAATATCATGGATTAATATTTTCATTTAATGGAAATCGATTTTTATTGAAAACTAAAAATATACAGGGTTATTGCAAGTTCGACCTAATCCGTCGAAGAGGTTATTCTAGAGGTTATTTGCAAATAATCAAATCTAGTTAATCAGGAATAAAAAATGGATGCTTATTGAGTTAAATAAGTTTAACGATTTTTTTTCAAATTTTTTTTTCTTTCAAATTTCCGTTTTTTACAAAAAAAAAAAAAAAAAAAAAAAAAAAAAAAAATAATAATAATAATAATAATAATAATAATAATAATAATAATAATAACCAGAAAATTACTTCATTCTAAACATTAATTTGATACTGTTCTAGAAGCTAAAAAATGAATGATTACAAAAAAAAATATTTACCCAAAAATGCAATAAAGTAAGCAGATAACATTTTCTCGTAACATTTCTTGCTCAGTGCTGTCTGAGATTATGCGAATTTTAAGTCGATGTTTTTTTTTGAAAGATTATTTATTTTTCAGCATTTAGAAAAGTATTAATTAAATATTTAGAATAAAATAATTTTTTAAGAATTATCTATTATCTCTGGTGATAGGTCAGAAAACTTCAAAAAATCCTAAAACCACCACTATTTAGTAAGCATTCATTTTTTAATCCCTGGCTAAGTAGATTTTATTTGTTGCAAACGATCTCTAGTATAACCTCTTAAAAGGAATAGGTCAATTTTCTAATCACCTTGTTTCAAATATTGTAAAAATAACACTCGCAATTCTAATAAATTGGTATCGGTTTCAACGTTTGGATAAAAAAATTTCGTGAAATGGCTTCATTTTAATTGAATTTGATAACGCGAAAGTTAATTTACAATATATTTATACAACAAAATAAAAAATATTTGGATTTTAGCTTTAAAAATTTATGTTCCAAACATTTTTTTCTAATACATTGTTTCTACATTATGTCTCTCAACTTTTTATTTTATACTTTACTAGTAAAGCTTTACATGGAAAAATAAATAAGCTATAATTAAAAAGTGCTCGCAAACATTTTGAAAAATTTTTTATCAATTTTAAGTATTAATTAATTTATTATTTTTGCATTATTTATTTTTTTCAAAATCTTTCAAAATAAACTCTTCCTACGTTGTTATTAACATTATTTTACTTCATAAATTTTAATCACAGCTTGGCGTAAAAATAATTCGCCAAAGAATTAAATGCAGCAGTTAAAAAAAATGAAGGTAGTAAAGCGATAAAGATTATGTACGAAGAAACGATACGAGTAAAATGACCCGTAAAATTAAAGGCTCTAAATAGTCCTTGCTGGAAAAGCAGCTAGGAATTTCGGAGTAGTAGTAGGTCACCCGGTAGCGAGCAAGCGGCGCACGGACGCTCGCGGGTGTTTTCGGTGGTGGGTTGCTGAACTCGTGACCCATATGCCGCCGGTAAATGGGTCACGGAATAAGAACCCGTAGAGACAGATCGAATACTCTCTACCAGCGTCAGCCGCTCCTTGTCCCTGCGATTTATTTTATCTACGAGTAGTGGGTCGCTAAAATCCATTATTTTCAAGCCCGACTTACCTTTCTTCTCCTTCTCCTCACGTTCGCATCGATCATTATTCATTAATTTAAATCGTTTAAATTTATTTGTTTGCCTAAATGTGCAAATGCAATTTTTTGTCAATTATAATTGTAACGACAATTTCAAAAGAAAAAATATACGTATGTGCAAATTTGATAAGTTAACAAAAATAGTAATTTTTTTCGACTACTTTGTAATTGCAATTCTATGCAGGCGTTATCTATAAACGTAAAAAACGATACGATCTTTGTATAATTTTAAAGGCCTCGGTACAAAGTTCGAAGTTTGTGAAAAACAAATACTCCTTAAAGCCGCAAGAAAAATTAAACAACGCAACGATCAAATTTTATCTTGTACCTTTTCAACAATGACTCCACAAAGAAATATGATTAATTTCATGAATTTGTGTAAGTTCGTCGTTAATATTCCTTACATACACCATACATATAGGTAATGTATATATATATATACATGTTTTATTTCCTAAGAACATAACACCTTGGCTGTATGAAGATCGTATCGCTTCTGCGCGTACTACAGCGTTTGAGCCGATGGATTTTCGTATCTCCACATTGTTTTTTCATGATTATGAAAAATGCAGTGTAACGTAAAATTACGTTAAAATTACAGTAACTAACAACTTTAATACGTCGATTATCTAACGAGATCGTTCTAAGCTATTATTTTGCCCTCTTTATCTTTCTTTATCTATCCGCAGCGTTCCTTAAACCAACCGACCCGAAAATATCAAAGGTTCACGCCTATCACTTGTTCACGCAAATTTGCGTTTTAATAGTGTATACAAGGAACAGGCAGCGACTGACGCAGCGGAACGTAAAAATAAACAGGACACCGGTCGTTCGCGCTATTTATAATGAAAATATTTTCGCGAGCAAGAGGCAAACCCGTCGCCGGCGTTGCCGGCCGTCCGACGCTTCCGTGGACGATTCTGCCTTGTTTTCCCACCATCGAGGAGTTTCGCCCAATTCATCGCTCGCCGCGAATACAACGAATACACCATGTTATCCGCTCGAGTAAAAAATTTTGCCAACAAAATATATAAAGCGTTAGCGATCGCTCGTCGATACTTGCTCTCCGATAACGATTATTTAATTATGCTTCGTTGTTTTATTATTGTAAATTGATTAAAAAAAAAGTTTAAATTGTTTCTGAAAATACTTTTATTTTAAACAAATTTATTTAGCTACAATTATACTGCCTTAACAATTTTTATTTAAATTTACGTGGGCGAATGCAAGCAATTGGAGTATGACATGATACGTGACAAATGATAAAAAAAATGACTAATGGAGAATAATTATTATAAATTTGTAAACATCATTGTTTATTTTTGAATTTCAAAGCGACCATTGAACATATATATACTGAATTAACGAAGAAAGTGAAAAAAGAATTGTTCTATTTGTTATAATTTAATATAAGATTGATCGTGATGTATCGCCAAAATGATGAGTAAAACTTTTTTCTTTTCTTAAACTTTTCTGTATTTTGTAGCCATAACTTTTTGCACGCTTCATATAATTTCATAAATTTATGATTTTATTAAATAATTTTTAACATTTAACAACTTTTAATAATAATTGGTTTTTTTTTTTTTTTTCAAAATAATTAAAAATTTTTTAAAGTATTACCGTCAAGTTTAATCGCGTTTTCAAATACTTAAATTGAAATTTCGTAGTACTTAGAGTTACTCTGAACTCTTTCCAATGTTATATAATAATTTCCGTCTTCGCGATTTAATCAATACTTTGGCACTTCTGGCAGATTGCTACCGCGTTAAAGTTGAAAAGCTTTTCGAGGAATATAAAAATAAAATTAAAAAAAAAAAAGAACAAAGCAATATTTATTATTGTGTATACATTTAACAAAAAACGAGTGAAAAAACTTAGCGAAAAAAAAATCTAATTGTGGCATAAAATTTACTTTACTTGAGAAAACGCAAAATTTAAATTCCTCCGTCTCTATCCCGGCTCGGACAACTTTATTCGTGAGAATTGATTACCCAGCTTTCTTTCACCAGCTCGCTGAGCCAGCAGCGCGCGAAAATTAAGATCCACGTTGGTGTTGTAAAATTTTCGCGCGCGAAAATACGAGCGGCGCAATCGCGTATTTATTAGCGACGACGCGCGCTACCCGAAGCCGCGTCGAAGAGGAGGATCAGCTGTTTTCTTTTCCGCTCCGTGCGCAAGATACATTGCGTTTTATGGCGCGGAGAGAAACGCCGCTCTCAGGAAGTTAATTCACGTTCCGCTTTTTTGGCCGGAGTCCAAAGCCACGGCAAGGCGGCCTCTGACGCTACCATCAATGAAAATTGTGCAGAGAGAGAGAGAGAGAGAGAGAGAGAGAGAGAGAATAAGAGAGCGCGCGTGCGTGTTACGTAGAGCGGTTCGCTTGCCCAAAAAGAAAGAACAGAAGCAACGACAGAGCAAATGCTGCCGACTGCTGCTATACTAATCTCTGCGTCTTACTCAAGATGGACTTTGACTACTTATCTTCGTCTTTCTATATTATCGCGCCAGTTTTTTCGCTTCCGCGCCAATCGATTTCTCTCTCTCTCTCTCTCTCTCTCTCTCTCTCTCTCTCTCTCTCTCTCTCTTTCTCTTTCGTTTCTTTTCGTCTCTTCTTGTCTCTGAATTAAAAAATATTTTACTGTTATTGAGTATTTTGTGTTAAGCTCTCCCTCTCTCTCTCTCTCTGTCTCTTTCTCTTTCTCTTTTTCTCTCACTTTCTGTCTATCTCTCTTTCGGTGCCTGCAAAATGTTTCTAAAATAAAGACCCGGTCCGCTTCATTCTTTTTTAACGGGCTCTTGCTAGAATTTTTTCATTTCTTCATTTTTATTTTTGTACGTCGTTTAACATGCTCTACTTTTTAACGCGTATCCGCCTTTTTTTTTCTTTTCGTTCTTTCCTTCTTTTTTTTTTTTTTTTTTTTTTTTTGTTATTTTCAAAGCCTTCGAGACTTGGCATTGACGCAAGTTATGAAAACCCGGTAGTTGGCAAGATGGCCTTTTTTTCTCGGAAAATCCATTTAACAAAAATATTATACGATTCACTGATAAAATAAGGAAAATAAAGTAAAAAATACGAGTAACGCAGAGTCTATTATATTTGAATAGATTAAGAATCGTCATTCATAAATTATGCATATAAAATTCAAATTTCGAAAACAATGTTTTTTTTTTATCTGCTGAGAAATATTTTAGTGTTTCCATGTTTGAATAAAAAAGTTCACGAATCGTTTCACTTTTGCAGTGAAATGTAAAGTTACTAAAACATGTAAAATTGTCATTCGGTGATCAATTACTCAAAAAAGTTTACTCATAGCAAGCAACTAGTATAATAAGTTAGTTATAAGAATTGAATGGACGGTAGAAAAAATAATATGAAAATAAACAATAAACAAATGGTAGTTGTAAAAGTTTTATTATAATCAGCATACAACGACAAAAAGAGTCGGACAAATGCAGGTTAAAAAACAACAACAACAAAAACAACAACAAGTAGTAGGACAAGAGTGGTTAGACAGTGCTGATACGCGCGGTAGCAAAAGGTGAAAAGGCGTGTGAAAGACGATTGAAAACGATTGAAAAGTATAAAGTAATACATGATTTTAAGCTGCGTAGCACCTGACTTTGTCTACCTCCGCGTGAAAGCGAGAATCGAGCAACTGTAGCAGCTCGCTCGAGGCGTCTGCGTTTTATACGAACCGAAGAGGAGTCTGCTCTAGTCTCGAGAGCTCCTAAGCCCGAGAATGCGACAACTCGCGCGTACGACTCTCCGAGCTAACGCGCATAAGGGAGGGAGGGCCTCTACACAGTATCGCCACGTTTCACGATACATTATTCAGCGAATTAATATTGCAAGCACGCGGAACCACGAGACTAAGACCAAGCTAAAGAGAGGGAGAGAGAGAGAGAGAGAGAGAGAGAGAGAGAGAGAGAGAGAGAGAAACGCGCTAGAAGACGCTGGAATCTAGTGGGCGATACGTATAACGGCAAACCGAGCGTTCAAACTCGGGCTGTTAATGCGAGGCAACTACTCATACTAGCCAAGCAAAGACGGCCATTGGGAACTTGACCGATCTATTATTTAAGATGCCGTAATAGAGGAGAAATATTTTCTTTGTTGTTCAAACTCGCGCCTAGACGTTTTATACAACGAATGTGTCGTAAGGCACGTATGTCCACATGAATATTCAATTCTGTGTGTATGCATACATAAATGTCAATATATGGATTATTTATTAAAAGCTCTTTTAAATTTTAATGGAGTTTAGATGTTTGAAATAAAAGATTACATCGGTGCTGCGACAATAATGATGCAAGTATAACACCTGTAATCTAATTAAAATTTAAAAATCCGTAACTTTGACTCGTTTGCAGATATATTTTATAGCGAATGTTATAAATAATTAACAACTGATGGAAATCATCAGATAGATTTTATAGCGATTCAATTTATAAGTATGACTCATAAGCGCAGAGTAAGATAACGATCGCATACATAATGCAAATAAACGAAGTGGTCAACATTTTCAAAGGACATTCAGAGATTTCAAAATAATAAGATTTTTGTTAAAAAAAAGTATGATCAATGAAATTTTTAGAAACTAATAAACCGTTAGCTTGGAAAATTTTCCTCGAATAATCTTTAATCGTCTAGTTTAGTCTAAAAGCATGAAAGAACGCAATGGCTCGTAACTGAATTATTGACGAGATAAAAATGAACAAATAAATATTTGAATACGCGAGAGACTTTGCGCACGTGTAGAAACGTACTTTCTTTCTTTCTCGATTCCAGCTGATGCCGCGTATACATATATATTCGCGCATTCCTATCCGCTCTAGAACTCACATAAAATACGCGATGTTATTTCACTTTAGCCTCTATTAGATGGGACAGCAGCGACGCTAGTTTGTTAGATATTTTCCGTCTGCTCGGCTTTTCCACGACTCCCCTACCCCCCCCCCCACCCACCCACCCTCTCCCACCTGTATGTAACGACTTCGCGAGCGGAAAGATCACTGTCCTCCTCTAACTCGCGCGCGTTCCGATCACCTGTACACCGCTAGAGCATCGGCTCATGAATTTATAACGTAGAAATTATACTTAGGGCTCTTCGCGCACAACTTTCAATCACAAAGGCCTTTTGCTATTTTTTTATTGACGTTATTCCGTAACGCATCTGCGAGCATTTTTAACACTCCTACGAGATATATTTCCTGTATTATATTCGCTCGTAAAAAACTTAAACAAAAAAGGAAAATTTCGAGCGTAAGAGATTTTTTGTTACAGTGTATTATATTATATTATATTTGCTGTAAAAAGTGCATATAAAGTGCGGTGTCTTATTACCTCGTCAAATGTAAATTCAATTTAAGTTACATCGTTGATGGCTTTCGTTGCAAATATATCGCGTTGAGCAGTGCTTATTATGTATCTGTCCTATGCGATCGGTAGTCGTTTTTTATTTTTTTGAAACCGTTTCTATGGGAACCTCGTACTTATCTGCAATAGTACTCGAGGCATAAAAAACGTATCGATCTGCTTGACAACGATAAAAAAAAAAATATATCGCATAGCGCATCGATTCCACCATTATGATAAATAACAAAGAACGCCCTATTGTCATTTCCGTGCATTTCTTTCCAATAAAAAAGTTTAGTTTAACAAATAGTTTTTAACTTAAATATTTAATCTATTTAAATTTTATAATAAATATGAATTCGACGACACTTTTTCAATATTTACTTATTTAGTATAATTCATTATAAACAAAGGTTTATATTTAATAATACAACCGGTTAAACATTTTTGATGAATTTCGATCGTCTAACTAAAACTAGTGATAAGGAATAGTTTAGTCAGTCGTTCGTAAAATATTTCGAGTAGTTTAATTATCAATAAAAAATAAAAGGGTTTCAATGCAAATAAAATTTGATCGAATAAAAAGCGATCAAAATTGTAATAATCAGCTATTTTAATCGATAAGTGAAGCTGATAAAATATAAAATTTAATAAAGAAAATATGACAGAATTTAATAAAAATTTTAATTCGATAATCGAGAATAATAATATTTTTTATTTAACATATAAAATATATAAGTCCTTGTGATTAAAACAGATGATTAAGCTCATATACATTTTTTAAAGAAATATTTCACAACACAAATGATTTATTAGCAAAAGAATTTATAATCCAATGAAATTTTTTATTCAGTTCCCGCCAAATTATTAAATAATGTAATACTTGTACTTGAACAATTCATTAGCAAATGGCAAAGCGAGTTGAGCATGGGAAATAACGTTGTTAGGGCTCTAAAATATCTTAAAATATAAGCCTCATATGGTGAAAAAAGGAAAACGAACAAATATTGAAAAATTTTACGTATTCATTGAGCTTTCGACTATAAGTCGCTGTAAAGTTCCAAGACTCAAGTCGAGCCTACGTTTTTCCTCGTTATACATTCATACTTAAAAATAATAAAAAATTTATTTAACTGCTATTCTAATGGATATTCTTGAAGAAATGTACTACGAAGACAAAAGCAAAGAGCAAAAAAAAAAAAAAAATTTTATAAAAATCGTCCGTACCGGTATTGGGATCTAAAACTTAAATTCAACAGACATTAGCACGTTATTTGAGTAGAATAGCAGCAATACGAGAGTTTTTATTAATTTAAAAGAAAAAAAAATCTATAAATAAAATATTCATGAAAAATAAGTCCTAAGATATTGGCATTGTAAAAATGGTCGCGATAGAAAGAGCGAGAGGAAGCTGCATGCAAACTTAGCATTGTAGCACAGAATATTAAGAAGAGAGAAAATAAAAATATACAAAGTTTTTAAAAACAATATAAGCTGCCATGAACTGCCATAAAAACCAAATTCAACGGATTCATCTTCAATTATTCGAGAGATATATTGTAAATATTATGTAGCAATTTTTGAAACGTAATTTTTAATACTTATTAAAAAGGAATCATAGAGTACAATGCAATGTATTCATTTTTTTTTTTTTTTTTTTGATAATGTAACAATTAACTACAATATATTTGCGAATAAATTTGAATAAATAAGGCATCTCACGTATTATGAGGCTTTTAAACGAATAATTATATTATCGAAATCTAATAAAACTAATTCTTTAATACCTCTACTTTCTTTGAAAATATAACCAGTGAAAAAGTTTTCAAGCTTTTTCATAATTCAGTTTATTTTAACTGGAAATTTGCCTTTTGAATTCCGATATTTTGTTTGATATAACATTTCGCGAGTGTTTACTTTTGAGTTACAGAGACGTCATATCTTCACATTCGGTGATATACGTTGCGTTTGTGTACCCACGTGCTTGTCGCGTTATGTGCGAGAACCCAGCGATGGCTTAAAATCTTTCTAACGCTGCTGTTGGGCGTTTTGCACTGAATTATGCATCGGGAAACTTGAAGCGTTTCAGTTTGTTTCCGCTGAAGAAACATTCTGAAATGTATGTCAAGTACTGAATGAACCATTGGGAGTGTCAACAGCGACATTAATTATTAATAATTATTAATTATTAATCTTTAATTCATATAATGTGAGCTATTGCTACTTGGTATTGATTTATTTGATTTATATATATATATGTATGTATAAATTAAGAGTAAAATAGCGTTAAAAAAAATTTAAGATAACTTGTAATGTAATTAGCTCTAGGACTTCAAATGTACATTTGATTATTTATTATAGTTTTGTCGTTGTTTTATTGGAGATTTATGTTATTTCTCACCTCACCCATTAAATTTGAGTGACTCAACATTTTCTTGTATGTATGACCGTAATTTTTAAATCAGATTTGTTTTCTTTTTTTTTCTTTACGATTAACGGTTTAAATTAGGATAAGTGATTTATATATAACAATTTAGTAAAAATCAATGCAGCTTTTAAAAGTTACAATAAATTAAATAAGAAATTTTTTAACTATCTTTGTCCTAATCTAAAATATTTCTATTCCGCTTTTATAAACATTTTAATATATATTAAAGAATATATTAATTCATTAATAATCAAATGGAAACAAAAATTATAACTATAGCTTTCTGACACACTAATAAAAATATCGAAGTATATGGATTTTATACTTTATTTTAATAAATTTACCCTCTGTAAAAATAAATAAATGTTAAATTATCAAACGATAAATTGGAAAGTACGAAGGAAAAAAAATTGGTGAACTCAAACGAGCATAGCAAATGGGTTAATACAAAGTATAATGTTTAATTTTAAAAAATATACATTAAAGATAATTTTGATCATTATATTCATATTAAATTTTTTCAAAATCGTTAAATAAAAAAAATAAAAAAAATTTATCAACGTGTTATGTAGTCAAAGATGGAAGCTCTGATGCTCTCAGGTTGGGTACGGTTAGATCTTGAACGCTAACAATCGATCCAAACTCTTATACGTCAAACATGAGCTTTGAATAGCCAAATCTAGGAGCGCCTGAGTTTCGGACTTTCACTATCATATATTGACAAATTATTATTCTTTTCATTTTTTTATAGCCGAGTCGGATATAACCTTGCGATGTGGTAGTAATCAAAGCGCATGAACATGAAGGATAAACAGTAGTTCTTGTGTCAAGCGGCAGAGGTAGGAATCGAATTTTGATCCTTTGGATCGAGAGTTCAGGGCTTTAACGTCAGAAGCACCGCACGGTATTTACACAAATTATAGGCCTATAACATACTTTTTTCGAATTTATTTTATCTCTTAAAAATATTTACTTAACTATTTATCCTAATTTTAAACGAATTAACGAATTTGAACAGAAAAATTTTTTGGAAAAATTTTTATGTAATAAACTTGTTAAAAAACGACGATCTATAGAATTATGAGAAAATTGATATTTTTTTTAGTTAAACGTCACTTATTTATCAACATATTTATTGTACTGCCTAAGAAAAAATATTTAAAAAAATATAACATGCATTGATTTTTATTCAAAATTGTAAATTACCTTTTGTTTACTAAAAATTGTATGGGAATTTTTCTGTCCAGTAAAAAATTTTCTATCTGCATTTAAAAATTACATAATAATTATAATTATTCGATGATATATATTAACGCTTGCACGAAATAATAATAATAATAATAATAATAATAATAATAATAATGTAAATGATATTTTCATTTCAGTAAAAAGATTCTAGAATATCTGTGAATTAAAAACGTGCCATCACTATGTTTTTTACATAATTATTGCTTTTAAAAATGAAGCACACTGACGTCATATTTCAATAGAAGTAAATATGAAAAAAATAGTAAAGCAGTCTTGAAAAAAAGTGAGTGAGTAAGAGAGAGAGAGAGAGAGAGAGAGAGAATAAAAAGCGAGATAAAGATAAAAAAGAGAGCAAAAGTTAGCGGGGCTCGTGAGATTTAGCAGGTACCAGTGGCCCGTGCACCGCGTAAGAAGGCGCGACCTTTAACGGCTTTTCAGACGACACGTGCACGAACCCTCCGCCGCGCGTTCAACCCCCCGCTGGTGATGCAAGCCTATGTGCGCGCACGCGTAATCGCACCGAGAGTCCTGTCTTTATGACTCGCGCGGCGTTTCCGCGCTTCGAAACGAGCCGCTCCTCCAACTCGCGCGTCTTCCAAGCGCTGGAGAGAGGGCCGCTCGCGTCGCCCTCTTCCCGGTTCTCGCGATTCCGAATGCGTTTGGCTTTGATCGATCTTGCCGCGCAGAGCGCTCGTTGTTGCACCCGCGGTCACTCTTTTGGCTCTTTCTTTCTCTCTCTCTCTCTCTCTCTCTCTCTCTCTCTCTCTCTCTCTCTCTCTCTCTCTTTCTCTCTCTGGCGGAGCTCATTGCGTATTCGGCGAGATTTAACGCGTTGAAACCTAAGAGCCCGTCGATAATTTTTTCGAAAGCGTGATATTTCGCATTGAAATTATCGCTCGAGTTAATCGCCGTACACCAATTTTATGGTATAATTACCGACCGCAATACCGATTTCCCTCTGATATTATGTAATTATAACCTGCAAAAATAATAAAATATATACAATAATAAACTCGCTTAATTTATCTAAAAAATTTATTTGTCCTTATAAAAGAAAATTATGTTATTGTGGGAATGTGTATTTAACAAACATACGATAAAAATAAAATTTTATGTGATTGGACTTGAAAGAATATTTTTAATATTCGGATAATAATTGGAGGACAAAGCTACGTAGAATTCGTTATCGTTACGTAAACACGGTGAAAATTGTTTTATAGAAATGTTAGGGTTCAAGGTTACGATATTGCGATTAGATATTTATTAACATCGCAATTACAGTTACAAGTATAAAGTCAACACGTAAACGTTGTACAATTGCAATAATTATGTCGTTCTTAAATTACGAACCCTTTTATAAGCCCGAAATAATATTTACCAATACTTTAATTGTACTAAGTCCAATTATTTAAAATAAAATTTAAAAAATTAAAATTTATTCATAAAAATCGCAATTGCATACATTAGCTATTTTTAAAATTAGATTATACGTAAATAAATATCTTACTTTAAAGCGATGAAGCAATCCACGTACTTATATATATATATATACATACACGTATAGTGATAAAAGTTTTTCGGGAAAACCCTATTACAAGCTGCTCTCTTTTTTGCCCGATTTATGTGCTATTTTTGTTTTCGAAAATTTCAAATCGTATTATGGTATGCGTAATTTAAAAAAAATTATTCATGTAAAATAAAAAAGTGAATAAATTATTTTATAAAATATTGGAAATTTTAATTTATAAAAGGATGATATTAAATTTGATTTTAATATTTTTAAATAAATTTAAAGAATTTTCGTTTCTAATAATTATATTTTATTTTATATGTATAAAAGTAATTAAGATTAAAATATTTATTAACAATTAATATTTTTCTAATAAAATATAATAATTTTTAAATTTAAAGAAAATAGCAAAAATTTAAAACGTAAAGAAAAATTCACGTTAGAAAAAAGATAAATAATTTGATTCACCGCATGCGTGAATTAAAGTTTTAACAACGGATAGCTCTCTTGACAATTTGATAAAGTAACAAGAGAGAAAAAAAAATATATATCTCGATGAATAAAACAAGTGAAATAAAAAATTAAGTAACGACACGAGCCGAAACAAGAGAAAAAATCCAGTATATGACATCATGGGCGTTTCTTTCTCGGAACATTCGAACGCGAACAAATAGCAAAAACGACAGAATAGAAGAATACGAGAAAAGGATAAAAAAAAAACATTGAACAAGCTCAAAATCCAAGCGGACACAGACAGTACGTCAAGGTGGGAATTTTTCGTCCACTGACACAATAATAATTGAATCGCGCGGTTCTTTAATAGGAGAAAAAAAAGAGGATATTTACGAGAAGGAGACACGCTAACGGTACCGCGCCGCGAAAAAATGAGTAAATCGAGGTCGTTAATTATTATTTATCCAGAAACTTATCGCTGACGAAGAAATTGCTGGACTTACTTTCTGTCCAGTCAGAGGTTCGATCGCAATACACCCTTTAGGTCGCCGAACACGCTAACGTAATATTATCGCCTCTTCGCCTCGCGTAGAAAGACGCGTCTCTTCGTTTTTGTATGTGTGTGTATGTGTGTGTGTGTGTGTGTGTGTGTGTGTGTGTATAGATCGATCGAAATTTCGCGTATTATTAGACCAGGCGATTCGTCCGTGCGAAAGTTCTCGAATAGACTTTTTTATAATCCAAAATCCCTTGAAATCGATGCCTCTTCGTTTTTGTTTCTTTGCTTTGCCTCGTTCTCTTTATTCCCGTTTAATTAATAAATTTTCTAATCGGCCGATAAGATCGCACTTTACGCCAGAAATTGTTAGAAAATTGGCGCTCGATTTAATCGAGAATCAAAATGACGAATGACCGCTGAATAGAATATGGCCAGGAGACACGTATATTAAAATCCTGACAGTGAAATATTAATTTTTTATTTGTCTTAAAAAAACTATTTTAATTGCCAAGATTTTTTGAATTCATATTTAAAAAAGTAACTGATGCTCGAACTATTCTTCTATGTACGCGCTTGTTTTATTTTTCTAAATACATCGGTACTGCTACTAAAATGCATAAATTAATGCAGATAAAAATATAACATTAATTTTTATTTTAAAAAAAGAACTAAATAACAAAATATAAAAATGGGTCACTATATTTAATTAAATTTATTTCCTCTCTAAAATGTTTAAACTTGAAAATTAGTAATACTATAAAATGTTACATTACTTCCATGCTTTTATTATTGTCAAATAAAAAAATAATAATAATTCTTTAATAAAAACACAATTTAACAGAATATGATTTTTTATTATTTTAAACATTTCTTCAACTTCAAAAAATCTTTGTTTGATGCAATTAAAATTTATGTAACTATATTTCTTTGCATTTAAATAGTTTTATAAAATTTTTATATTATGAAAACCAAATATATACGTACATTTTCAAAAAAATTTTCTAATAAATATTTTTATCAAATCTTTAATCACACAAAAATTTTAAATTCGTTTATTTTAATGAAATTACAATTCAGACAGTAAAAAATAAATAATTAATTTCAGATTAGAATATATTTAAATATAATGATTAATACGAGAATAAATGAATAAATAAGTTGTCTAGTAATGATGCGATAAAATCAAATCGATAATCCATGGACTATAGATATATATATATATATGTGTATGTATATGTGTGTGTATGAGTAATTTCAATTGAAATTTCCGAATTGCAATCGAATTCCAGGAAATGTGTAAACTCGATGCGGCAACTTTTATACTATAAAGCTCGCCCGAGTAAAATAATCGCATATACACAGGAGAAAGAAAGAGAGAGAGAGAGAGAGAGAAGAGAGAAGAGAGAGAGAGAGATAGATAGAGAGAGAGAGAAAGTGAAAGAGGGAAGAGCAGTCATAGGCTAAGTACGCGAAGGCTCGCGAACTTAACCTTCACCTCTCTAACCGTCTAATCGAGAAAGAGGGACTTGGCAAAGCGGTGCGCGCGCGTCCACTCGACCTTGCAAAGGGGGATTCCCCTCAAGAGGCTTTCTTTCCTTGCTCCTTCACCCTTTATTTCCTTTACGCGCCCGTACGTGCGGTTTCGTTCAGAGACACGCAGACACACGCAGACACACACACACACACACACACAGAGAAAAACGAGAGTATCACGGCGTAGCACCGGAGAATGACGGATGGCGTGAGCAAGAAAATTTCGCTTCTCCTCGACTAGGCCGTCGCGTGTCGTGAGAAATTGGCCGAAAGTCGCGCTCTCGCGTTCGTTCAAAGCTCCGCCGCCATGCCTAATTCAGTTATCCCTCTTTCCTCCCTCTTCACTTTCTCTCTCTCTCTCTCTCTCTCTCTCTCTTCCGTTCTATATATATATATATATATATATATATATATATATATACACGTAATCATTGAATCGGCACGCGCCAGCATTGCTCCACTGACTCACTCGGCTCCGCCTGCCCCGATAACCTTGTAGGCTTTCCGACACGATCAAGGGGTTAAAAGCTTCCTCTCTCCCACCTTTTGCGCAGTTACACATACACACACACAGTCTCTCTCTCTCTCTCTCTCTCACTCTTTATTACTCTTTTTAGACTGGTCTTGGTTTATTTGTCTTTTTTTTCTTTTTCGACTCGAACGAGACTTTTCAAAGGGTCGTCGCCAATAAAAGCGGCACGATTTAATAAAGTGAACGCGAGTGTGCATATAGACATATAAAGGCACAAAGCAGCCGCGGCTCGGTAAACGGATAACTCCTGCGGAGGGTGGGAGTGGAGGGACTTTTTTAACGATCATTCGAGGACGATGCGTCGACTGGTGGGAGGGAAAGAAGGCATTTATTACGAAAACTATTGTCGGAGTGCACGCTAACTGAGGATTACCAACGTACCTACGTAAAAATCGTGCGATAATTGAACGTTTTTTGATTTTACCGCACAGATTATCCGGAATTTTCCCCCGATAACGTTTATTATTTATACTTGGTTCTTTCGTTCTAAAAAGTAATTTTTACGCTATAAGTACAGTCCATCGATGTAAAAAAAAAAAAAAAAAAAAAAAAAAAAAAAAACTAAAAATATTTTAAAGACTTAAGAAAAATTCATTAAATCGATCGATTGATATAATAACTTAATGCATTTGAATAATTTTTCTTACACATTTTATAATACAAAATTTCAAGAAACGATATAACGATATCTTATTAATAAATTTAAAAATTTTTTTAAGATTTATCAAATTAAAATTATAAATTTTACTTATGAGTAATATATATTTTTGATGTTAGCTGACTATTTTAAAAAGGAACGATAATAGCTTAATAATATTTAGCGAAAGATTAAATTCAAGATGCGAAAATTAGTGAAATATATGCGCGTCTTCTTTATCATGAGAATAACTAGGATAAGCTACCTTGTCTACGAAGGCTGAGGTATGCGGCTTTATTACTTACGCGAAGGATATATGCCAAGTGCTAAGCTTTTGACATTGAAAAACTATTAATTGTGATATAATTACATAAATTATTTTATTAACGTTTCATGCGTATTTACGATAAATAATCCAATATTTAAATTTATCGAACCTTTCATCGTTTACGGCTTGTTTAAGTAAAAAAAAAAAAAACTTGATTCAAGATCCTGCCTTAATTTCAAACATTAAAACTAATCAAGTATGATTGTTTTAAAATCTTTATCATTTTTAACTCTACTGTATTATTAATAATATAGCCTTCTTTATATATAACATATATTCTAAGAAAAAATGTCACGATGACAAATAATTGATTTTATTACAAATTTCTTTCATTGTTTATCAAAATGCGGTAACAATTGCAAAATTATATCATGAAATTGCAATAGAGTCTAAAATTTATATTTTTAAGCATAATTAAAAAGAATAATTAAAGAAAGTGAATTGAAATTTTAAAGAAAGATAAGAATAGTTTTAATTATATCATAAAATATATGCCATAGTTAGTGAATATAAACTTAAATATAATGGATATCTTTATTCCGTAAATATGTAAAAAAAACTGATGAATACAATGTCTTATCAATATCTTACTAAATATTGCATGAAATTTAATTTCTACGTCTAACACGTTAATCATTTGCAGTTGCTATAATTGCGCGTTAAATATAAACTTATTCGCCAGTAAAAAAAGTTAAAACTCCGAAACAATAAAATCTAATTTTAGCTAAAATATATAAGTTAATTTAAAAGTTGCACCTTGTTCCACGAGTCTACTATAAGATTTGTTTTTGTTAGTTTTAAAAAATAACTCAAATTGAATTTTGCTAAAGTGGATTCACTTATTTTCAAATATACACATGTGTAAATTAAAATAATGAAAATTTTTAAAACGGTGACGTTAAATTATTTCGAACGAAGCGCAATAAATAAAGGAAAATTTTATAAATGTATAATGTGGACATGAAAAAACAGATTTTAACGAAGTATAAATTTTATAAGAGGTTTGAAAGTTTGGAGGAAAATTTATATAGCGAATAAACGAAATAAAGGTTAATGGAATCGTCAATATTTAATGTGTGTATTGCAGCGTGTAACGTATGACTAAGAAACAATTAACGTTACTAAATTTGAAATATCGAGCGATTTCCATTACTTCAAAACGACGAACAATGATGGACTATATAATTTCGATCGCGGCAAAGTATTGATAAACTTTTCGTGCAAATTAACATTCTATTCGTCGTTCAAGTTCACGATGATTTAATCAAGCGAGCCAGTTCTGCGCCACCCGCTCTGACCTTGAAGTGTCGTCGGAATGCAAGACACGGAAATTGATGCCGGATTTCGCGGAATAAGTTCCTATCCAAATGTTATATAGCAAAAATGTTATATAGCAAAGCACGACGCCACCGCCGCCGCAACGATTATAATGAACGATCACGAACGAGGGAAAATCGCTCTACCATCTGCTGTTACGTATTACGATGCATTCCCAACTTATTGCACGTTTACTTCTGTTGTTTTTTTCGATGCTACTTTCAAAACTTTGCCTTATCGGCTATGCGAGTTAATTTGTTGCCCCTGAAAATTATTCGCTTTCGGGGTTTATGTTATCGAAAATAGCACCGTCCAAATTGATCTTTATTATTATTATTAATCCAAGTATAATTTTTAAGCGCAAATTTATAAAAACTAAAATTGAATAAAGCCTTTAAAATTGATTTAATAAAAAAAAAAAACGAAAAAATAAAAGAATAATTTAGTACATCGATTATTTTTCTCCTTTGCATATGTAACACCAAGAATAAAACTACTGCCGTTGATTATTTTTACCGTTTAGATTCGATGCACTTTAACAAACGTTCAAAAATATTATATTTGGTAAAATTTAATAATAAATATTTTCGACAACAGGTCTTAGTTGTAATTCAGCGAATCTTCAATTTTATAGTACATTATCTAAACTTAATACGAGTATGTAAAAAAAAGATAAGACTCGCAAATCTGCTCTATAATTATCATCTGCGTAAAAAATATTTTAGTTACTTTTTACTTTGTTTTGCGGCAGATATTAGATTATTTACAGTGCCTGTGACTTTATACACACTGTTTTTTTAAAAATGAGCGACGGCATCTGTTAACTTTTCGCCAAACTATATAATGGTGAACAGATTCGTAAAACCTTCAATTAAAAAATTTTTTGTTCCCATTTTGATAAAACTTGCTTTCTATGTTAATCCAGGAAATATTCTATTGGAGTGCATCAAGTTTCTTCAAAATCTGTCCAGTAGTTTTTGCACGATGCGTGCACATACGGACATACAAATAAAAATTATAAAAATTGCTGATTTGGTCTCTATATCAATAGTTACCACGTTGAATAGTAAGTGGTAACCACGTAAAATAAGTACTTAATTAAAAAAAAAAAAATGTCATGTACAAACTCGATTCCGTTAAAATTATAGTATATACTTATGTAAACGTATAATTAATTAATAAACTCTAATTATACAATGCATTGGGAATGATGAAAAATGTTTTTCTTCCACCAGGGATGATATTTAATTCCAAGAAATGAAAGTGCACTATTTATCGCGAGTATGAAAAAAATGTCAATTATCGTAGAAGTGACCGTTAATGTCTCACATTACTTTAATAAATCTAATTGAAATTATTTTTTTAAAATAATTACAAAAATGAATGCTAAAATGCGTTACTTATTGTTAAAAAAAAAATGAATTTGCGAAAAATATTTATGAAATAATTATGGTTTATAAAAAAAAAAAAAAAAAAAAAAAAATAATAATAATAATAATAATAATAATAACAATAATAATAATAGTAATAATATCGCACAAAGGAATTTCAATCGACGGTCACTCGACATTCGTAAAAAGTCACGACGGATCGGGAAATGAGCTGTCCGGTGACGGTTCCAAAGTCTGACCGTAACGAGCTCGCGTCACTTCAGCACGCTTTCTCTCTCTCTCTCTCTCTCTCTCTCTCTCTTGGGTCGGGATTGGAGAGAGCGCATCTGCATAATATACACATCGCGGCAAATTAGTCAAACGATCTATCATCCGCCGTCTTCTCGCGAAGAGGAAAATATCATGCGCGCTTGCTCTGGGATAGAATTTTCAAGAAGCGAGCGGAAATCTTGCGACTATATATATATTTTTCTCTCGCATTCTAAATAGAAAGGTAAAGTTCGTATAGGAACGAACGAATCGAATGGTCGGAGGTGTTTCTTTGAAATACGGAAAATTATGTCGACTTGCTCGGCTAAGGGAATTACTTTTGTATCACCGAGTAGCTGGGTGAATTCTGCTATTCTGCTCGAAATGCTGATTTTTATTTAAAAAATGATACACGTATTTTCATCATTTTTATCGTTGTAATTCATATGTAAAAAGAAAAAAAAATGGATCAATGATAAATAAAATTAGTAATTATCGGTAATTTTACCTTTTTTTCAATAAAAATTGAATTGTGAATACCTCTTATTTTTTTTTTTTTTTTTTTTTTTTTTTTTTTTTCTATATGCGATCGTTTTTATATGAAATTTATTTTTGCTTGATGTAATAATTAGGTCAAATGCAATAAATAATGTTTAGCTTATAATAAAACAACTTCTATATCTATATCTCTACAACATTTTTTAATTATTTATTCAAACTCAATTACTGTTCGTTATAAGAATCACAGCGAATGTACTGAACTAATTTAAAGTACCAACCTAATAATTAATTATAATAAGGATTATTGGAAAAAGTTATTTCTTACTAAAATACATTGTAATGACGTCAACGTTTAGTGAAGATAAGTATTAAAGATTTATTTTTAGAAAATATTCACTTACAACTATCTATTTGAAACTCTTTAGCTAAATACACGTTGAAGTTAAAAGGGTACCTGAATTTTATATTTTTGATTTTAGAAAATTAAAAATATGTTTGTAAATATAATTAATTTTACACACACACACGCACACACACACACACACGCGCGCGCGCACGCACACACACACACATACATATATACTAACAGTTAAAAGATAATTAAACTATTAAAAGCATGCAATTTCACGTTTATTGTATTTTTATTTGTTACTATTATTATAAATTTAATTGAATCTGTATTTGTATTGCACAAAAGACTATTTAAAACAGAGTTAGATTCGCGTATGTTAATTTCGCATATATATATATATATATATATATATTATAAATCAAAAGAAATTTATAATTTCGATGATATTTGAATAAAAGTTTTCATAAGAAAACTTGAAACGAAATTTCGAATGAATTTCCATTGAATTATCGAGAGCGAAAGAGCAAGAAAGTAAAAACAATAATAAAGTCAGCCTGACAAAGTTTCTAGAAGTAAAAAAGACGCCATTTATTTTTATGACTTTTGCGCATATGTTTGGCGTCTTTTCGACGCCTCGATTTTCTACGCTCGTAAAGTTGCTAGAAGAACCCGGAAATTCTTTAAAAAGAAAAAAATAAATAAATAAATAAAAAAGAAGTAAAAAAGGCCGCCGATTGCGCGGGCGCACTAGCGTGTATATAGAAACGCGAGAAGAAGCAAGAAGAGCGAGGGGGAAAAACGCGAGATGAAGAAAGGAGAAAAGAGTTTAGCGCTCGAGCATCGCGAAAACGCGCTCTTCAAAAATAGCGCGCGCGCATAACCGTGATATCTCTCTCTCTCTCTCTCTCTTCTCTTGCGCACATGCAATAACCGACACACACGCACGCGCGCGCGCACTGTGCTCATAAGAGAGCTCAGCTAGTTCGCTGCTGTTTTTTCCTCTCTCGTTCCTTCTCCTGCGCGGCGCTCTCGAATCGCCGTATGTTTTATTACACCACGGATTTATGTTTTCGCTTTGCTTTGATAACGACAGCGAACCGCTCGGCTGAACTGACACTGCTAAAACTAAAACGTGCACGGTCAATCGTCAAATTCTTTTTTTTTTTTTTATTTATTTGGCGCTATCGACCTTTTGATCGATGAAATACCGATTTACTTTTAGTTCGTTTGAAGAAAAGAGAGAGGAAACGACGAAGAGAGAAATCATTCAATTACTTCAGTAAATAAGTCAATTTAACGTGGATTTAATTATACCTCTGTTTACTTTTAATGTATAGCCAGCGCGTGTTTGACATTGGCCTTTTAATTAATTTAATTTATTTTCCTATTTTTAATTGATTCTTTTTAATATCTCATTTCGTTTAACTTTCATCGAGAGAAATTAATAACATTCTGATGTTAAAACGGTATAAAATGCAAAACTTTTATAAAATTCTGATGATACATAAATGAGATGAAGTGGAATAGAAAAGATTGCTATATAAGTTATATGTAATAAGATGTATATAATTTGTAAAAAAGTTTTTTAACTAGACGAACGCTTTCTCAAAACAAATAAATTTTAAAAAAAGTATGAAATTGAAAAGCGAATCTGCTTCTAAAAAATTAATTATTCAATTCGAAATTTGATAAAAGTAAATCCCATGTAAATTTCACTTTAAATTTTATAATATCAATTCTAAATAAAAAAATTTTATAAATGAAATTCACAATATTATTATAAACAAATGAAAGCAAACAATTTTATCAAAAAATCTTGAAAAAATATTGAATTTCATGTTATTATAAAAAAGTTATAAAATTTCTTTCGTGACGCAAATAATAAATTCGACAATGTTCTACATACAACTCTTTGTTATTCGTCATTCTCGTTTAAGAGATCAACTTAATTCTTTTTAACGTTTTTCAATTTAACTATTATCAATCAAGGTATTTCTAAAATTAATATTTTGAAAATTCTAAAGACCTATGTATTTTTTACTATTATTTATAATGAAAAAGAATCATAAAACTTATAAGCTACATTAGAATAAATAAATTATTTTTTTAATAAAACTATTTTTATTGTCGTAAAGTTTATAAGGTTTTTTTTTTTATAGTTACTATAAAAAATATTGTAATTAATTAATTAATTTTAACAATGCTATTGAAAAAAATAATTTAAAAATTTTGTTATCTTTTGTTATTTACAAAAGCTTTTCTTTTAACTTTTAATTAATGTTTATCAAGTTATCACAGCAATTTTAATTTATTAAAAATAAAAATTACACTCTATATTATCAAAAACCTACTAAATTAATTAATTAAGATGTATTTCAATTCTGCAACAATATTAAAAATTAAATAATGTAGGTTGATTTTTTATTTTGATTATTACGAAATGCATATGCACTGTTTAAATGATTCTGGGTGTTTCGAGAAAAAAAAACATTGCCTTAAAGTAAAATAAATGTCGCTTTAAATGTATCGCTACTGTATATAATTGTAAAAAAAAAGTTCGATAAAAAAATAATTTTTATTATTCGAAATAAATCTTACTAATGCATGCAAAACATTGTTTATAAATAAAGTCGATATGAAAAATAATTTCGCTTATTCAACACGAAATTATTTATTTATGGAGTTAAAAAAAGTATTAACTTGTATAATAAATCGATAATAAATGAAATTTATATAAAAATCATTAATAATAGTTCGCTAATGCGTAAATAATATTATTATTGATCTCTTATAAGATGTTTTGTCTCTAAAAAAACTTTTGATGAGAAAAATGTGCGATAAGAAAAAAAATGGAAAAGATCAATCGGAAATTGAAATAATTTAATGTCAATTAGTCAACAAAAAGTGATATAAATTAAAATTGTCGCATTAAATGCAGCAGCAGCAAGATACAGCAACAAAACTGGAGCACGCAGTTACACATCATAAAATACATCCTTTGTTCTTCCGTCAGATCGCCGAGCTCTTTCTAGAAATAATCATACTCGCGGAATGGAGCAACAGCGGCACCAGCAACGACATACGCAACGGGCGCAAGGGTATGTGTGAAGAAACAAGTATACCCGAGTGGGGTACGAATTCTACCTTCCGGCGCGGACTATATGTGTCAAGAGATGGGATAGAGAAAGAAAAAAAGCGAGTCTGATCCACGCAGCCTCGGATCGAAGCTGCTGCAGGAATCACAACAACGGGGAAAGAGAGAAAAAGAGGGTTGCCGGGCAGCAGCCACGGGGCCGCGTCCAAAGGGAGAAGAAGCAGCGGGCTAGGAGAAAAGAGAGAGAGAGAGAGAGAGAGAGAGAAAGAGAGAGAGAGAGGGGCGAACGAGCGAACGAGCGAACGAGCGAGGAGGAATGGAAGCTATAAAAGTAGGGCAGTAGTGCGGTGGTGCAATCAATAGAGACTAGCTCATGGTGGGGGATCAAGCTACACGCGCCGGAAATTCGGCAGTGCGGGGGGAAGGTGACGGAGATAGGGACTAAAAACGAGGGACTAGCAGATGCAGATAAAGATAAAGAGAGAAGAGGGAGCGAAAGGCAAAGAAATGACACGTGACGCGATGCGCTCTGCTGTCAGAGGGACCTCCTACCACACTAGGGGTAGTAGGTTGAGACCGGAAATGCATTAAGATGCCCTCCAAAATCCATTTCGTACACTCGACCCTTACCTTGTTTAAACACTTTGGCTCTCTTTCTTCCTATCCTTGAAAATCGATTTTGTAGACGCGGTACACCACGTGCCCACACTCGCACACTTGCGTACACAGATAAATACCAAAGAAAAAGACTTCTTTATATACCGTTTTTTTTTCCATTATCGCTATTTTATTATTTCTTAACTAATTGCTTTTTTACATTATTTTTGATAAACTTTTAAGCTGCGATTTCTTCTCATGAAAATCCATTGTTTATTCAAGTTTATAAAATCTTGCAGGTCGATGTAAATCAGTGACACTCTTTTTGTTTAAACTCATTAAGATGATATTTTACAATATTTTTATTTAAATATTTAAAAAAACAAATGTTTTTAAATAATTTTCAAATATATATAAAATTATATTTTTCTATAAACCATTGTAGAATGCTTTATTAAATTAGATAAATTTCTATTTTTTCTGTATACTCTTTTTTATATAAAAAATTTTAAATTTATCATTAATATAAATACATAATTTGTTTATTAATAATTATTAAAAAGCCTATTTTGAAAAAAAAAAAAAAAAAAAAAAAACAAAGTTTAATTTAAAATTTATTTTATAAATTGAATTTGCATTGTTGAGTTAGAAAATTTGTATGCATTGAATTTTGATAATTATGACACTTGATTAAAAATATGAAAACATATTTGAATATTCCAGTAAAGATTTCAAGTATAAAACTTTTTACATAACAAAATAAAATTATTTTGTTATAAAATACAAATGAAATTTAAAAATTTTCAAATTAAGTGGTACAGCAATATTGAAAATATGTGTCAATATTAATTAAACGAGTATTACTTGATACAGATATCTTAAAAATAAAAATATAAGTGTGTAGATAATTGCAAGCAACCATTAAAGATCTTGCTCATTTGATTCAAAAGCAAAGTCACTAGAAGAATTAACAAGAAAAATAGAAAAACATTGAAAAAGTGAGGTTATATATAACAGTTTGAGAATATTATGCAAACAATTGGAAGAAAAAAACAATAAACTAAAAAGTCAGATGAGTAGTTGAAGCCTATTTTTTGTTAATTTTCATGATCGGAACGACTGGCTCAAGGAAATTCGATACTTGGCAAATCTCCCTCGAGATCAGTTCGAAACAAATATTTAGACAAAGATAGAAGAGGAAGAGCAGTGGATAAAGGTGAAATTTGCTCAGACTATAAACGCAACATTAAGGAAAAGCAAATTTTATAATTGCTCTTGAAAAAATGATGTTGTAATTGACAAACACAGCCTGATAACAGACCAGCGAAAGATTTTGATGAAACGGCTCTGATTTTTCATCAATCGTGTCACCGTATTTCCTGGCCATTGAAAAACTTATAATACAAAGAAGTCAGTCTTTTTCCGAAAGGTGTTTTCTCATTTGTCGACCGGCGCTCGCTCAATTTTCTCATGCAGAAAACAGTACTCACCTATATCCTAAATTTAGCGCACGTCGCGCGCTGCTGCACCACCATTTCACTCGATTATTTTCACTGCACGCGCACTCGCGAACTCGCGGCCCAGTCGCGGCGGCGAGTTGCCCGAATTTTCGTGTTTGCACTCTTGGGCAGCTATCTCTTTCTCTCGCTCTTTCTTTTTTCCTTCGTGCGCGCGCACACTACTGAACTCACGTATGATTTTCGGAGCACACGATAGAAAAAAAAAGCCAAAGGAAATAGTACATTGCGTTAATGATGAAATAAACAACGGATATAAGAGCACAAATATCGCAAATATATTTTTTTGTATAAAATTTCGACTGACAACTAAACTTCGTATATTTTTAGAGAAAATGCAGAGACAACAACAGCAACATACGACGTCGACTGCTGAGACGCCAACTACTTGCAAGTCTATCTGCCGGCGAACTTTAGCACTAATCATTCGATCGAAACCCCTTTACTTATCATCTAAAATTATTCATTTTATACAACAAACACTTTTTTTAACTATTAAATGCTGTTAATAATATATTTTCAGTTTCTAATTTATATTGATTAAGTTGTTTTTTTATCATAACATAATTAACATAATAGAAAAAAAAATTTCATTTGAATATTTTTTTTTAAATTTCCATATTCATTCCCTCGATATTACGATAAAATGCTAAAAATGATGATTCCATTAAGTGGCACGATTCAATTTTCAAAAACTGCATGTAATATCTATTAACTATCATAACTTGTAGTTTTAAAAATGAAAAATACTTGGCGCTTATGTGCAGCAGCATGTGCGGGTGGTGATGAATTTGCTGCGTTATTCTAACTATTTTATTATCATTTGTTGATAATCCTCGCACTTACAATATAGTAGCAATTGTAATCGTATTCGTAAGCGTATCTCAGATGTATGCATATAGCATTCAACAGCCGAAAGTATCTTTTTGTTCTTCGCGCTATTGCGATAATGATATCAGTGTATCTCTAAAATGTTATGCTAGACGCTAATATTATAGAGCTATATGGTTATGCATGTACAAGTGAATTTTGCGAAAGAGAAATTAGTTCTTCAACTGACTACTCAAAGCGTTACTGTCTAGTTTACCAGGTGTAACGCGCATGCCTGCATTATGTGCGCACAATTTTTACGCGCGCATTATTCAAAATAATTAGAAAAATTAATTTTTGTAAAAAAATGTTTAAAATATTTAAAAAAAAAAAAAAAATATTTCCAGATATAAAAAATTATTTTCTACATTATTCCTATGAAAATGATAAACATACAAGACTAAAAATGAATATAAAATATATTAAATAAATGTAAAAATATATAAAAAAGTAATATCCAGTAAAGCAATATCTAGTACAGTGTACGTACATTTCATTAAGAAAAGTTGATTCATAGTTAAAATAATAAAAAATAATTTATTGCAAGTAATCTTCCATTGCAATATTTATAGTATTCATAATTTTATTCTTTTAATATTTTTCTCCTATTCATGCATCACATGTAACAAATATTATAATTTTTCTAGATATAATTATATTAAAAAATGCTATTTATACTGGTAATTTTATTATAGGCTTTAAGTGATTTTTTATTTAAATAAATACAAAAACATCGATCAGTTAATTTTCTTAGTGACAATAGGTTTTCAAAAAAATCATTTGCTGTAATTACATCAGTCAATTTAAATAACTCTTCTTTAGTTGCATTTGTTTGTAACAAAACAAATATTCTCTATGTCGTCAATAATTATGTCAGTAAATTCATTTTTGTATGCGTTCCTTATGACTTTATTTTATTATTTCTTAAAATCACTTAAAATTAAACTCTTATTAACTGCATGATCTGATGCTCTATAGTCAGCAATATTATCAATAGTATTGTTCATTTTTACAGAATTTTTAAAAAATCTTGTCTTATCTAAAACAGTTTTATTTTTTATTTTTTCGCTTTTAAATACGATTTTGAATCCTTTCTTATTGATTTCTCAGACATTTTGTTATTCTTTCTAGTTATTTTACGTCCATTGTCTCTATTAAGGACCTTATTCATTTGAGTTTTTAATTTTTAATAGTTGAACAAATCATAGCTTAAAAAAATAAGTAAAATTTTAATATACGTGTATAGAAAGTAGAGCTTTAATAGGATGAACGATACTATTAAATGTGAAATTCAATTCGCCAAAATTTGCAACTCACTTTCGATAATGTTTAACCAAAAAGATATTAATCATAATCTTCAGATTTCTATTTCCTTACTTTGCAGAGTTTACTTGTGCGTGCTAAGACGAAATCGTGGATTGCTTAACCCCGTACATATTAAGTCTTTTAGAAACTTTTTGGAGGCGAACTCAGAACTATTATCTATGATAAGATACTGAAGGAAAATTCATCGATTTATTAAATGCTGAACAAGTTCAAATGTCTGTAACTCATTTCTTGTGTTGATATTATATTGGGCATAGTTTTTTAACAGTTCTTCAAATATAATGACATCCTGAAATCGCGCTTAATCCTTAATATAATAACAAAAAAAAACTTTTATACCGATTAAATATATGTTTTTTGTTTACTAATGCGCAAAAAACGGATTTTACCAAGGTACGCTTCTTTAGTGGCATTATAGAATATAATATTTGATCTCTCGAAGTATATAATTTAACTTTTATAAAATTAAACTTGTTATTTTTTACTCAGATTCTTTTAATTTGTAATCATTGTATATTACAAATTCTTAGAGGAAGTTTTGAAATGTAAAAGTAATAATTTAAGTTACGTGTAAAAAAGCATCATCTTCTTCGACTGATTTGGGGTTTCTCTGTTTTTTTCGTTTGTTGTAGTAATTATTGGAAAAAGAGATAAGCCAAAGAAACTATTTTTGGCACATATGAACCATAAATCAATAGCATAATTGTACTGAAACAGTACGGAACCGCTTAGAAACAATATTGAAACTGCCTCATCATACATGTCTATCTTATTTAAACGCACCCCCTCTCATTTTTTCTACCAATGAAAAAGAACATTTTAATTTTTAAAAGAAATAGAAATAAAATTTTCATATACTTTATACAATTTCAATGCAAAAAATTAAAATTATAAATATATATGTATATTTAATTTTCTTATAATTTTCCTCGACTGCTTGTAATTTCTTCAGTGATTTTTGATAGTACCATATAAAGCTATGTACGAGGGCAGTCCCAAAAGTACCCGACCCGACAAAGAAAACAGTAAAAAAATTGCAAAAATGTTTTTTATTTTTCAACATATTCTCCTTTCAGTTCGATAAACTTTTCCCAACGATGTTCAATAGCTTCGATACCCGCTTTATAGTAGGAACCGTCAAGCTCCTCAAAATACCTATTAACCGCAGACTCTACCTCTTCATTGTTGGCAAATCTTTTGCCGCCGAGCCATTTTTTCAAATTCGGAAAAAGAAAATAATCCGAGGGAGCCAGATCTGGCGAATAGGGTGCGTGAGGAAGCAATTCGAACTTCAACTCATTGATTTTAGCCATCGCAATGACGCACGTGTGGACTGGTGCGTTGTCGTGATGAAACAACACTTTTTTTTTCGTCAGATGGGGCCGTTTTTTCTTGATTTCATCACTCAAACGCTGCAATAAAGCCGCATAATATGTGCCGTTGATTGTTTTTCTTTTTTCGAGATCATCAATAAATATTATTCCACGCGCATCCCAGAAAACGGATGCCATGGCTGAACTTGCCAGCTGACTGAACTGTCTTTGCTTTCTTTGGAGCCGGTTCTCCCTTTTTAGTCCACTGCTTTGACTGCTCCTTAGTCTCAGGTGTAAAATGATGGACCCATGTTTCGTCCATGGTTATGAATCGATGCAAAAACTCGGCTTTATTGCTGCGAAACATTGTCAAACACTCGATGGAAACATCCTCACGTTGTTGTTTGTGCTCCATTGTGAGCAAACGCGGCACCCATCTTGCGCACAGCTTTCTCATGTCCAAATTTTCGGTCAAAATGCGATGCACAGCACTTTTTGAAATGTCTGCTATCTCGCGCACTTTTAGTCGACGGTCATCCAATACCATTTTATGGATTTTCTTCACATTTTCTGACGTAGTGACCTCACTTGGTCGACCAAGATATAACCGAAAAAAATATAAATTATTGCACGATTATTTTTTGAAAAAATATTGATGACAAATCTACTAACAATTACAATAATAATACAAAATAGAATAATCAATCTTTGGGGCTCCGAGCTAAGGCATAATAGTACTTAAGATAAAACTAATTATTAAAAATAGAATATGCCATTCGATTTAATTAAAAAGTAATTATTTTAAGTAGTTCTTGTTTGAGCAATGTATTACAATATAATTTATACTTAAAATATTTTTTATAATTATTTTAAGATTAGTAATAATTAAAAATGAGAAAGAAACTCATTGTTTTAACAGTAATTTTTCTCATATTATTTATTGTTATCCATTTCAGAACTATCATTAGTTTTTACAAAAAATAAATTTACAAAAATTAGTTTATAGAAATTATTTTTTCAACTTTCTCCAAAGTTTGGTGCCATATACTTTTTTCAAAAGTAAGTTAATTTTAACTTATTCCTTGTAATCAATTGGACATGGACATTGATAATTTATATCATAATTTATATATAATTTTTAATTATAATTTTCAAATAATAAATACCAATGAAATTTGCTTCGGTAATAATACAGCATAGGTTATTTTATCTAATATATAGAATAGATAATTGGCTTAAATTATTTTAAAAATTTTTTTACTGTTGCTTCCTTTCAAATTAATATAATAACAATTATCGATATAACATCTATTTTATATTTTATCAATTTTTAATGTGCGAAGAATAAATTAATTACTTAAGTTCTGAATTATCAACAATTTTACAAACGATTAATAGTTATATTATATAATAAAAATATGATAACATATGGATAATCTATTAAGGGGAGGTTCTCATCAAGCACGACCAAAAAATTGATTTTTTTTTTTTTTTGCTTAAAAAGTTGGCAAATGTCTCGTAGAATACGCTCGTGAAACCCGTTTTGCCGAATTCAATTTATTTTTAAAGTTATAGTCAAAAAACCGAAGTCGTCTTTTTACGTACTAAATCGCGTACTAAAACTTTAAACGCGTTTTTCTCGAAACCATGTTTTTTGAGACGGGCGGCAAGATATCTCAAAAACTATTATAGATATCGAGATGAATTTTTTATTTTGAAGGTAATTAAATTTGCTGGATCTTGACTTAAAATCATAATTTTACAATGATTATTTTTATTGTTATTGCACTTTTTAGAGCAAAAAAAAGTGCAAAAAAATATTTTTTTTTTGCAAGTCCGCCATTTTGTTAATTTTTAACTTTTCTTCGTGATTTTAGTTCAAGATCCAGCAAATATCTTCTAGTTTATAACAAACTTTGATTTTTTTATTTCAGACAAAAATTGGGTGAGTTACCTTGCCGCCCGTGGAGGTGTCTTTTTTTTCGATGACTATTTTTCAATGCATATAACTAATAAACTATTCGGTATTTTGGTTCAAAAAAATTTGTAAAAGTAGTTAATAACATACTTAATAAGTACCAAAAAACTTGACTACTTTATTTATTTCCTTCCATGAGGAAAAAAATCGCGAAAATTACGTAATTTTTGGGTCGCTAGATGAGAACCTCCCCTTAACTCAACATTAATCTTTATATTTTGAATTAAAAGAGGTAGATTATCTCTTGGGGTCTTGAAGTTATCGTGAAACTCGGAATAAATTTATAAGAGGATATTTAATCAGTAAGTGCGGTGCAACGAATGTAAAAATAATAAGTATGTACTCAGGCAAGGGAGGGGAGGAGGGGGGAAGTAAAGGAGAGAAAAAAAAGAGAGTTATTCTTGAAGCATACGTGTACTCATAAGTGTATACACATGTACACCACATAAACGTAAGATGGGGGAAGTAAGTCGAGTTTTGTCCGTTGTTTGAACATCGTGTGTGAACATCCGCCGCGACGAGGAGACGCGACCTTGAGCTTAACCACCGAGGCGTGTCCTTGTCGAAGCGAGGATAACGAGGTCGATCGTAGAGAACGAGCCCCGACCTAACCTATTCTAGGCTATGTCTCGCACCTGTATTGACAGACAAAGCCTAGGAGAGGCTAAATCATGTCGCTCGATAATTCTTATTCTTCTTATTCTTCTTTCTTCTTCTTCTTTTTCTTCTTCTTCTTCTTCTTCTTCTTCTTCTTCTTCCCTTTATCTTAATTATTTTTCTTTCAATTTCCCTCGATTGCTCATCCGACTTTGTTCACATCACTATATGCTCCTTTTTATTTTTCTGCATCTTGGGTAAGGAAACTGAAAACGGAATATCTGTATCAGAAACGATGAAAAATAATTGCTATTCTTAAAATAAATCAAGCAATTTAATATATAAAAATATTGAAAAATTTTCAACCGCCGAAATTATTCTGGAAATTTAGATAAGGTACTTGTTTTTTACTAACTTTATCTTACTTAAAAATGTCGTTACTAATCCTATTTTATTTAATTTATTGATATTTTTATTCATGAAAAATTAATATTTTCTCGAGTATTGGTATTTATTAATAAATACCTACATATCCTTGTTGTTTTATTAGAATTTTTATATTTAACAAATTTTAGTTCACATCAGTGATCATTATTATTGAAACTACGTGTAGATGCAAATAAAAAAGTAATCCTATTACAAAAATGAATAAAAACTATTTCAATTTATTTAAATATCTTGCTTAATGTAAATTCAATAATTTTTAAAATTTAAACTAACACTGATGCTGCTATGATGTAGCTTAATAATAGGTTGAATGTTTAATCAATAACCTAAAATAATTATAGGTTGGGATATGATTTTAAAAGTCGACTAAATTTTATCAATTTGAATTATTAAATTGTTCAAAAAATATGATCGTTTTTTAAAATAGGTGAGAATACTATCCTTAATAATATTTTGCTAAACATAGATTTCAAATAAAATTATTCGAATTTAATTATTAACACATACAAAAATACAAAATATTCTCGATGAAAAGTTACTAAAAAAAGGAAAACATGAAACCATAAAAGTTAAAATTTAATGAATAGACATACCCAGGCTTGTTGCAAAACAAAATAATTGGTCGAGGTAATAAACGTAAGTGAGAATGATGAAAGATAAAAGCTAAATTTTGAATTTATACGGATAGCCGATGAATGAAATAATTTTCTTGAATTATCATCGCACGATCTCAAAATCAAGTGAAACGTTTTTTATTCAATTCATAATGTATTTATAAATACTTTAACTTATTTGCTTAGCAACGTCCTGGATGATTTAAAAAATTGCTCAATGCCTCGACTTTTATTACGTGGAAACTTAATTTTTGAAATTGAATAAATATTCCAATATCATTAACATAGTTATTAATTCAAAGTTAAATAACAACCAATGACGACTTTGGTCATCTGCGCACCAGCAGTTGCAAAAGAAAATTCCTCGTCACAATGATTTAAGAAGTTAATGAGAAACGGCTACAATTACGAAGAAGAAAAACGTTGAATAAGAAGGAAAAAAAGGAAGAAAAAAAAGCGTAGCTAGAAAAAAGCAAAAAACGTTATTGCGAAAGAGCGACCAAACGACGTTTGCTGAATATCACACGTCCTTGCTGCGCGTTAAAAATACCACACACTTTCGAATGGATCGAGCTCGGGGAACGTAAACCAAAAAAAAAGAAGGCGAAGAGAAGGCGAGGAGACAATATAAATCGAGCCTACGTGGAATCGCGAGGCGAGTCCTCCGTCGATTTTTTTTTATCCGGCTCTCCTCGCTTGAGATGGATTCGACGGTGCGAATGCGATTTTGGCTCGTCCTTTCCCCGCTCGCCTGCGCTTAAAAACCGTCTCGAGAGAGAGAGAGAGAGAGAGAGAGAGAGAGCCTGGTGTCACGGCTAAAAATAGTCGAGGCAGGTAAACCTCTCGTCGAAAAAGTCGAAAAGAACCCGCTCGGTCCGCGGAATTGCACAAGCGAGCGCGCGTCATTTGGTATTCAAATCTCTCGTACACCGGCCGAGGAAGGAGCCCAAGAGGACGATCGCTCGTGCGCCCGTTGAACTCTCCAAGGTGTGGAATCTCCCTCTTCTTCTAAACCTTCTCTCCGCTCTGTTTCTCTTTTTATCTCACTCCAGCTTCTTTTGTCGGCTAATTAAAAAATCCTTTTTTTATATCCTCATTATTTAGATAGTAGTAGTCTGCGATTTTTCTCGAGATCGTCGATCGGAGCCTTGCTCCTCGATTCCTTTGACGTCGCAAATTAAACTTTAACGAGCTCGAGCGCCCTTCGAGAATTTCACGTAATTAATCGTTGAATTTTTAGAGACATAGCTTCGGCGATCGAGGACAATAACGGAGATCAAAATCGCGTACGTACAGTATCGAGAAACTTGTAGCGCTCGAATCGAGGCAGCATACATGCGCGAGACACTTTCTACTTCGCTTTCTCTTCGGAATAATTCGAGTCTGTGGCTCCGTGGCAAGACGTTGATCGAGCAACGGACGTACGTAAATTTTATAGTTACATACGCAAAACAAGCGAAAGACCGTCGCTCCTCTCGGCTCCGCTCACTGCAAAACTCACTTAGACTCGAACCGATTTTTCCCATCGGTGCACTCGCGCGACTCCTCGACGACACTTCCAACGACGCGGGAATTCTCCGCGACAGGTGGACGATCCACGGCTGGCGAGGCACTGCAGGCCCTCGAGTGGCCAGCGATCGCGATGCCGAGGCTCCGATCGACGAGGAAAAAGAGGAGGACGCGGTGGAGGAGGAGGTGGAGGAAAGAGATACTCGCGCGAGTATGAGTAAGGCAGTCTGTCGAGCAACCTGTGCACCCGCTAACTGAGAGGCGACGAGCCTCGTCGTGGCGGCAATCTCGAAGCCAGCCACGCGAAAGAATGAAGGAAAGAGTGAGGGAGAAAGAAAGAAAGAAAGAAAGAGATAGATAGATAGAGAGAAAGAGAGAGAGAGAGAGAGAGAGAGCAGTGGCGGGAGAGAAGCCAACGACGGCGGCGACGGCGGTGGCGGCGGCAGCGAAGGTGTGCGTGCCACAGCCCGACGATGCAATACGCACGCAGCTGTGTTTGTGTATCCGTTATACGTGTATAATACCTTGAATGGCCGCTCTTGAGCTCTCGACGGATACCTGCGGCTTTCGTGTGCTTGCATTTGAAAAAGAGGACCGGTACCGCGTTCGGATTTAAAATATTAAAAGCGAGAGAAATCATTTCATTCCGCTTCTTATAATTCTAACATCTGTTTATATTTCAGAGTCGATTTTTTGCTTCAATTTTTCACTTATAAGCATATTCAATAACAGTTATTTGTGATTTAAATTAAATTTTTCTAAATTTACTTTGCATTTATTTTTAAAATACAAAAATATAAAAGTGGTTTGATGTGAGAGTTTTTTTTGGGCTCGTTACTTTTTTTTTGAAATCATAAAAATTTATGCACGCGCACAACGTATACGTAATTATATCGTTATTATAAAAACTATTCAATTTTACTTATCAACAGATAAAATTTCGTTAAATATTTTCTACAATTTTAATAAGCATCTGTTGCGTTTTATACGAAACCAGCGATTTATTATAATAGATTGACGTACATTTCATTGGGCTTACAACTACCTTGATGCATGATAATTTTATTTTACATACTTGCAAGTTCAGCCTTTCGTCCTACTTGAGAGATCATTTATTTAACAAGATAAAGTGCATTGCAGGAAAATTACACTTTTTATATACATATATTTTCAAGTGTTTATATATAAAATATTAAAATTTTCCAACTACGAGAACCATCGGAATATTTTGTTAGATATTGGAAATAGCAATGGAAATGTTTCGATTTGAGAAAATGTTCAATCTGATTTAAAATATTGTATTGTGAAAAAGAAAATTTTTTTAATATGCAAAAAACTGATCGTACAATATAGGAATATGTACACAGAAAATATGCTACAGTTTTATCTATATTAATTTAATTTAAAAATAAAATTATATAAAGTGCATTAACTATGAGAGTATTAAAAGCTATTTCAATTCATGAGGTAAGTCGAAGCGAACACGCATACCAGGTTTTCTCAACATTAAAATTGCGGTCGTGTTGACTTCACGTTGACCTCCGGGGAAAGTTCTCGCGAGAAATCGCGTAACAACCGCGATTTTTCTCTCTTTCATACACGAAAAATACTATTTTTTTTTTTTTTTTTTTTTTTTATTTATATAAAAATTAAATAGCATACAGCATCGAACTCGGAGTTATTTATCAGTATGTGTAAATATAATGCAACATTTCGCATAATATTCCAATTAATTATTGTACAATCAATAGTTTTATAAATTTAGTATTATAAAGATAGAATTAACGTAATTAAACTGCATAAGCGTGGTTTTAGAATATTTTCATTTAGTACAGATATCATAGTATATATGAAAATACATACGTAACCGTTAAGCAATATTTCTAAATACTTTTAGAAATAGTTCATTTGAAATATTGTTATGTTTTTATATATTATTAAAATTATTTCTGGTATATTTTTTTGGCAAATCTCCACAAATTTTTCAATGTGTTACATATCTGTAATGTTGCAATGATTTTTATATCTATTTCTGTAATGTGATTTATAATACACTTAATTTCTATACTATAAATGTAAGCGAATCTAGAAACATAAAATTTTCAATAATTTCATGGTAATGTTTAACAAAAATATTATAGTAACCGAGCAAGCAAATAGCCGTGAATACCGTGTGGAAATTTAAAAAAATATTTTTATTAGATTATTAAAGTATTTTAAAAAACCTTGGCAAACACAATTTTGTTATCTAACTGAAATTGCGTCTTTGAATAATATAGCCTTTCCGAAGATCCTCTGGATTCTCATCTTCAGTTAAAGTGGAGAGTTTGCGACATATCGAGAGGTCCTTATATCCCCTTAAACCGTCGTTTCACTAGCGGATGCGCGAAAATGTGTCGTAGCCGCGTATCGGTGGCGCGCGATTATACTACTATATATCGTATATCATAAGTCGCTCACATACTCCAACTGTAGAATCCAAGTTATTTCTGAAACGTAAAATTCTGAAATTTTCAAGAAAAATTTTTTGATACCATTATGTATGTTATGTGTAGAATTTAAATTTAATAATTTAGTAATTGCTCTTTAAAATTACATTTTAAATAGGTAGGTACTTTCAATTTATGTTTTAAAAGATTTTGATATAAAATAAATATCATAGCTATGCAAAATTTTGAATTTTTCTCACATAAATGTTCACTTGCCATATTTATTATGCAGTAAATATATTAAAAATAATAAATATAAAAATATAAAGTATTAAAATATTTTTACATAATTTTATGAAAATTTCTGTAATCTTTATTTTAAAGTATTTCTCTAATTATTTTCAAGATAAATTATGAATTGCAATTTGTGTATGTTTCAAATAGATTTCTGAAATGATTCTGTAATAGCATTTATCACAAATACGCAGATATTTTTTTACCAGAGCCGAAATTTGTATAGTTTCTCATTGATATAACATGCCGACTGGATACCAATTAAGTGTGTTTTTAATTTTAACAATTTTGATGCGTATATTGCATCGACGCGTATAGTTCACGTCATTATTCGCACTCATTCGATATTTTCGTAATTAACGCAATAATATTATAGAATGAAGGTTTGATTAGTTAGTAACAATGTAACGTTATAATAATAGCATCGAAGCGCGCATCTTTTTTTTTCTCACGCCGAACGTATCATCGCGAACACGTATATAGAGATGCATTCGTTCGCGTATGGCGGCCGACACAGACCCTCGCGTACTTTTATTTTGATTGATACATCTCCGGTTTTCTCTTTCTTTCTCGAGATCGCCGAGCGGCATTCCCCGCGATCTTCGATCGACGGCGGCTTTTTATGAAGGTCGCGCGAGCACCGTACGCTCTCTCTCTCTCTCTCTCTCTCTCTAAGCGATTCAGGCCACTTAGGCGGCGGCGCGATTTCTCGCGCACACGCACACGGCACAAGGCTTTGCGTCATTCACTGGCTCTCTTCTCCCTCTCTTCGTTCATCGCGTGCGTCTCTCCATCTCGCGACTTCTTGGAGACGAGGACGAGCGACTCGGGAAGCAGCTTGATCCGCAGTTGTCGCACGCCCGACAATAATTTCGAGATCCTCTGTAACCGAGCAAACTGCGGCGGCGACTAACCTCTGCCTATATTATGCGGCTTACTTACTTTTCCAGCTTTTACTATTTTTAACCCCCCAATCGCCAAGTTCGCGATCAGGCGTTCTTTGCGGTGGGAATCTTCCTTTTATTCGCTTTTTATTCGTTTTCAGTTCAGTTAAAGTCTAGATAGAATATTATTCTTAATACACCGTTCAATTACAATATATTATTCAAACCGTATCAACATTTATAATTATTATGTTTATTTTTAACTTGCTTTAAACGGATAATAATTTTTAATATTTAATAACTTATAATAATTAATTAACACGTTTTAGTTTTTTTTTTTTTTTTTTTTTTTTTTTTTTTTTTTTTTTTTTTATTATTATTACCGACGATTCGGATGAGCAAATCATTTAAGCACAATTCTTACAATTTTCTAATTTGATATTAAAACTTGTAATTTAGCAGTTTTCCTCGAATCTACATACATATCAGATAATTTTTATTGTAGAAACAGAAATTATTCTTTATATAGTAAAGAAACTACACAAGGTTTCATGAAATTAATAATGAAAATAATACAGATGTATAAAAACATTAATAATTTTAGATTATTTTTATGAAGTTATTTAAAATATTTATTGGAAAAAATATTAGTATTTGAATAACTAATTGAATACAAAGTTCTTAATTAATATATTATATTTTTTTATAAAATAATTGTTTATAATTATAAAACAAAATATTATGTGAAAAGTAAAAAGTAAAAATTTATTATTGTTAATAATAACTTAAAGTCGACAATTTATAGCAATTTAAATTTCAATTGAAACAACAATTAAATATTATTTTTAATCGTGTATTATCCTTACGTTAAAAAAAATTTGAAATATTTATCTGTTAATTGTTTCATAAATACATAGTATAATTTAATATTAAACTTTCTCGAAAATAACACTTTCGCGCATTACTTTCTTTTTCTTTCCCGTCTATAAAAAGTAATTCTTAAAATGAAATATGATTTTCTTATGTCGTACCTTGAATGAATATACCGTTGAAATATCTTTAAAATAATTTATAACGAATAAGACATTAACCTTATTTAATTACCTTTTTACATTAATACATTTAAATTAATTTGTTTCACAATTAATTATTCGAAATAATCTAACATTTTTTACGCGCAGAGAAAAATTTTAAAAACATTTAGAATGCTTATCGTATCTGTAATTAATTACAAAAACATACATAGTGTGTCCCATGGAAAACGGAACTTTTTCAAAATAAAGACAAAAACTCAATATTCCGGCAAATCTCATTTATTTTATTCAAAATAGTCTCCTTCCGCATCAATACAACGTTTTGCACGATCAATTAACATATCGAATGAGTTTTTGAGATCATTTTTATCCATCGACTTTAGTATGTCGGTCGTCGCTCTTTGGATGGCCTCTACGTCGGCATAACGTTTTCCTTTCATAGGCAAGTGCAATTTGGAGAACAAGTAGAAGTCGCACGGAGCCAAATCCGGCGAGTACGGTGAATGGTTGATGGTTAAAATGGAATTTTTGATCAAAAAATCCGTGATCAAGTTCGATCGATGAGACGGGGCATTATCATGCAACAAACGCCAGTTCCCTTTTTCACGGTAGTGTGGTCGCACACGACGAATACGGCTGAGCAAACGCTTCACAACACCAAGATAAAACACAGCAGTAATCGTCTGACCAGGTGGAATGAATTCACGATGAATAATACGATAAATACCCTCCGAATCGTAGAAACAAATCAACATTGTCTTCACTTTTGACTTTTCAAGACGACTTTTTTTCAGATTGGGCTCGGTTGGGTGCTTCCATTCAGCACTTAGACGCTTGGTTTCGGGATCATATTGAAAACACCATGTCTCGTCACCAGTCACAATTGAATATTTCAAGTTTGGGTCCTTTTTTGACTCTTTAATCAAATCCTTACAATGTTGAATTTGGAGCAATTTTTCGTAGTCGGTCAATTTGTGTGGAACAAAGCGTGCACACACCTTCCGTAGATTCAAATGATCGGTCAAAATGCGATGAATTGAATTTTTGGACATATTCAATTCCATTTCCATGTATCGCAATGAAGATTTTGGCTCATTTTTTATAAATTCACACACTTTTTCAATTTTACTTTGAGTAACTACGGTATTCGAAGGACCTGGATGTTCGTCGTCCTGAATGTCTTCACGACCTTCCTGGAACTGCTTATACCACTCATATACTCTGGTACGGGATAGACAATTATCGCCATAAACTTGTTTCAGCAAATTATGCGTCTCAGTAAAGGATTTACCGAGTTTAAAACAGAACTTAATATTTGCTCTTTGTTCGAAGTTCATTTTTCGACCGATGCCACAAACACACTGTCACTTTGAGCGCGATATTTTGGTTTCCATTGAACCAAATGTCATACAATTTTGACAGGATGTCAGTTAAGAATGGACCTTTCCATTGCTAACATCCACCAATAGGTGGCGCCAATATAAATCGATGTTTTGAAAAAGTTCCGTTTTCCATGGGACACACTGTGTATATAAAAAATTAAATTAAAGTTCTATATAATTTAATCATTAATTTATGAATTATTTTTTCAGAATACATTCATCGCCCATATAATGTACATACTAGTATATCACCTAACTTACTCGATGCTTCATCGATACCGCTCAGTTATAGTATTACAGTTTTATGAATAACGGACTTATATTCAGAAAAAATAATAACTCGGGAATTCCTCGGGATGATTCAGAAAATGACATAATAATAAAATCCTAGATTTACATCGTTAGGATAATTAATTTGCAATTATTAAAGTGAACAAGAATGGACAAGAATGGATAAGGATAGGATAGGCAAATCGAATAAAATATAGGTAAAAATATAGGTAATTATAGATCGAGAATTTAAAAGGGTAAACCAAATAAAAGAAGGCTCTTGGGTACGGGTAAGTAAGCAGTTCTTCGTCTTCCACTTTTCTGTAACTCAACTTTTTGTCTGCCATTTTTCTGTCGGGACACTTTCTCATAACTGATCACTTATTCGTTCTAGACATTTTTTCTCTTCTTAAACACTCAATTCTTACCTGCTTTGATCGCTTCATTATTTTTCACACTTTTCCATTTTTCATACTTTTTTATTTGCATTTTTTAACTATAAAATACGATTTGCCCAACAAATCTTGTCTGATAAAGTAAAGCTTAGTGTTTTAATACCAAAATACTGTCTTGTGTAAATCGACAACGGGTAATTGTCATAGATAGAAAACTATTCAGAATAAAAAAGTGTCTAAGACGTCTTTTAAAAAAAGATGTTTTTACTACAGAATATTATTGTCGTTTATCTAAAATAAAAGTAATTCTTAAATACGACATCTTAAATAGACTATTTAAATAATGGATAGAAATCATATACTAAACTAAGAATAACTAGTAGTAATGTGTGTTAATAAATGCAATATTTATATCTATATATGTATATATATATATTTTTTTTTTATATTTAATACTTAATAAATATAATTTTTTACATAGTATATGAAATAATAGCAGATTAAACGTTAAAATTTAAAGATTAAGTTATATTAAAAACTATCACACATCATTTAATGATTATTGTTAATCGTTATGCACTATTCCAATTTCAATGATTAATTGTAAAATATAATAAATTTTAAATGTTCATTAAAGTTATATTTAATATAGGTACATATATTAAATATATTTAATACAGTCTTTATATTTCCTATTTATGTACTGTTTTAATTAAAAAATAAAATTCTTATTAAATTTGAAAAATAATTTTAATTTTAAAAGTAATAGGATTAATAAAAAAAAAATAAATAAATAAATAAATAAATAATTAAATAAGTAATCAATGTGCGTTAATTTAGCTTGATACTTTTTCACATGATACTAGTAAGTGTATTATTGTTTTGGAAATAATGAAGTATTTGAAAAATCGATACAATATATCTTTATATTCTATAATTTTAAAATAATATAATAAAGTATTGTAAGAATTATCTGTATCGATTTTATATCTGCAGTTAATTCAGCAAATCCTTATAATGTATATCGAAGAAAATAATTAGAAAGGCGGAGCAATAGAGAAAGGTATAAGAAACCTTTGAAATGTTTTCAAGGTGACGTCACATAAGAGCCTAGGTATATAGTATATCTCTTCAAAACAAAATGTATCTCGTTCTACTAATTATCGACGATCCATTGCGTTATCCTTGCAAAAATTTTAACCTATAAGTAATCGCTAGTTTAATAACAACATTTTTTTTAAATTATTTTAATTATTATAATAGTAGTTTATATATATATATATATATATATATATATATATATATATATATATGTAGTAATTTAATTGAAGTAACTAATATATAGAATTGTAAATATACCAATAGATACAAAATAATTTAATTCATAGATTTGAGTTTATTATGTAGTTTATTTATTTTAATATTGTCTACTAATGAACAACTGTGACAATTTTATCTATTTTCAATTTATGAATTATATAATCATTATATGATCAATATATTATCAATATGTCATATGATTCGGCGTATTTTAACTCTTATGTTCATACTCTGTCTTTATATTGAACTTATTTTTTTTTAACACAGTAATTGACAAAACGTTTTTTTTTTTTTTTTTTTTTTTTTTTACAAATGTAGCTACCTATAAAGAATATCTTTAAAGTGTTTCGTTTGTGATGAAAAATTTGTTTATAAGTTTCATAATCGGTAAAGTATTTTTCACTTTAAATTGAAAGAAAAAATAACTAGTATATTATGTGAAATTTGAAATTTTAAAGATCATTGAACAAAATTTATGAAATATTTTTCTATATAAACTTTTTAATACATATAAATATTGATCTGATTACCATTTATAATAAAAATAAACAATTTTAATCGAACGCTGCAAGAAATTTACAATTCGAAAATTCAAAAAAAAAATTTTTTTTTAATTTGTTTCTTCGCTTTAATTTGACAAAATTAAATTAAAATTTAAAGCGACTTTTATTGCGATACTTAATAAATTGTTTTTTAAACAACAAGCTGCAACAAATATTTATTGGAATATCTTACAGATACTGTACATAATTTTAATTAAATAACATACACGATATTCTTCGCTGTTATTAACAATTAATTAAAGTGAATGTAAAAAAGTATACAAGGAGACGTTAAAAAAAGACGTTGCGGTGTCGCCATCGAAGGAGTAATAAGTCGGCGGCAATTTGCAGCGCTGGACTATTGATCATTTTGAGGAAATTGCAAGCCGAGTGTATAAGCCTGAAGAAAAGAGAAGAGAGACGGGAGAGGCGCGTTTAATCAGCGTATAGAAGAGACAACATTCCAGGACTCGCGGGCGCTCGACTCGCCGTGTGCACATGGAACATGGCGGCGGACTACGATAATTTATTAACTAGTCCGGCGAGTCTCTCGTCGGCAAAGCTGCAGCAACTCGTTGGCAGAAGCGGCGGTGGCGGGAACAACAACATCTCGAGAGACCCGGAGCGCAAACGAACGAGGTTCCCCGACGTTCGTCGTTGCTTGCTAAATATCAGCGCCCGATGCAGATCGAGCCACCGAGATATATTCCGCGGTAAAATTTTGCATTTCGCGCGACCTCCTCGTCCTCTCTCTCTCTCTCTCTCTCTCTCTGTCTCTCTCCTTAAATTCCCTCGTCTTGCGAGAAAGAACTTTACGACACTGAAATCGTAATGCATGCATGTATGTATATGTATATGAATATGTATATATGCGCCCGCTTGCGCTCTCGCGCTTCGAGATACGGAGTTTTGTAAGAAAAAAATAATAATAAAGAGGCTTTTCGAGATAAGCATTAATATATATATATATATATATATATATATATATATATATATATATATATATATATATATATATATGTATGTATGTGTCTGTGTGTGAACGTATGTATGAATTTATACGTATACCATCGCACCCGGCTGATGATTCTGGATGTTGTTACCACTTAAAGCCGGTTTCGAATCTTGTGCACTTGGTTCTTCTTCTTCTTTTTTTTTCTTCTTTCATTTTTTTTTTTTTTATCTTCTTTCGACATTTGGTTAATGTATTTAAATATCTCTCCCGTAGCTTGATATTCAAGGTTAACTTTTCAAAATTGTTTTCAATGCGCGCTTTTTCTCATCGGACTCGTCGGACTTCACAAAATATCTTTTCTTTTTACTTAGCTTTAATAACTTAAAATCTTATAGTTTTGCGCTCTTTAACAAATTCAAAAATGTATATAACGATTTAAAATTCATGAAATATTTAATGCGAATTGTGGATTGATTTTCACCTTAATATAAAAGTCATTCAGAATAGATTAAAAATTTTATGACAGCTTTCCAGTTTTTAATAAAGATAGCGTCTTTAATTAAAATAAGCTATTGTAACATTTATCACATTATCGTGTCCGTAATAATACGAAAAAATTGATTTTTTTTAATAATCCATCAATTTTTTTTAAAATCGTTAAGGATTATTTTTTTTTCTTCTCGGAAATTTATAATTATTGCACCGTATAAAATAAAATGACGCGGTGAAACAAATTTTTCAGCCTTTTATACCTTCTTTCGTATACCGATCGGACACGGAAACGATGGTTTTATACAAATTTATGAAAATGAATAAATCTTTTAACCCATAAATGTAAGCGTGGAAAATTTTATGAGAATGAAAGAAAAGCGAGTTTAATGGTCAGTTGCAAATTTTTTTATTTTTTTTTTGTTTTTTTTTTTATTTTATTTTATATTTTCAAATATTTTAATACATTATAATCAATGATTTCACTCTCCGAATTAAAAAATTAAAGTGTTATTATAATAAAAATGTATTAAATAATTATATAATTAATACATATATAACATTGTTTGAGAATAACGTAAAAAATATAAAAATGTAAAAAAAAGTCGCTTAATAAATTTTTGATAAAAAAGGTACGAGTTCAATTGCGACATTAAAATTTTTTCAATCTTCGAACGTTACAAATGCGTATGCAAATAAAATTTTAAACATTGGTCAAATTTGTTATATATTTTTTTACTAATTTAAAAATTTTCATTCGAAAAGTTTATAAAAATTTAAAGTTTATAAAATTTGCATTCACAAAAATTCAATTAATTCGACGCTTCGGCTCTTATACAATGAACCATTTTGAAAGTATCGATTGAGAGTATCAATTAATTATTAATACTGGTAAATTTTTTTCAATATTGTATGTTTAAGAAAAATACATTGAGTTTATTCACTTAATTTTATTTTATTTTACTTAAAAATGAAAGGAGTAACTTGTACAATTTTGTAAAATCGCTGTTTTGTTTCGAATTAAAATTTCGCAACTTAAAGAATCATATTCATCAGAATATGATTGTATATATTATATATAAGATCTATGTACTAACGAATTCTTTTTGACTTCAATTTTTATAAAATTTGCACCAATTTACACATTTCTCATCGTAAAAGCTCTCAAAGCAACATTAATGACTCACTTATTTTTTAATGTTCTTCAATAAAAATTTTAATTTTTTCGAACCTTAACAAATCTGTTGCATTGTACACAAACAAGAATAAACGTGAAAAATGATCGGAACACGTTAAAATATTTTGCAAAAACAATTTTAATAATTAAAATTTATAGAATTGCAAATCGAAGACTCAAACAAGTTTTGCTTATAGAAATGATATACATTAAGCAAATTAGTTTACGACAAAGGTAACCCGATCGGTTTTGTCTAATCGTAAATGCTAAATTAATCGAGCGTATTTTAAAAAGAACAGTCGCGTAAACAATGTGTAAATATGCATAATATATGTATAAGTAACAACTGAATGACTGTAAAGTAAAAAAATGGGCGTGTATTTAAAATAAATAATAGCTCGGTAGATTTTAATCGTCACCTTTTCGTCGCGAAATCGCAAACTCGTACAGTAGATTTAAACGCGCCTGTACCATACGTACGTATAAAAATGTATATGACTTTCGAGGCTCCGATCCGTACGTAGTTTGCTCTTCCTCTCGTAGAAGCCGTTCATTGCCCGGGAGAGGACGCGCCAACTCGTTGTAAACTCTCTCGCGCGGTATTATAAATATATATATATATATATATATATAGCAGCCAAGAGAGAACGGACGAGCGAGCGAACGAAGCGAAGACGTCGAGGAGGGAGAAGCGAGAGAATTCTCTTCTCCGAGCCTTGACGTAAAAAAATAACGCCCCGGGGCGCTTGTCGCTGTGCGTGCACACTTATATATATATATATATATATATATATATATATATATATATATATATATGCGCTTTTATATGGGTATATATATATATACATTTATGCATAAGATACCTGCACGATAATAACTGAGCCGCGGTCCTCGCGACGCCATTTCAACGCTCTCTCATCGACGAGTCGCTGCGCGAATCTTAGTCAACGTACCTGCAAGTAGTATTAATCTTATAGTACATGAACGCTTAGCACTATGAAAAATATTTATCGACGATATGTCGCAACGACTATCATTCTATCGTAGCGCTCGAAAGAATGATTCATTTTTTTTTAAGCAGCAGATTGTTAGAGTCAAGATGATTTTTGGCCTTGTTCGAACTCTTAAAAAAATAATATATTTTACTTCCACTCATTCTCGTTTTAAAGTCTAGACGTAGTAAATAAAACTTGCTCCATTCTGATTTAATTTTTTTTTTTTTTTTTTTTTTTTTTTTTTTTTTTTTTTTTTTTTTTGCGACAGAATGCTTAATGAGTTGATCTTATAGTAGCCCGAAAAAGAGATGTATAATAAATTTAAAAAAGAAAAATTTACTTACAATGTAAATTTGATTATATAAATGAAATTACTTCAACTTACTTGAATTTATTCATTATTATGTAGAATATGTAGAATAAGTGAAACTATATGTAATGCTTTAAATTATGCTATGATAATGATATATTTTAAGAAATTTTTAATTTGTTTTATAAGTTTATAAGTATACATAATATAATCTATTAAGTGCATGAGTTTAAAGTATAAGGTGATATGTCAATTTTAAATTAATATATCTCCATATTGATATTGTAACGCAGATATTAAGAATATTTTATAAATTTGCATAAATAAAAATAATTAATAATGAACATTTATAAAATTCATTAAATGTAATTAAAATTATAATAGTTTTTTTTAAATTTTAATTTGTTTAGGATACGAACTTTGGAATCTAAAAATGATTATTATATTTTGAATGCGAGCAGATTATTCAATAAAATACTTACCTTTCATGTTATTTTACTTGTTGCCTTTACTATACGTTGGAACGTTTGATTGCGATGTTACGAAATTTATAATATGCACTACTTATATTCGCATCGAAGTTTGCCACTGGATGTGAGAAGACACGGGAAGTGAGCGAATGATACTACATATAGAGCATGCGATAAACCACAAAAGTTGCGGTGAAATTTTTATTATCTTTATATTATATTACTTCAATTATAAGATTTATTACGTTAATATACATACATTATTAAGGAATTCATTATTTTTAAATTTCATTCGATATTTATTTAACTGCAAGTATAAATTTTACCAATTCTTTTAATTATCAAATTTATAAATATTTAATGACCGAATAATTAACTTTTTGATTCAATTTTGATTTATCAAACCGATATTTCATAAATAATATTATTATAAGTAAATATAGTTAAATATGTAAATAAATTTAAAAAACTCAAAATGTATGAAAGAATTCGTCTATAAATAAATAAATTTTAAATTTTACCTCATAAAATTTACGGTGGATAGTTATATTTTGTAACTTTATATTTAAAATAAGTAAATCTGTAATATTTTGTTTTTTATAAAATTTCATATCATTTATAAATTAATTATTTTTCCCCGACAAAAATAAAAATCTTTTTGTAGAAAAATATTTTTTTTTTTTTTTTTTTATTGAAGAAAGATTGAAAGATTTTAATTTATCAACTGTTTATATTCTGTACATTGAATCATCTAGCGAGACTTGAACGATGAGCGACGGAAACGATTACCCATCTAGACAAGCTTCAACGTCGACATTCCGATTGCATCGGTCAAGTCTGAATTTTTCGTAGAATAATGATGATGCACGTTTAATAAGAAGAAACTTGATTAATGAACATTTATATATGTATAATGTATATTCATTCATTCATATATATGTATGTATATGAAGAAATTATTATTATTATTATTATTATTATTATTATTATTATTATTATTATTAAATAAGCTATATTTAAATGAATCACGTTATACAATAATGTGTTTGTTGATATTTTATCATACCATACATTATTAGTAATTAAATTTTAATTTATTTAACAGAATACTCAACTGCTTAGATTATATTATTCCATTAAATCCTGAGCCAAATCTGGGCTAAATAGCATCAAACTAACTATTGGATTGATGGAATAGCCGAAAAAAAAGTATCCGGGTTTTTTCTTTTATCATTTGCAATTGTAATTTATAAAAAATTATTTAAATAAGTAGATAAAATATTTGTATTTTTGAAAAACTAAAAGCGGCAATCGATTCTACGGGAAAAATCATGACGAAAACCTCAGTGATGTTTTTTTTTTGTCAGATTTCAAATTGTTAGTGTAAAAATGGTATAAACAAATGCATCATCAGAGGCATAGGTGAAATTATGTAGAGCAGAATTTCTGAGTTCTTACAGAACACATTGGTATGCTACGTTTTTTGACACGTGTATTTCAAATGCCGTGTTGTAGTCGTAGAATTCACGCTCGT